>LUGF01018125.1:0-25432 GCA_001625245.1 Calycopis cecrops | reverse complement strand
GGCTCTCTGTTCGAAGTGAAAGCCACTGCCGGTGATACGCATCTCGGAGGTGAAGACTTCGACAACAGGCTGGTGAACCACCTGGCAGAAGAATTTAAACGCAAATACAAAAAAGACGTCAAAGGCAACTCGCGAGCTCTTCGTCGACTCCGCACTGCCGCCGAACGAGCGAAACGCACTCTGTCTTCTAGTACAGAAGCCACAATTGAGATCGACGCTCTGCACGAGGGCATGGACTTCTACACGAGAGTGTCCAGAGCGAGGTTCGAGGAATTGAACTCTGATCTGTTCCGCGGCACCCTGGAACCAGTAGAGAAGGCCCTCAAGGATGCTAAACTTGACAAGAACGCAATTCACGATATCGTTCTGGTAGGCGGCTCTACTCGAATCCCGAAGATACAGAGCATGCTGCAAAACTTCTTCTGCGGCAAGAAGCTGAACTTGTCCATCAATCCGGATGAAGCGGTGGCTTATGGCGCAGCAGTTCAGGCCGCCATATTAAGTGGCGAACAACACAGCAAGATTCAAGATGTGCTGCTCGTAGACGTAGCGCCGTTGTCACTCGGCCTAGAGACAGCTGGAGGCGTCATGACGAAAATTATCGAGCGAAATACAAGGATCCCGTGCAAGCAGTCGCAGACCTTCACCACCTACTCTGATAATCAGCCCGCTGTCACCATTCAAGTATATGAAGGTGAAAGAGCTATGACCAAAGACAACAATTTGCTCGGCCGCTTCGACCTCACCGGAATACCACCGGCTCCGCGAGGAGTACCCAAAATAGACGTCACGTTTGACCTCGATGCCAACGGAATCTTGAACGTGTCTGCCAAAGAGAACAGCACCGGGCGCAGTAAGAACATCGTCATCAAGAACGACAAAGGCAGACTGTCGCAGGCCGACATCGACCGCATGGTCTCCGAGGCTGAACGCTATAAAGAGGAGGACGAGCGACAGAGAGAGAAGGTGGCGGCACGAAATCAGTTGGAGTCGTACGTGTTCAACGTGAAGCAGGCGCTCGAAGAAGGAGGCGACAAGTTGAGCGAGCAGGACAAGGAAAGCGGTCGGCGCCAGTGCGAGGAGGCCATTCGGTGGCTGGACAATAACTCTCTGGCCGACAAGGAGGAGTTCGAGCACAAGCTGAAGGAGGTGCAGCGCGTCTGCTCGCCGCTAATGAGCAAACTGCACGGCGCGGGTGCGCAGCAACAGCAGCACCACCAACAGCAACAGCAGCACCACCAGCAGCAACAGCAGCAGTACCAGCAGTACCCTAATGCAGGCGGTGCTAATGCGTGGAGCTCCGGACCTACCGTTGAGGAAGTGGACTAATTCTTTTTACTACCAATTATCCTAGCATTTACATTCCTTTGACTGTGATAATATCTAAGTTGTAAATATTGTTATAAGTTATTTACAGAATAAATATTTATAGATCTCAAGTATTTCCAGCTTTTCATTTTTTTTCCCTCAAAGAGTTAGCCAAATTAAAAATACAATTGTTTCTATATGTATTGGTATTTTTAAGAGAAATATTTTAAAAATTTAAGTAGTAAGTAAATTATAATGTTTACTAGGTATCAAGCTATACCTAGTAAACATTATAATTTACTTACTACCTAAATTTTGTGTTCAAGTTGCTAAAGCAGCTTGCGTCTGTGGTTCTGTTGATTATTTTTTACTAAATAAAATATGCCATGAGCTGGCGAGTGGCATCAATGAGTATATTATATTAGTTTCCTCTGTGTAAAAATACATGGTTATAGTAATTTTTATGACAATCGGTTGAATGGGACAAAAGTTGCTATTCTGCAGCGCCACCTAGTGGCGAATGGCGTCAATTAGCATATCATATTCGTTCGCTCTTTGTAAAAATACACGATTATATTATTTTATATTATAACAATCAGGACAGTAGTTGCTACTTTTTAGTGCCACCTAGTGGCCAGTGGCATCAATGAGTAAATCATATTAGTTTCCTGTGTAAAAATACATGGTCATACTAATTTTTATGACAATCGGTTGAACGGCACAGAAGTTGCTCCGCTACAGCGCCACGCAGATGCGAGTGGCATCAATGAGCATATCATATTCGTTCGCTCTTTGTAAAAATATATGATAATACTAATTTATATAACTATCAGGGCAGTAGTTGCTACTTTGTAGTGCCACCTAGTGGCAAGTGGCATCAATGAGTTTTATTGCGGATGTCTACGGATATCATATTAGTTTCCTGTGTAAAAGCACATGGTCATACTAATTTTTATGATAATCGGTTGAACGGGGCAGAAGTTGTTTCTCTGCAGCGCCACCTCGTGGCGAATGGCCATATCATCAATGAGCATATCATACAAACCTTCTTCGTGGAAAAATACACCATACCAATTTTCATAATAAATCAGTCCAGTAGTTATTGAGTTCATCGATGACATACAGACAAACATTAATTTTTTTATATAATGATATAAATCTTGTGTTCAACAAACTTTATATTATCTTTTTTAAATAAATGATAATATTGTTTAGTTAGGTACATAAAAAGCCGCACTTTGGACCGGCACGACCGGGAAGGTCGCTCACACGAAACCGGCGTAAAGTGACAGCTGTGCTGCTGAGTTTCGTGCGATGTGTAAGCCGGAAGCCCGTGGGGGGAGGAGGAAGGAGGGCAACGCATCTCTATAACTTCTATGCGGATGTCTACGGGCGTCGGTAGACATGAAAATGGCTCGGATTGCTCGTTTGCCCCCTTATACTATAAAAACAAATGCTCTATTTATATCACTTGTTAATGTTAGAGACACTAGCTGTCCTTTTCTTTCTACATTTTATATAAATATTTTCCATAATTATGAAGTCGTTGTCCGATGAAGTGGATGCCATGGTGGTCACTACGTACAGCTTTGCCCGTTGCTACAATTGAAACCTGCGCCTATCGGTGCCGACCTGTACCGGTTTTTCGGTACCGGTAACCTGTTTCTCTACGTAAGCACCCTAAGGGCCGACTTCTGGGTAAAACCACTGCAGATGCCATCGGCCGCCTTTGTTGTGTTGCCCCGGATCCGCCAGCAACAGGGCACCTCCCTTGTCGCCAGGCCAGTCCGTCCCAAGACTCCTCCAGAAAAACTTCCTAGATCAGTCCTTCGACGTCAGAACTGGGGTCAGGTTACTCCAGTAGTATATTTTGAAAAATATTTCACGATATTAGACAAAATTGTGATTATTATCAGTACTTTTGGTGATTGAGATTAATACAGAAGAATTGCAGGGTACGTTACTGAATTGACGACCAGGCTGGCGCAGTGGTACAGGGCTCGGATAAGTGGAGCATGTTGCGCCAGGGGTCGCGGGTTCGAATCCCGCCTAGGTCATGCCTCATGGATATTTATATATGTATTATATGTATTTCTATAATAAAAATCTTAAATATATAAAATTTCTTAAATTCATAAAAACATATTAAACATATTCCGTTGTCTAGCACCCGTAACACAAGTCTTTACGGTACTTAGCACGGGGCTAGGCTAACGTGGTGTGTAAAGTCCACAGATATTTATTTATTTATTTATTATTATTATTTTGAAAAATATTTCACGATATTAGACAAAATTGTGATTATTATCAGTACTTTTGGTGATTGAGATTAATACAGAAGAATTGCAGGGTACGTTACTGAATAATAGAACCCGATGTGAACTGTTAATTAAAAATTGGGCCAAATGACCCCTAGTAACAGTCTAAAAAATTGCTGCCTGCATAACGCGTGTCTCGAAAGTAAACAGTGTTTGGGGGTTGTTCTGTGTGTTTGGAGTTATAAACATGGCCAAAAACTCAGAGAAAGAATTGAGAGGTAAGTGTATTTCTTAATTTGTTCAGTGGTTGTCAACATTTTATATTATAGTGGTTGCTGTTAGGGTTTTATTTTGTATTATGAATACTTCCGCAGTTTCACCCTTTGATATTTAGGTGTATTCGGGTAATTACGAATGGATTTTAGACGAGTTAGCAGGACTTTTATATTTGCATATACTACATAGAACTCGTGCATTTTATGCTGCCATCGAAGGTCACTTCCTTTGCTTACTTAAATTACCTAAAAAATTATTACCAAGACCTTTATTAGTACTCTCTAAGTTTGGAGACATAGGGTTTTCAAAATAAGACTTTTTTTTTGTACAAGGGTAATTCCGAGGATATTCGGTTAATTCCGAACGATGTCCAAAAATGAACTTTATTAAGTTCAGGCAGAAGGTACATCATGCTTTTTTGTATGCCGAAAATTCAAAAACGCGCGAAAAAACAGTTGTTGACGAAAATTTCATGTCGCTCATGTGTACTCCTACGTAGTATCTTGAGATGATGAAAGGGGCGAAAGGATTAAAATGGCGACTAGATGAATGCTGCCAGAGCAAAAAGTATTGCTTCGTTCGGGAGAAAATAGCAATATTCGGAATATCCCGATTTTCGGAATTAGCCGAATACACTATACCATCTTCTAATAAAAAATCGTTAATTTATATTTAAATTACCTTAAAATAAAAGGATTTTTTTAAAATTAAGTGTGATAAAGTTTTAAAAATAATATAAACTGAAATTGTAACAGTGTACCTATTTAGCAATAAGTACTTATGTAATATTTATAAAACCATAATTCAAGCATCTCTTTTTTCTAATTTGAACATCATAATCGTTTTTAGTGCGACTTGTGCCAGAAACGGAGCCTGATGATGATGTAACCCAATGTGATAGCCCTTCACCTCCACAGCGACCGAGCGTAGAAGGTAACCTGTCGATTTTGTTAAAAAGAGCTCCAGATGTAGATTTGCAGAAAATAAAATAATAGTTTTAAAAAAACTTTTATAAAAACTAAACTAAAAAGTAAAAAAATAATGTAAAATGTGTGGGATGATTTTTTAGCGATGTTTCGACAGTATGCACCCCTTGATTTTTAAATTATGATTTTTTTAGTTCAGATTTCATAAATCCCTTTTTTAACTATTTTTTTCATAATATTAAAGTGTCATCTATCTGTTATAAGAAAACATAGTTTCAAATTAATCCTCCATCTAGAAGTAGGTATGTAAAAATCATATTCAAATAGATTCGGTTACGTGCATTCAGGCCAATCTAATAACAGGATGGCCAATTAATTTTATTTATTTTTATTATGTACTGTTCTACATATATTTCAGATGATTCGATGAAAGTACTGCTTGAAGATAACTCTCAAGACTGGGGTGATGATGATAGTTATCGTCAAACACGAGATATGTCAACAAATACATCTTTATATCTTACCAACAGTGGCACTCAAACTAATATTACCACTACTTTGGAGCATATAGTCCTAATGAAGCTATTGGTATGTTTATTGGACGTGAATTGAATAATGTGCCGTTACTTAAAAGGCGCTTTGTAATGTTTCAGTTAATTAAATTAATTGAAAACAATTCTCCATAGCATTCAACACAGATTGGCAATAAATAATAAATAAGATATTGATTACGTAAATATTAAAAATGTTAATCGATAAGACTGATTGGCTGTGTTACACAATAAATATAATATTACCTATAGGAGTACCTAGTAAGTTTGGTAAATAAAACACATATGGTTTAAATTATTCTGTTTTATTTATAAAAGGTTTATAATAACCTTATGATAATCATAACAAATATTGTAGGACAAATATTCTAGGAGTGTACCTACTCTATATTTGTGATACGGTCTAAAACATTCAATGCACAAACCAGGCTGACTGGGGCAATCTTGGCGTGCAAAAAGGGTTTGAACCCTTTTCTTTGTCGAACGCCAGCATTGAGTGCCTTCGCTTTGTTTTGCCCTTTTGGTCTTTTGGTTGCATTATATTTATTGCATTATACAATTAATATTATTTGTTGGATTAGGTACTTGTAATTGGGTAATCAAATGAGGTTCAATAAATAATCGATTTAATCACGCTTAAACGGAAATCATATAAGCTGGCCGATTTAGAGCTATATTTATTGTATAACAAGGAGTTGACCAATATCACTTGCATGATATGTATAATTACTTTTTATACCACCTTATACTTTTATGTTCACATGAATAGTAGGACAACATTTGGTCGTGACGATCGATAATCGATCGATCGAAATCGATAAATGCAATTTCATAATCACACAGAGTTGATCAGCCAGTGCATAAAATTTTAGACCGTATTTGTGACGTTTCCCTTTCATATATTGTCGGAATCCTAACCGTCCTCTCCATGACATCATCGACTCATCCATAGTAATTTCTTTTGTAGGGTAATAAATTGATATCATTTTAGAATTAAAATAATCATTTATATTTTTAACTTTAAAATAACTGCACGTAACTTGATCTGTACTGACACATAACATTCGTAGTATTAATAAAAACCGATTGCGTGACATAGCACGGCGTCGTCACACGTCGAGGTAAGCTATGGGCATGGGACCAGGGGTTAGGATGGGAACCTGACCACATTGCACGGTCCCATCGTGGAGTAAGGGACTGTTCAAAGGCAGCCGGACAGTCCCTAAGCTAAGGAGGAAGAGTTTGGCCTTCTCAGAGGCCAGCCTGTCGCTGGAGGCGCCCTGTTGCTTATAGATCCGGGGCCCTCCAATCATAGCGGCTGAAGGCACCTGCAGGGGTTTAGTCGGTAGGGGCGTACCACTAAACGCCGAGCCCGACACAGGCCCGGTGCCGCTTGGGTGGCACCCGGGTATCGTGCGTAAATGCGGAATGCATGCCTGCGTCAAAAAAAAAAAAGCTATGGGCGAGCCCATATCTACATAAAATATTTTCTTTGAGTCCTGTGGTTTTGTCTAACGAGAATTCTGTATGATTATCGACAGGATTTCGAGGAAACCATGAAGCGTCATTCGTGGAAACGTGCACTGTGTGCACATTTGGATTTTCTTCGGTAACTTCTTCAAAATCGGAGACAGTGAACTCGCCTAGAGAGTTCAGGGCATTGCTTAAAGGTATTTTTTTCTTAAAATGTAAAAAAGAGCCACCGTGTAAATGTTCATTTCATTAGCGTTTATTTAGTCTAGGTACACTTTGAATTTCAGTAGAAAATCCGGACGCATTTAGGAAATATTGGCGAAAAACATTGGACTCGCCAGGTGAGTCGCCGGCATATGAATGAAATTTATGTCGACTCGCAAGGCGAGTCGTTGGCACTGAACGTATCTAATATTTTAAACTTTGAGAACCTACGACACTGAACTCGCCTAGTGAGTTCAGGGCATAAGAGAATTATGTTTTTCTTTAAAAAATTGAAATGTGTCGCACGTCGAAACCACCAAGCTAGTACTTAAATAAGACCATAAAATAGCTTCTCTTAAATTTTAAACAGGATATACGAGGTGGTACGTGTTCGTTTTGGAGATATTACATTGGACTCGCCTAGCGAGTCGCCGGCATATGAATAAAAACAGCAGAAACTCGTCTAGCGAGTCGGTGGTACTGAACGTGGTTCGTCATGTTATCGACGTCTGTCGCGTACACTTCATCATTTACAAAACCCCGCAAAAAAAAGTCCATCGGAGTGAGATCTGGGGATCGTGGTGGCCATCGTACTGGTCCAAACCGATCAATCCACTGCTGTCCAAACATTTCGGGGAGTCGCTCTCTGGACGACGTCACTGAATGTGGAGGAGCTCCGTCCAATTGGTACCATAAATACCGAAGATCGGGTAAGGGTAGTCCTTCGGTATATTCAGCAAAGGGACCGGACAATACGTCCAAGAATTTAGCCGCATTTAGAGTGCCGTCAATAAAAACAAGGCCGATAACTTGGTCTCTGTGTATACCAGCCCACATATTAACAGACAAGCGGTACTGATGCGCCGACTCCCGAATCATGTGTGGATTTTCAACACTCCAGAATCGGAGGTTTTGACGGTTCCAAATGCCATTGCGCGAAAAAGTATTCCTATTCTCGGGTCTTCGCGGACTTTGTCTATTATCCATTGGCGCGCGACCTTTAATGATTGTCCACACTGCGAGCCTAGCGCGGGTGCGAGTGCGGGCGCGGAAATATCAAACATATGAAAACGCGCCAGCGTCCACACTGCAGTGGCGACTGCGGCACGGGGGCGTGAGACTAGCGCGACTGCACTAAGCGATTCAGCGCGCGTTGTTCTGTCACGCCAACTGAAGTTGTGCCAATTAAAAAAGAACCTTAACTCAAGTGATGTACAGATCATTATTCTATAGATAGATAAACGTCTAAACTTTAGTTAGCTCGCGCCTTCAGTATGGACAACCACTTAGACGCGGCGACCGGCGACTTTGCGACTACATCGATCCAGTCACAGGATTTGCGACCGATCGCAGTAGAGTCGTGCGACAGTATCGCGATCTCGCGACTGCTTGACGTACGTCTAAGTCGCCGCGTCTGGCGTCTTGAAGTGTGCGCTCCTCGCGTCTAGTCGCTGCATTCTTCTTCTAAAAAGCGTCTAAGTCGGTCGCCGCGTCTAAAAGTCGCGTGTGTGTGTGGCTCTGACGCGCGGCTAAGTTTATAATATCGGTCTTTTGTTGATTGGTGACGCGCAGTATATTTCTTTCAGGCTGTGTTATTTCTTTCTTTACCAAATATTCAGTTTTCAATTCAGTTCGCATTACTTCAGATAAAATGTTTTCGATTGCTTTGGGTTTTGCTTCATTGGCCGCCACATGTGAATCCATACCATTTCCAAGGTTTAAAGATGTTTGCAATATAATTAATACTAGAACCCAGCATATGATCATTATTATACCAGTCCTTTGAGAGCACTTTCTATCATTTATGTTTATGATATCCATTTTCGTCTTCATGACAAAATTACAACACTATGGTTTAGTAGTGTCGTCTGTACCTGTAACAGAAATAAAACAAATGTGGCGTTATGAAGTTATAAGGCACTTGCTATACGTAAAACAACATTATCTATACATATTATAAATAAGTAGTAGGAAAGTGAAAAATGTACATTGAATATTTTTTTAAAAGAATACTACAATCGATATCGAAGCCAAAAATATAATTTTTAAATTTTTTGTCTGTTTGTCTGTATGTATGTCCGGGCTAAACTCAAAAAATACTGCATGGATTTACTTCAAGTTTTGCATGAATATTACTAACAGGTCAGGACAACATATAGACTACATATTATCACGCTATCACCTACGGGGGAGGAGCTGTGAATCTTTCATTCGAAAGAATTGAGAGCCTCCATTTTTGAAGTCCGAAATCCACGCGGGCGGAGCTGGCTACATGGTTGCAAACAAAGAGTACCTTCTCAGGATGCTCTGATATATCTGATGGAGTTTCTCAAGGCGGTGTTCCACCCCGACCACTTCTATTCGCCCTCTGTATATACCGAAATGGGCCGGCACGACAGGTGAGGTACCCTCGCTTACATGAAACCGGCGAAAAGTGACAGCTGTGCTGTCGCGATTCGTGCGGTGTGTTAGTAGCCGGTGGCCCCTGGAGGGAGAAGGAGCTCCTCCTTCCACGTCTGTGCCCTTCACTTGACCACGAGGCAGTCAGATATACTAGTATTAAATGATAACAATTAATCTAGGTACATATTATATTACGTTCTTTGAGCGATTATCATGGACCGCCAAAACGCAGGCGATTATAATTGGGCTTATAAATTTTTTTCTGTGCTCTTTACAACAATACCTTGGTCCTAATTTGTAAAAAACATTGAGAGAAACACGAGAATTAGACTTGGTCAGATTCTCAGTAATTAGTAGGTAGGTAAGGCTCCAGTAAAATTTGAATTTTGTTAGTTATGAGGTATTTGAACATCATCATCGATATGCAACATGGCACTCTTCTACACACATTCAATAATGGCATGGGACCAAATATGACACACAAATTTTCTACAAAGTAATGGTGCACTTGTTGCTACCCCCCAGAGTTGCTTTAATTAGCCATAATTGATAAATATCCAGGACTTTTCCATATCTCTTGATCTATAAATAGTAACATTTTTAAAAAAGTAACTTAGTTATAACTCGACTACGAAAATAAGTTACATCGGCTTTCGTCGTTGACGCAGAACAGCGCAACATAAGCCGATCTAATACGATTTATAGCACCAATTCAATAAAAACCTTATTCTACAACTAATAAGGCTTAAAATATAACAAGACGTGAGCTTATGCTATCTCGCTCATGATATCTGTGCTGCACGACTTTTGACGTGTGTATGAATGATAGCCTATGAGAGCTGACATTTGGCTAAGCAGCCAACTCTCGTATGACCAATGGCGAGTGAAGAATTTATCGAGCCAAAATATTGCCTGGTGCATCCGTGTAACTTATTTCTATGGTACTATTATACCCATATAATTAGTAATATTAGTAATAGGAAGAGGTAAATAGGATAATATTAACCTGTGTTTAGTTCTGGATGATCCGTCATTGTTATTATAACTGTTACACTCTCCAAAATAGCACATGAAGTGGGAGTTAATGTTCTAGTTCAGTTTCGATGGTCCTGCAATAACAAATAAAATTACAATTAATTATGTATAATAATGAATAACTATATATAACAAGGCTATGTAACAGAATAATTGGAGTTTTAATATGATATTGTTACTACAAAAGTATTGCAAAACTAGGGTAACACTAATGAATGAATTTAAATGACCTCAGATTGCATTACTACTGCTTCACAGCAAGCACCTAGTGTGCTTAGGGGAACCCATTTGAGGGTTATTGGATAACTAACCTTTTTCTATTTTTCTATGACTTGAGTTTCACCTGTAGGTGTCACTGTTCTATATTACTAACTGCGATGCCGAACACGTGGTCACGGCCTTGTTTTGAAGCATCTTAGAATGCTCGCGGTACCATAGTGATTACTGAGTTCCTCCCATTTTTTAATATCAACAATTCTCCCTCCAGGAGTTTTTGCTGGTTTGTTAATATCACAATGTCTGTAATGTAAGCACAAAATTATCGTACACAATAGGGTATTTTTGACAATTTTTTGATTTTTTTTTATTTCATACTGTATGACTTGTTAAACACGTTACATAAACATTTCCAGAAAATAAGCAGTATTAACAACAAAAAATAATGGTAGGTAAAGTTTGAGTTATTACACTCGCGCCTAGAACAGTTCAAACTGTCATGGCGGCGCAATATAATTAGATTGACGTCAAAGACAAGTGACAAAAGTGTAAACACTAGGCAGTTCGGCTAGAGTTTACTTGCCAGTGATGTCATCTGAGTTTCAATCAAATAAAATAGAATTTTCCTAATTTTTATAAATCCTAATAAAGTCTCTATACAGGGTTATCTTTTTGTCACTGGCCAAATTTTCAGGTTCATATTTCTTGGCCACCACATGCCACATGACTGGCGAGTCGCGAGCGGCTGGGGTCACTGACCTTGAAGTCACATGTGACATTTTGTGTATGAACAAATATCAATGTATTTTTGAGGACCATTTCTAATCGACTTTCATTGAACAAAATATTACAATTAGACGGTTCAATTTAAAACACACTCTTGGAATGATATTTACTTCCTTATTTTAAAATTTGGCCGGTGACCAAAAAATAACCCTGTATAGTAGAATATTATTTTTGAGATATAAAGATTTATTTTGTGTTACCTAGCTAGACTGTATTTTAGGAGGCAAAAATCTATAAGACAAACAAATTCCAAAATTTCATTCCAAATTCTAAAACAAAAAACATTAAAATTAACTAATATTCTTCATCCTTAAGGTACTTAGCACGGGGCTAGGCGAAAGTAGTGTAATAAGTCCACATATATTATTATTATTAGTTTGTTTGTTGTTTATTTTCCTTTACAGCAAGTTTGCATAAGAGCTAAACATTCACTAATAATATAATTGAAACAGTTACAGGCACTGTAACCTCTGCACTTCACCATTAAATAATAATATATTCATGTTGAAAAATTATAATTATTATGTTAACTTACCAGTACACCAATTGACATTGACACTTTTTCCACCCGAGTTTCTTGGTTTGAATTGCTTTGTGTAATCTGAAAAAATAAATATAAAAAGAATAAAAGCAGGTAAAGTAAATTTAAATAGATATTATTAGATACATACTTCAAATGGGTTAATGCCTAAGTGGCTATCCCCCACAGCATAAGCTTCACCACCCATCATCATGAGGATTCTTTCCTCCACCTCGCTAAGCTCCACCACATCAAGGCCACCATCAGTTCTGCGCCGAGCTGCAGAGCGCAGTGCTGTTTTCTTCTTTACTGCACTTTTTTTGACAGTCCAATACTATATTATTAGACATGCAGTAATTGTTATTTTTCATTTCACCACATTTATGTTGAAAATATAAAAGAAGCATGAAGCGAAATAAGTAAATAATAACCTTGGTCCATTGCTTCCACGTTTTCACGTTCCCACCCATACAATTTAGATGAATAGCCAGTCTCCCACTGCTTTCTCGCCACATCTCTGGCGCTGGCGACAGGGCGTCAATTTGACCTCTGGATGGATGACTTGAATGTTCGCTACCACAGAAACAAGCCAAACACTTGAAAAAAAGAAATAACTTACGAGCCTAAAAATAATAAATTAAGATATTGTAAAGTACTTACTTCATTGTCCACGTCAATATCACTAGTAAAAATTGACCACAACAAACTAGGTGCTTGTAAGCGTGCGTTTAAGCGTTTATTAATATTAAATAAACAGATAAACAGAAAGTCACAACAGAAACTTTGAACTAAGTAGTAAGCACAAACTTTATAAACCTAACTTGTCTTGAATTTTCGCTCGTATTAAAAACGTCAGTAACTCACTTCACAATTCTTATTTCATACATTTATCAGAAATGTTTTTATAAAGCAGGCAAAGAGATACTTGCTATACAGCCAACGTTTCCTCCGTTTTGGCAAGTTTGTACTAATTAAAACATGATTTTATTTTAACAACGTAGAATAAACTAATAATAATACAATAAATGTATAATATTTACATATTATCAAATGTTTATTTGTAAAAAGTAATTAATAAGAACAATATCGACTGTGTCGTTTTTATCGTGACGAAAAGGGTCAATCCCTAGTTAACGAAAGTCATTTCGAAGCTCACTTCACTTCGTCTGTGCTCTTAAAATTTTTACAGAATGCGAATTCAAGGCCAAGTGAATTCGCTTTCGAAGTGAGTGCGGTCACCTGAGCGAGACTCAAAATCGAATTTCATTTTTACAGAATAGCACTCCTGGAATATTTTAATAAAGCAGGCAAAGAGATACTTGCTATACAGCCAACGTTTCACAGTTTTGGCAAGTTTGTACTAATTAAAACATGATTTTATTTAAGCAACGTAGAATAAACTAATAATAATACAATAAATGTATAATATTTACATATTAACAAATGTTTATTTGTGAAACATAATTACTATGAACAATATCGACTGTGTCGATTTTATCGTGACGAAAAGGGTCAATCAATATGAGATGAGCATTTTTGTTCAAAACTCTTACTGCAAATAGTCGAATATCTTGTGGGAATTCCTCTAAGTCCAGTCATTCGGTCGAAAATATAGGGTTTACCTCGAAAATTTTTCGGGAGTTTTGAAAATTGGTTATTTTATGGATTTCAGTATGCTTTTCCGAATTTCACCATTACCATCTAGTATCTCCGCCGCGCGCGCCACCACTTTGAAAAAATGGCGCCTAATAACATTTTTTATTGGAATATCTCCTTTCAGACGCATTTTACGAAAGAAACATTTATGTACAAAATTAATCTAGAAAAAAATTATGTCTTTATAACTTTTTTCTTAAAATAAATACTTTATGGCGTACGAGCATCGTCGCGAAGTACACTTCAATAGACATTTTGAAAAAAAAACTCATTTACACAGTACCTATTGACTGGACTATTTCTATTAACCATTTTTAAGCCATTTTTGTAGAAAATCAACACTATGAGGAAATCTAAAACATAGTTTAATTATTAAAAAAAATAGGTACATCGTATGCATAATATGTATCTACTTACGTAATATGTAACTGTGGACATAAAATCGATAAGAAGTTATCGATAGTGTTAACTGTCAATCTCTAAAAATCAAGGTTAAATACAAGACTCAAGAGGAATTCACGTATTTGTTATTATTTGATATCAAAGTCATATGCATTTACGGCATTGATATAATAAAATGTTATAAAATTTCCCATCTATTTGCGTATAAAACTTTAGTAACAGTTCTCAAACATTGCTTTTAGAGGCTTAAAGATTTAAACCGTATTTACATGTGAAATATCGGTTTTCTTTTTTTAATGAGTCACATCTTGGTACTGGACACATAAGCATAGTTAATTACGTCTAATAAATACTAATTTACACTTTAAAACCATTTTTTTTTCGAAATTATGAGGAAAATGTTCCGGTCACTACTTATGCTAGGCCGCTACAGGCCGTTAGCTCGGTCTCGTATAACATACTTTCTCTTTTGCATTGCCAATCTAGTGCATACTTCATTTAAGGAATAAAATGTCAGAGCCTAAGGGTCAATTCACACCAAAAGCGCGGCGAAGGGCAGCGAAGCGGAGCGCAGTTCATGTGTCATATGAATTTCAACTTTATAATAATTATAATAATACTTATTATCGCATGAGAAACTCGAAGGAGATGCGCGGATTCCCGCGAATGCTCGAGCAGTCGCTGGAATCCGCGCGGAAGTCGCGAATATTCGTTATTAAGTAGGTACTATGTCAATGAAAATAAAGTTTAAATTCAGATGACACTGAAAGTGCGCTCCGCTTCGCTGCCCTTTGCGCGCTTTTGGTGTGAATTGACCCTAAATGTCATAGAAGCTTTAATGCGTAGACAGAGGATTCTTTACTCTGTCTACGCTTTAATGCCTTGTCACAATTCAATAAAATTAAAAAATCAAAGACATTGATATGTTATGATATTTACAGCAGGATTCCCTAAACCCTCAATTTAATAAGGGCGTAATTCGTAAAGCCCTTTTCCCCCTATGAGCCATGGTATAAGGCGCAATGGAGCACTCGGAGCTATTTTAATGACTACCGACACCCATACATATCCGAATACAGGTTTTACAGATGCGTTGCATCCTTTCAGGTCCTCTCCACCTCGATAGGTCATCGTCATAGATTTTAATATTATCGTTATTAATTCTTAAAAAGTTTTCGCCAACGTCCATACCACGTTGAATACACCGGTTCTCGTCCGATCACCGAAGTTAAGCAACGTCGGGCGCGGTTAGTACTTGGATGGGTGACCGCCTGGGAATACCGCGTGATGTTGGCTTTTGACATTTTTTAATATTTCACACAATTATAACAACACAATAAATATAATATATTATATTTGTTTTTTTGTAAAAAAACGACTCTTCAATTAGCAAATTTTATAATTATTTTAGAATTGTTAGACAATAAAAGGATGTCCGATTTAAATACTGCGAGTACTTTATTTTAATATTTTGGTTGGGAGTGTCATTTTGGGGCTTAACTTTTGTGAGAAAGGCGTAAAAACGAATGCGATTGTCTATCAAAATATACTTGTACCTGAACCTGTTTCTCATACCATATTCAATAACAGGTTTTGGATATTTCAGCAAGATTCTGTGCCAGCCCATAGAGAGAAACATGCAAGACTTGCCGACTGCGCGTAAAATTTACTTCCGATGCACGAAGACTGGCCCTCCTCAAGTCCAGACTTGAATTCATTAATTTAGAGACTTAGAAAATATGGTAACACTAGGAGCAGATTAAGGCCTGTTCAAAACCTCCAATTTGGAGTCCCTCAAGGCATCCCTGATCAAAGTAGCCACCGATATTGACACTTACCTCGTGCTGTAAACGACTGGCCGCGCCGATTGAAGGTATGTATTCAAAATCCCGGGGCTAATTTTGAATAAACGTAATTACCATAAGAAGCACGTTTTATAAAGTTATTTTTTACATGCATGGTTTTTAAAAAAACAAATACGTGTCAATTGTTTTATAATTGACATGTGATCTCCGAACTTATGACCCGACTAGGTATATAGTAATAATTTATTTTTTTATATAGTATAGGACAAAGGAGCAGTAGGAGCCTTTAGATGACTACCGACGCCCATAGATATCCGCATATAACATCTCCGGTGTTGCGGCAGTATGACCTTAAGTAAATAAGAGCACAATGCTGTTTGGATCTATATTTTATACGTAGGGGATTAAATAGTTTATTTTTATACTAAATACAATTTAGTAAAAGATACATGTATGTATGTACATTCATCAACAGAACAAAACGTATGTCGTCAAGTTTAAATGTAAGTAAATACTTTTTTGTATTTCCGATGTTGGATTATGTCATTAGATCGATCACTTCGCCATTGAGTTATAATATGTACTACGTACACAACTCACTGCACTCCGCAGACATTTAACGAAATTTTCATACTTATATCTATAGGTAGAGTAAAAAGAAAAGATTTTAATTTAAATTTAATCTTTATTTCGATGGCACTTATCAGACAATAACATTTATTTAATGTGTCCAACTAAATGATTAACAACTATATTTACAAAATAAATAACTAGTAACAATATTTACAAATTAATAATTATCATTAATCAGTCGTGGTAACGTAAATGCGAGGACTAGAGCAGTGGCCAGTTAGTAGACCTCCTCGACGGTGGGACCGGCGCTCCACGCATTACCACCGCCCGAGTGCGGGTACTGCTGATACCGTTGCTGCTGTGGCTGCTGCTGCTGGTGGTGGTGGTGCTGCTGCTGCTGCTGCTGCGCGCCCGCGCCGTGCAGTTTGCTCATCAGCGGCGAGCAGACGCGCTGCACCTCCTTCAGCTTGTGCTCGAACTCCTCCTTGTCGGCCAGAGAGTTGTTGTCCAGCCACCGAATGGCCTCCTCGCACTCGCGCCGACCGCTCTCCTTGTCCTGCTCGCTCAACTTGTCGCCCCCTTCTTCGAGCGCCTGCTTCACGTTGAACACGTACGACTCCAACTGATTCCGTGCCGCCACCTTCTCTCTCTGTCGCTCGTCCTCCTCTTTGTAGCGTTCAGCGTCGGAAACCATGCGGTCGATGTCGGCCTGCGACAGTCTGCCTTTATCATTCTTGATGACGATGTTCTTACTGCGCCCGGTGCTGTTCTCTTTGGCTGACACGTTCAAGATTCCATTGGCGTCGAGGTCAAACGTGACGTCAATTTGGGGCACTCCTCGCGGAGCTGGTGGTATTCCAGTGAGGTCGAAGCGGCCGAGCAGATTGTTGTCTTTGGTCATAGCTCTTTCACCTTCATATACTTGAATGGTGACAGCGGGCTGATTATCAGAGTAGGTGGTGAAGGTCTGCGACTGCTTGCTCGGAATCCTTGCATTTCGCTCGATAATTTTCGTCATGACGCCTCCAGCCGTCTCTATGCCCAATGACAACGGCGCTACGTCTACGAGTAGCACATCTTGAATCTTGCTGTGTTGTTCGCCACTCAATATGGCGGCCTGAACTGCAGCTCCATAAGCCACCGCTTCATCCGGATTGATGGACAAGTTCAGCTTCTTGCCACAAAAGAAGTTTTGCAGCATGCTCTGTATCTTCGGGATTCGGGTAGAGCCGCCTACCAGAACGACATCGTGAATTGCGCTCTTGTCAAGTTTAGCATCCTTGACGGCCTTCTCTACTGGTTCCAGGGTGCCGCGGAACAGATCAGAGTTCAATTCCTCGAACCTCGCTCGGGACACTCTCGTGTAGAAGTCCATGCCCTCGTGCAGAGCGTCGATCTCAATTGTGGCTTCTGTACTAGAAGACAGAGTACGTTTCGCTCGTTCGGCGGCAGTGCGGAGTCGACGAAGAGCTCGCGAGTTGCCTTTGATGTCTTTTTTGTATTTGCGTTTGAATTCTTCTGCCAGGTGGTTCACCAGCCTGTTGTCGAAGTCTTCACCTCCGAGATGCGTATCACCGGCAGTGGCTTTCACTTCGAACAGAGAGCCTTCGTCGATAGTCAGAATGGAGACGTCGAACGTACCACCGCCGAGATCGAAAATCAAAACGTTTCGTTCTCCTTTGAGGTTCTTGTCGAGCCCGTAGGCCAGAGCGGCGGCGGTGGGTTCGTTGATGATGCGGAGCACGTTGAGACCGGCGATGGCTCCGGCGTCCTTCGTGGCTTGTCGTTGAGAGTCGTTGAAGTAAGCCGGCACAGTGATGACGGCGTCGCGCACTGCTGATCCCAGATACGCTTCGGCAGTTTCCTTCATCTTCGTCAGAACCATGCTGCTGATCTCTTCCGGGGCGAACCTTTTCGTTTCGCCTTTAAATTCAACTTGAATCTTCGGCTTGCCGCAGTCGTTGTAGACCTTGAAGGGCCAATGCTGCATGTCCTGTTGTATCTTCTCATCATCGAATTTCCTTCCAATCAAACGTTTTGCGTCGAACACTGTGTTGTTGGGGTTCAAAGCTACCTGATTTTTGGCAGCATCACCGATTAGCCTTTCGGTGTCCGTAAAGGCCACGTAAGATGGTGTTGTTCTGTTTCCTTGGTCGTTCGCAATAATATCCACGTTTCCATGTTGCCAAACTCCGACACACGAATACGTCGTACCCAAGTCAATTCCAATTGCAGGCATTTTCAATAGTTTGTATCGTTGATTTTTTCTAAATAAATCAGCACAAATATTCACTATTCACTTGTTTTAAAAGTATCTTTGTAACTCCGGTAAATATGTTTTACCAAACTCGCCTTCAGACTTCTTCTCAGTATGCTTTGCTTTCAAATAATGATTGAATTGCCGCGCTCTCCGAGGCCTTTTATACTCATCCGTAGCGGGCGAATACGATTCGAGAACATTCATGTTTCTTCCAGTATCATCCAATCATATTGTAGAACATTCGCGAATGTTCTAAAATGTAACCAATAGTAACGCCTTGTTGTGAGACAAGGAAAACAAATTTACGCTTATGGAGTATTGTACTTACCCGAAAGGGACAGATATATCGATGTCATATCTTCTTTAAAGCGAACGGATAAGAGAATGTTGTAAGCGTAAGTAAGTTTTAACTTCCCATTTTTAAGGTAAATAAATAAAATGATAACAGTGTAGTACAATATGTTTTTACAGATTACAAAAAACAAGCATTAACATAAAAAGTAATTATCATTAACAATTTATAAATATATTATTATACATAATTATTTCGACTGAAATACTCAATCGTCATATTAATTTTTGTCTATATAATCAATATCTCATTAATAAAAGATATTGAAAGAAAGAAAAGAAAAAGTGAAAGAAAGAAAAAAAAATTCTATTATGACAGTAAATGGCGTAATGACAATTCATTGAGTCAAAGACTGGTAGTTCACCTACAAGTCTTTGTTTCAGTTAACGTTTTTACTCTAAGAACAATGAAGCATTTTGATATTATAACTAAGATTTAAAAGAAATGTTCGCGTAACAATTCTTACACTTCGCGAGTTCATTTATAATAAATGTTAAGTAATAATACTTATTAATCGACCATTGGGAAGTTATTTTTATTTTATAATGTAAAAACCACATTATTTATATTTTAAATAATGTGGTTTTTTTATTTCGTTTTTTCGTTATTATTTCGTTTACGTTAACAAGAACGGGAAAATACTAAAACATTCATTATTACAAACCATCATTAGAGTATTGTGAGCTAAAATTGATATTCATGTTCGGGTAAATTTTGTATTTTATTATCGAGCTGGTAACACCAGTGTGTTTTTTCTAGAAACTTCTCCCAGTTTCGACGGTCATGCTTTATGCACGTGAAAGAGAGGAACATATTATCCTGGTAACGAATATGTAACCAAACAAGAGCTCTTTGATATTCATCACTATCAGCTTACTAGTTTACTACTACCCACTCGGTAGGTACTGAATATGCATATCGATGTTATTTAACGTCATTAAGGAAATGCTAGGAGTTATTTGCGGGAAAGTTAAGGTAATATTATAATAAAAATCTTCGTAATTATGATCAGTACGTTGTAATACACTTTAAAAAAGTCTACTTTAAATGTTTATGATACTCGTTTTTAGAGAACGCTAGGAGTTTCTCGTACAAGATGATGTAATGTGATATATATTCACTGTCATCATCATCAGTACGTTACTGTTCAATATTAATTTTGCCTCTTTAAGCCATTAAAATTATTTCTTAAATTAATATTTGTATTTATTTATGTGGATATTATCATCATCATCATCATATCAGCAGGAGAACTTCCGTTGCTGGGGACATAGACCTTTACCACAGAGCGCCAAAGGTCACGATCACGTTCACAAGTTGTCGGTCCACCGGGTAACTTCGAAGTCGTCTCCTATGGTATTGATGGAAGGAATACAATATAATTTTAATCAAATAATCTATTGCTATTTTCCGATCGTCAAAATAAATATTTTATTTTTTGAAAAACACTTTTTACACATGAAATTACTTAATATCTATTCTCGGGATACAACAGAGCTTAATCCTACGCGGTTTATAGTTTGAAGGAGGTTAACTCATCTGTGCATCATCAATATCGGAGGTCCTGCACCTGTCCCTCTGAATTAGCAGATGGCGGCGTGAATTGGGACCACCGTGCACCGGCGTGACGTGCTTAGTTGGAGCTTTGGACCGGGGGTCATGATGGGAACCTGACCTCATTGCGCTGTTTTAACTTTGGAATAGAGATTGTTCAAAGGCAGCCGGACAGTCTCCAAGGAAGATAAGTCTGGCCTTTTCACCGAGGCCAGCCTGTCGCTGGAGGGGCCCTGTTGCTTGTCGATCCAGGGCCCTCCAATTATAGCGTCTGAAGGTACCCGCAGGGTAGGAGCAACCCTGATACCTAGCCCGACGGGGTCCTATGTAGCGTACGTAAAGGTATTCCCCTGCGTTACCAAAAAAAAATTTGCGCATCATAATATAAATAATAGCAAGAGGACATGCTGCATGCATGTATGAAGCCGAATTGCTCCAGCACGGCCAAGAGGTACTCCTCACTTACACGAAACAGTCGTTAAATGACAGCTGTGCCGTCGCGTTTCGTTAGGTATGTAAGCAACCAGTGGCCTGTGGAGGGAGAAGGAGGGAGGAAGGAAGGCAACGCATCTGTATAAACTCTATGCAGATGGCTATGGGCATTGGTAGTCTTGAAAATGGCGATCCGACTTCTCGTTTCTCCCACTATAAAAAAATCTGCATAATATGCGGATATTAATGAACATATGTAGTCACCAAATTACTCTGTTTGCTCATTTGTCCCCTTATATAAAAATGCGTCTGTATTGCTTTGGGGTTGGTTAATATATTGGCAATACTGTATGTTTGTTTATATACAGGGTTAAATGTAATTAACGCAAGACTTCTTGCAGGCAGCATGTCTACATCAATACCAACAACATTTGTTCTACGACTTTTGAAAATTAATAGTTTTTAAAATTTTAATATTCCCATACAAAATTAATATATTGCCTCTGAACTATCATTTAGTCTGCGTGCGGCTAAGAAAATAGCGCGGGAAACGCGCGCGGCAAGATAGGGGCTCCCGCAGGTCATTCTTACAAGACACAGAGTAATAAATAACAGAGGTTGCAAACATTTTTTGTTTTTATTTTTTTTTGTGCTATTTATCAAGAAGAATATGCATGCATGCAAGAAGTCTTGCGTTAATTACATTTAACCCTGTATAATATTTATTTAGAAAATATTAGTTTGGTAACACAAATATTAATAGTTTTATACAGATAAAATAAGATACACTACAGAAATATAAATATAAAAAAAATGTTTAAGGTATAGTTTTAAATTTCATTTTATTAAAAAAGAAATAAATATTGCAGTGAATAAATGCGAAGTTACAGGTAAATAAAATATTACATAATCATGCTGGTAACACTGAAATTAATTTTCTAGAAACTTGGCCCAGCGTCGAGAACGGTGCTTGAGTTGTGTACGAGAAGGGTGAGACTTGAATGGACTAGAAAGTTCTCGAATCCAATAGAAATTACAGCTGTGCGCTGCATGTTACGTCATTTTATAATCACCACTGTTAGTCCCGCTAAGGGTGTCTATGTATACTAGTTAATTATTATTATTAATTATATATGTACTATAAAGAGGACATATACCTAATATTTTTTTGTTTGTATCAAGTGGGCCCCAAATCCACTGGACCTTTTGTAACCATTATTTCCCTAATGGAAAACAGGAAGTGATATAAAATATAATTTATTATGATTGTACAATTTTTATTTTTGACGCCCAAATAAGTGGGCAAGGGTCTTAAATATGAGATGGCTGTTAGCGAACGCAGAGAGAACGTAAAAACGTAGTGATTACATTCTCTCTGAGTGAACGTTGCAACAGCTATATAATATAGTAGGTTTCTTAAAATAAATAATCTGTTGTAATCATTTAATTAAAATTTTCTTCATCATTATGCTTTTGCTCGCTGATGAACAACACCATTTTTTTACCGCCAAGAAATTTTTATTAACTTCAAAAAAGGGAAAATTCCTTTTGGAGATGAGTTTCCATCGTGTGTGGCGCAATTGACTAAACAATCTTATGAATATTATAAATGCGAAAGTTTGTATGTTTGTTTGTTACTTCTTCACGCTTAAACTCCTTTTCAGATTTTAATGAAATTTGGCATACGGTTAGAAGCAACCCTATATCAACATAATATAGGAGTTTTTATCCCGAAAAAAGTTTCCTAAGGGTTCTTATGGGATGATGACTACAATGTATTTGTTACTTCTTCCCGCTAAACTACATAATTCATGCTACTCAACCTACATGACTTAGGTGTCGAGGTGGAAATTTGACATAATATAGTTAGAAGGGAACCTGTATTGACATATCTATAGGATAGTTTTTATCCCGAAAAAATGATGATTGATGAATGAATGGGATGATTTTGTGTCTTTTACATTCGGCTGCGGCCTAGTGTGGTACATGTAAAAATAAATGCATAAAAAGATATTTGGAGCACAAAAAGTGTATCTTGGGATACCTCTTAACCCGATAAAATGTTCTTGGGGAATGACATTTATATCTCTTCTGATCCCGATAATGGTCCCATGTAATGAATTTATACTTTTTTTACGGGCAAAGTTGTTGTGTTGTTTTTCAGGAATAAGATGAGTAAAGGAACTGAATAGTTTTCTTAGAGGAACACGGGACCAAAATGAAAAGTAAAATTATCCTTCTCCTCCTCCTTGGAAACCGCACGTACATAAAATTTGCAACAAAATAAACAGATTTGTTTACGCTCTGTGGAGACTCACAAAAATATCCAACATTGAAACTGCTTACCATGGTTTTGTAGCATCTAGGGGAGCGGAGGGGGTTACCGTACACCTAACGAAGAACCAATGTCACTCAATAACTAATAGAGATATAAGGTTAATTTTAAGCGTGTCTATAGCTAAAGTAGTGAACTACTAAATGCTTAAACTAAAAATTAAATCCCATACATGAAAGTACAAAATTTATTAAGTTAAAAAAAAAGTAGAAAGTACGGTATCACCCTACACCTGCGGGTGATACCGTACGGTATTGATACACTCATAAATATACATTTAGGTGCAACAAAATCCATATATATAACCGCTTCTTGTTCGGGACACACAACAAACACAGGCTTCCCGCCTGACCTTGGTCTATCTTCAGAGCCCTTATTCACGTGATCGTGAAGAGTCATGACTGGAACCCCATATTTTTCAGCTGTTTTACGTAATTTGCCTCCAGCTTTTATTTCTTCTAAAGCCAGCCACATTTTGCGAGGGGACCAGGCAACTTTCTTCCACTTGACATCTGAAAGAAAGATAAAATTGTAAAATATTGCATCAAATCAAATCAAAAAATCACTTGCGCCTGATACCATACATAAGTGTACGAACCCACCCGATGCCGCCATTTTGTAAAAAATGTTTAATAACTAATAACTATGTGTCTTTTTCAAATAAAAAATAATGCAAAGAAGAATCTAAATCAATATCGTGACACGTAGTTCCGGAAATAATAGAATTAAATATAAAATAAAGTACTTACTGCGTAAATAATTCACCTCACTTTTAATAAGAAATTGCACGTAAATGTGACACATATCCTGCTCGCAAAAGTTGTGGCGTCACTGGCGCGAGCGGCGGGGGGTGACATTTCTCTATCATCACAGGATCCCTAGACACGGACAGACATATTCTCCCGTCACTCGTTCACCGTCAAATCCGATGTACGGTATCGCCCGCTGTACGGAATGTGCCGCCGTTCCCCTAATATTAGATATGGTATTGTTGTATGGGGTAATTCGGTAGATGTAAATAAAGCATTTGTTGCACAGAAACAATGTGTCAGAGCTATTTGTAACGTTGCTCCTTGGACATCCTGCAAACCTTTGTTTCAGAGACTTGGTTTATTAACTTTAATATCAATTTATATTTTAGAAACTTGTATTTTTGTTAAAACAAATTCACAATTATTTGTATTTATGAAAAACTTATGTAACTTCAATACTCGCTATCCTGATAAAATAGCTCTGCCGTCATTATGAACGGATCTATGTAGCAGGAACTGTTACGCTATGTCAGTGCGTATATACAACCATCTGCCACAAAGCCTGAAAAACCTACCACTGAACAAATTTAAAACAGAATTATATAAATGGCTTAGATGCGTTATTATTCTAAGATAAATGGCTTGTAGAAAAGAGTTTTTATTCAATTAAAGAATTTTTAGATTATAAATTTTGATCAAAATTATAATGTTGAATAAATTATGTGTTTTAATAACATTAATTAAGTACTTTATTGAATAATTTCTAATATTTATTTTGATTCTTTTACCTATACTTTATTAATGTGTAACATGTTTTTGTATGCCATAAAGTAACATGGCAAATGTGCAGGACAAAATATTGTATTAAAAACTATATGTACCGCGTTTTTACAAATAAAGAATTTTGAATTTGAATTTTTGAATTCCTGTACATTAGTACAAGGGAGATTACTCCCTTTAACTCTGTGTAGTGCGTAGGTATATTGTGTTCTGTGTTTAGTGTGAGTTTAGTCTTTATTGACTAAAGTTTTCCCAATAAAATAATGACATAGGAATCACCTCCCGCGAGTCTGTACTACTTGGGATCATGCACTCATCCAGGTTTTCCTTTATTCGTATGCAAAACTCATGTAAATAATATTAGCAGTCGTTTTTACGATTTGGCAGCCTTGCACAAACAAAAGATAGGTACTTATATGTCTACTTGGTGACCTATTGAACTTGGTTCCGCCTAACTGACAATAGATGGCGCTGGCGGTTTTTTACAACTCGCTAGCTAGCTATCTACAATCTAAAACAGTAGGGTAAAGATGCCTATTATGAGATAGTTGCCAAATATGAGATAGTCAGGTTCT
>LUGF01018124.1:84175-96170 GCA_001625245.1 Calycopis cecrops | reverse complement strand
GAGCTTTCGCGAGTGGCCAGTAGGCCGTATGTGAGGGTGAGATATGACTAAGTAGGAGGGCCCACTTATCTTGTCGGAAAGCATCTACCTGGGACTTCACCTCCGCGCGGAGGTGAAGGAGGATAGTACGGTGGTCATCTGAAGGTTGTTTACAAAATCTACGTCTCGCACGGTTTTTCGCGCGAATAAGTTCTTTGACATCGGGCGGGAGATCCCAGTGGTTGTGTAAGGCCACTAGTATCTCTTTTGTCGACATCTCTATAGAGAAATCTATGTGATTGGTGAGTTGAGCGATAGCCCTATCGGCGTCGCTCGGCTCTATCCTATCGGGGATATTGTCGAGGTGGTTCGACTGTAAATTAGCGAGATTAACTCGTAGGAGATTATAATCTATTATCTTTTTAGGGATAATGACATTGTCAATGGGGCCAAAATCTAATAAGACTGGTCTGTGATCGGAATCTAACTCGTATAACGTCTTTCTGCCCGAGGGCGATAGAGACGTTTTTCACGAGTACTACACCTCCTCCTGCTAAAAACAATTTGCCATCGTTTTGTCTTAGTTGCATCATGTAGTTTCCGGTATGAATTATTTTTATATTTGGCTTTATCCATGTCCCTTTTCTTAAAGTTCAGGAAACTCATACAGGGCTAATTCTTATATATCAACATTATCATCATCATCTTGCTGATTATTATTGTCAAGGTTTTCATTTATGATTATTGTTCACTTCAAAATTTTCTAAATTAACATTCAAAGGGGTCCACCACTTATATCAGTTTCTAGATCAGAGACCAAAGAAGAAAAAAAGGGCACGCATGGCTAGCAAGAGCCTCTATTCAAATTCAAATATATTATAATATAGTCAAATTCGGCAATACAAGCGTCATTCGTCAATTTCATTTTGTTTCACTGGTAACATTGGCTAAACTTAATCACAAAGTATTTTGCATTTCGAAATGAATATTAAAATTGCAATATACATCTCAAAAGATATTTCAAATAAAATACAAAATATTTTTTACTAAAAGGCTTTTTTACTAAAAACTTAAATACAAAATAGGTATTTTACCGGTAACCTGCTTCTCTATGTAAGCACTATAATTTAATATTGTTATTGTCATAAGTATCAGATAAATTACCTTTATAATGTATAAAAAACTGTATGTGTAATACATTATGATGTGGTTGTACTAATAAATAAATAAATAAATAAATGAATTCGTCCGGATCTTTGTATCGAAAAGGTATCGAGTAATATTACTTAACGTTTTGAATCGATTACTACTAAATGTCAAATGTCAAAAAAAAATACGATTATTTAAATTTTTGCAATGATCATAATTTCACCGGTAAACTTTGCTAAAGGTCTGCTAACAAACAAAACAAAATTATATAAGCAAATAAGATTTTATCCATTAATTAAAATGACCTCGGAATCTAAGTGGAAAGCGGAGAAAGATCGCATTCTCCGATTACCAATAGAGGAAAAACGAAAACTTTACCCATCAAACTTTGTTACGTTTGTCGACATAGACCCCTGGATCAACTATTTTTTATTCAACAAGAGTATTCAAGATAAGGAACCTACTCTTGATGATGTACATGAATTTAGAAAAATACAAATTGATACGGAAAAAAATAGATACCTACGATCTAAAGTGTCTATATTTAAAGGAGATATTACAAAGTTGGAGGTAAGTGTAGTTTTTTAGAACTATTAAGCTTGTATTTATTTGTATATATTTGTATTGTGCTTGTCTTAATCTATAAATTGTTTTCTCATTTAAATTACCAATTTCGAAAAAAGTGATATGTACCACTATTGTCTATTCCTTTTTTTAAATCCTAAGATTGATGCTATCGTAAACGCGGCAAATTCCCGGTTGATTGCCGGTGGTGGTGTGGATGGGGCAATTCACAGAGCAGCCGGACCCCTATTACAGGTAATTTGAAATACTTTTAATACTACTTAATTAATCTTAATACCTACACTATAATATAACTTGGTAATTAGATCCAAATTATCTCTTATGCATTAGGTATATTTACCATCAATGATAGTCACCTTATACAGTAAAAGTAGTCATGATCATAGTTAATTTGTAAATTAAAAATATACAACTTGAATATTTTATTTAATATGTACTACTTAGTTTCCACCTGCCTCATTGTCTAGTGGTAAGCATGTTCAACCACTGACATAAGTTCCTGGGTTTGATTCCCGGGTTTGACCAAAAATTGTTATTGGGATATTTCAATTTCTATTAATAGTCTGGACGTTGGTAGTTGGCGATGTTACACCTTCATGCCTCGGAGGGCATGTTAAGCTGTTGGTCCTGTGCCTTATTTCGCTCCGGTTGTGTCAGATCGGCTAGGACAACATTAGTTGCCACCATAATCTCGGTACATATTGGTTGATATTCAGGTGTCTTATAGATCAATACATAATTCTGTTTTCAATATTTTACTATTGGCAATAAAAAGGTTAATTTTCTAGGATGAATGCAATTCTCTGGGAGGCTGTCCGACTGGAGAAGCAAGGATGACTGGTGGATATTTATTGCCAGCAAAATGTAATGTACTTACTACAATACCTAACCATTACGGACCTATAATATGTATTTTATAAGCTTACACAAAATAGAGAATTTGATAATAACATAATAACTATCATTATTACTTAGACTCTAAAAAATGGAAACTATAAAAAACAATTCTTTGGGGAGAACATTACGTTTCCACAGGTGATTTCATTTGTTTGCCTATATTAAATAGGCTAGAAAACTACTGGGCCGATTTTACCATTCTTTCTCTAATAGATAATCTTTTCTTTTCAGCTTAACACATTCATTAAATTTTTATTAAATTAAATTTTTATACGAAATCAAGGATGCCGCTCATATTTTGTATGAACCTGCTGGGCGGGTCACCGGCATAGCTAATCGGAATAAGTGAACCCGTCAGACGAGTCATCTGGCATTACTTAAAGCACAGTACTAGTTTGTTTGTTTTTTGAGCTGTATATATGTGTAAGAAGGATATTTGTTACACAATATGACTATAAGCTCAGTTAAACACAGTTTCAGGTGTTTTTGATTATGCAATGTCTGTCGAAAAGTAAAATACTTCGTAATTTATTCAGTGGTACTCAACATTTGGTAATTTATTGCAAATCTTATTTTACGTTTCGTGTTTATAGATAATCATCGAAAGACAGATAAGTGACTCGAATGTAGCCCTAGCCCGGCTTTATTTATAAATACTGATGGACAATTTGATGAATGTAGTTAGTCTATATTGTCCAATATATCAAGAAAAAGGAAATTGAAAGGCTTCCAAAATTTTGAAAATTCATCTTCCTCGAGTAACATTGACATAATTACATATTCTGACAAAGATGATTGAGAGCGTACTTATGAAAAAAATAAGAGAAAAAATGACAAAAAAATATGGTCTTAAAGGTCGCATTATACCTAGACCTCTCGGCCCTCTCTGTCGGTCGGTCTTGATCGGGGGAATAATAGGAACAGCATTTTAGACCGATAAGATCCAAGTAGTTATGGTGTAATTTTGACTTTAAAAAATCTAGTCATACCGCGTATATATATCCGCGAGAACTGTACTAACATCATATTAGACCGATAAAAGCGGGATCGTTATCTATTGAACATTATGCAGTTTTTATTTATATTAGTTTTGGTGTAATATGAAGTTATAATAACTGTCACTCATTTTGTACGTAAGCTAGCCGGCAACTTTGTTTGCGTAACGTATTTTATATATTAAATTCTTTCAAATTTTCAAATCCGTCGGGTAAAGTATAATTACTGAATTTCCCGTAGGAATGAGCGATGTATTATAGATGTTGAGGCTTAGTATTTATAAACCACAAAAAGTTTCATTCGAATCCGTCCAGTACCTACTTTCGGAAATTAGCCCGCAAAAACAGACAGACAAAAAATTTAAAAACATTGAAAATGTTCTAATACTATTTTAACATCGCCCCCAATTAGTTTTTCGTAAATATATTAAAAGTACAGACACACTGATTTTACTGTTTTATTATTAAAACTACAGACACGAATGTAAAAACATTTATAGTTACACTGTTGACAACCACTTATTTGTTTTAACATAATAATTAAACTTCTGAATTTTGACGCCACTATTTCAATTGATTTTGAACCATTTAAGACGCCAGCGAAATTTAAAGTAAAACTAAATGTTAGTTTAGGAAATATTGTAAAAAAATACAGATCCAGCCTAGCGGGTCACCGGCATGTCATGTACATTTTAAAGAACCCGCCCAGCGGGTTACTGCACTGAATGTGTTAAGGGGGCAAACGAGAAATCGGCGCCATTTTCATGACTACCGACGCGACGCCCATAGACATCTGCATAGAGGCTATACAGATGCGTTGCTCTTCTTCCTCCTCCTTCCATATTCTACCGGTAACTCTCAACAAAGTGAGTACGGTACTTTTGCAGTAGGTACTAATATACCAATATTTATTTTACAGATGTTATCCACACAGTGGGACCACAGAATGGCTCTGCTCCGCTTCTGAAATCATGCTACGAGAATTGTTTGAAGTGTGTGCAAGAAAACTGGTTGCAGTCTGTAGCTTTTCCTTGCATAGCTACAGGAATTTATGGATTTCCAAATCGTCTCGCAGCTCATATTGCTTTGCAAAGTGCTCGGACATTCTTAGAAAAATATAATAAAATGGATAGAATTATATTTTGCACTTTTCAGCCCGTTGATGTTGATGTTTATGAAACACTAATGCGGATGTATTTTCCAGTTGATGACTAGGATCATAACAAGAATTCTTTTTCCTATTAATTAACGGTTCTATTCTAAAGATGACTAATATCTATTTAATATACAATATTTAAAATTGTTAAAGTACAATAATTTATTGTTCTATTTTTGGTATTGTTAAAGGCTGAGTCTTGAGGTTCAATTAAAACATAACTTGTTTTACAGACACTGATTTATTCAGGTATAAAATACATAACCGATAAGGTTGGCGGATCGGGTTGGAGAGAGAGAACGGAACGCGTCCCTCGACGCCATAGAGTACAGTAATATACAAGGAATAGAGAGCCCTCTCACAAGAATTTTTGACACCTTTATTGAACGGTGTCGCCGTCTGGTTTTCGATCCGCTAACTAATCCCAAAAGCTATATAAATATAGCTAGCTAGGTAACTATATTTACGTAAATTACGATTCTTTCAACGGATTCTATCGAGTTTGATATAAATATCCACTTGTACAGAATTACAATATAATTTCTGTCATATTCTACAAGTGGATATTTATATCAAACTCAATAGAATCCTTTAAAAAATCGTAACTTACGTAAATCAATTCTAATTAATTATTTATTATTTTAGTTTTCGTATATTTATGCGAATGTTGCTCATGATTCTTATAACCAAACCGAGAAACCACAAAAAACATACAAAATGGAGGAAGACAACAGACATGCGTAAACGCCATTTTGTACTGATCTGTGATTTTAGATAATTTGTCTTCTATCTTCTATGTTCTTGCCATGCTAAAAAATCTTTTATTAAACTGCCGAAAAATTGAAAATAATGTTGAATTTACATCAATATCCAAATAAGGATAAGAATAAGAATTATTTATTTGCGATACACATAATTTACATGAAATGGAAAGAGATTAACCAGTGCATAAGACATGTACATAATCTTATGTGTGCCACAAATTGGTTCCAACTCAGTATGTTGCTGTAAAAAAAATGTAAATAAGCGTACTATACTTATTTTAAAAATTGAAACTTATTAATACTTATTTTTTTAATAAAAATTTTTGCAATTATTATCGATTTAGCTAAAGCGCCATCTGTAGCTCGATTGGGTACTACGTGCTTATAAGTTTACGCGAGCGGAAAAAGTGATGGCGCTGCGAAAAATTGTCACCTATAGTATGTATGACACTGTCTCCCCCCTGCTCGACGCTAAAAATAGTCCGAAAACTGGAAATGTCACATAAACAAAAACGTCACAGATTATGCACTTTTTTACACATTAAGGTTTAATAGTTTGCCACTGTCACTTGACGCATTAAACGTTCATAATTAGATGGCGGTGCCATGCATATCTGGCGTGAACAGGTATGTAAATAGTTAAATTTGTTAGTCTGGAGGAAAATTCAGTCATAGATCCAGACGATGATGATGATTATGAAATTGCATAATATACGAAACATAGTACAAGTAATTTAATTGTTTTAATTTATGCATGACTTTATATTAATATTAGGTATAAGTCATCTCTAAAAAAGCAATTCTTTTGATTTTGTCTTTAGAATGTAATAAAACGAATATTTATTATAATATTATTGTTTTTCACATTCTTTTTAATTCGTTTTTTGATCCATAATTATGTTTTCATTGTTGTGTGTCTGTTATTGTTTTCATTTATATTAACTAATAAAATCTGATAAAATGAGATTTGGATTATTATTGTGGATAAACAATTGCATCATTGACAGTATCAATTTATAGGGCAATTTATCTAGACTAGATATAGTGCTTAGGCCACGGGCTTACACATATCTCTTAGGTACAGAATGTATTAGATTTTCTATTCAATAGTCAATTCTAGAGTCTGGCAAACGAAAGTTAATACGGAAAAACTGCGGGAAATTTAAAAACTATGCGCATGGCAGCATAAATCGAGTAGGATACTTGGAATAATTCATTTTGATACTTAAAATGTTATATTAATATTTAGTCACTAGAAACCATTATAATAACATACCCAGCTAACAATGCAATAAGCGTCAGTGTTCGAAAAAAAATTTTTGGCGCCGCGTTTTACACATAGCGCGGAAAGTAACAGCTACTTCAAGTTCATAAACTATAAGCTTTATAAATCGACTCGCTCCAACGATCAATTTAACTGCTCTCGCCAATAGGTGATTCACATCAATGTATAGTATAGCCTCTAACGAGCTATTAGAGCTTTAATGCCTACTGACAGACGCCCATATATAATTACTACGCAGATGAATTGTTCTCCTCCCCTCCTCTCCTCCTATGGGTCACCGGTAACTCACAAACCGTACGAAACGCGACAGATACTGTTACTTCACGGTGGTATCATGAGCGAAGTCGAGTCGTGACACGTGAGTCGTGGCACAGAGTAAACAAAGAAAAACACATTCTACAACAACTGTGAGAATTAATTAATCACTATAATAATAATCTTTATTTCTCTTTACAAAAGTTAATACAACAAACTTAGGAATAAAACAAATTAAAATATCCTTGTAAGAGAGGTCAGGTTGTTAAAAATCCCCAGGCCCTCACCCTCTTAGAAGATTGCAATATAGATCTTCAAGAAAAGAGCATTCCTCTTTCTTAAAGTCCCAGGCAGCAACGCGTCTGCAACACACCTAGTTTTGCGGATGTCTATGGGCGGCGGTAGTCACTAATCACCGGCTCAATTGCTCCCTATATCATAAAAAAAAAATAGCGTGGAAAATTTTGTAAAATGTTCTACATTACTGTAAAATAAAGGTACAAGAAAATAATATAAAGAAATTAATTTAACAAAAAAGTAAGAAAGTGTAAAAATTGTGGTTTTGGCGAGGTTTCTACCTCATATAAAGCAGAAGTTTCTGTGTTCTACAGCAGCGGTCGACAACCTTTGGGAAAACAAGGGCCATAAGGCGGCAAAATAAACTAAAGGTAGGCCACACTTGTGATATTAACCCTAGACATCCAATTTACCGAAGTATAATTTTGATCTTTATAACTAACTAGCTTCCGCCCGCAGCTTCGCCTGCGTGGATTTTGGACTTTTAAAAAGGAGGTTCTCAATATATCCGTATGAAAGATTCACAACTCCTGCCCCGTAGGTGATAGTGTGATAATATGTAGCCTAAATGTTGGCCCGACCTGTTAGTAATATTCATGCAAAATTTGAAGTAAATCCATGCCTCTTTTAGTTTAGCCCGGACATACATACAGACAAAAATTCTAAAAACTATTTTTGGCTTTGATATGGATTGTAGATGATTTTTTAATAGAATACTTGGAACGTGACGTGCGGGAAAAAATATTTATATCCCAGGGGATCAAAAAGCATCCTATAATCTAAGTCAGCTAATACCCTATCTGTATGACAAATTTTATCAAAATCCGTTCAGTAATTTCGGTGTGATTGACGGACAAACATCCAAACGTCCAAACATCCTCACAAAGAAACTTTCACATTTACAGTATTAATGTAATAAATCTGTAACTAAGCCGTACTGCGTATAAAATTCAGATTCTTTATATCGTACAGCTAAAACATTTCGCTAGCGAGTTGTAAAAGACCGTCAGCGCCATCTATTGACAGTTAGGCGGAATGAAGTTCACCAGGTCATCTAGTAGACATAAACATCTTTTGTTTGTGCAAGGCTACGACCAAATCGCAAATGCGACTGCTATAATTATTTACATGAGTTTGGCACACGGATAAAGGAAAACCTGGATGAGTGCCTGATCCCAATTAGTAATCCCGGCAGATAATTCTTATGTCATTATTTTATTGGAAAAAGGTAAGTCAATAAAGACTAAACTCAGGAACACAATATACGCACTACTCAGAGTTAAAGATTAGTACAGGAGAATTTTTCTTTCCATTTTGATCCCATGTTCCTCAGAGAAAACTATTCAGTTCCTTTACTCATCATATTCCTTATTCATCATCCATCATATTCCTATTATTATTAAGCTTAGTGTGAGCACCTTGTAATATAGCAACAAAAACAACTTACAACAACTTTGCCCGAAAAAAAAAGTAAAAATTCATCACATGGGACCATTATCGGGATCAGAAGAGAAATAAATGTCATCCCACAGGAACATTTTATCGGGTTCAGAGGTATCTTAAGATACACGTTTTGTGCTCCAAATGCCTTTTTTATAGCATTGGTGGCAAACGAGCAGTTGGGTCATCTGATGTGAAGTGATCATCAATGCCCACATACATCCGTAACACCAGAGGTCTAACAGATGCGTTGCCGACCTTTGAGGAAAGAACAAGCTCTTTTCTTGAAGATCCCTAGGTCGTATCGGTCCGGAAATGCCGAGGGGGCAACTGATTCCAAATTGAAATGGTGCGTGGGATGAAATTGCGCTTACAGCGCACAATTATATGAATTCGTTTTCACATGCACCACATTTTGTCGCAGCCGAATGTAAAAGACAAAATCATCCCATGGCATCCCACAGGTAATTTTTCGGGATAAAAATTATCCTATATGTTGATACAGGTTCCCATCTAATCTTATGACAAATTTCATGAAAACTTGATAAGCAGTTTTAGCGTATGAAGGAGTAACAAATACATTAAAGTCATCATCCCATGGCATCCCGCAGGAACATTTTTTCGGGATAAACACTACTTTACTTGTTACTTCTTGTCCGGGACGTTTCCGCAACTCGACGCTATTGCGCCTGTTTTGTGCGTGGTTGGCCCTTTGTCTTTCTTCACACGTTATTCCCAGTTCAGCTTCTTCAGGAAGGCCAGCAGTTTCTTGCCATTGGCGCTTGCCATCTGGAGCGATTCAGGGCTTCCTAGGTACGACGCTCGTTGTACTGCTACTTCCGTGCATTCCATAAGCACATGAGCAGCTGTTTCGTCCGCCTCTAGGCAGGCTCTGCATAGAGGGCTGTCCGTGGCACCTATAGTAAAAAGATGTTTGTTGTAGTGGCCGTGTCCTGTAACGGCGCCTGTGATGAGGCGTAGATCCGGTCGTTTTAGTTGAATCAGTTGTTTTGAGACGGGGATTGCCTTGCGGCAGTGCCTTCCTCGATTGTGTGCAGATTTTCCTACCTGCCCATAGGGTTTGGTGGCCTTGCTCGAAGTTGATCATTACGTTTCTCAGTTTCCAACTAGTCACGGCAATTTTAAAAGCAAACTCTTTAGTTTTAAACTGGTACCGTCACCCCTCTGCGATTGCTCAATATGATGTGAAGGTGTGAACAAATCGCACAAAACATCCTATGGGAGTGTAGTCTTTGGCAAGCTGAGCGAAATGTAATGCTTTATAACATTCGTAGTGTTACCGGTGTAGTTTATTATAGCGAGCTCGTGGTTAGGGAACTTTCGTGCGTTCAAAAAATTTAAATATTACTGGCAGCCTTAGATCATTACTATATGATCTAAGCTGGCAGCAAATAAATATAATTCAATCTTATTAATACCCCCGATAACAACAAAGTATCCATATCAATTCATTTATTTATATTTCCGTGGTGCATAGCAGCCGGGCTTCACCTGACTTGCCCTCTCTACTTCTTGGCTTATTTAAGTCACTGCAATCTTGTACTGTCTCCCGCTTTGATTAGGGAGGGAAATTGGAATTACTTCCTACTCCTCCCACTTTCTTCTGATTAAATTCGTTGCGGGTCCCAAGGCAGATTTAGCTTTTCCCTCGGGCTCCCTGCGATCATATCAAAGGGTCAAGTGTGGTTGCCGCTGTCGATCCTGGCGACACAGGAGTAGCAGCGGTGGGTACGAGTGGTGGGCCAAAGCCCGTAAAAAATACCTCCCATAAGGTTTGGTGTTGTTCTGTTGTGTGTATACTTATCCATTGTTTTAGCTGAATTTGTAGGAGAGGGATTAATGGTTCAGTCCCCAGCGGGATAAACACTATCATATATGTTGACGAAGGTTCCCTTCTCACCATATGCCAAATTTCATGAAAATCTGATAAGTAGTTTTAGCGTGAAGGAGTAACAAATACATTAAAGTCATCATCCCATGGCATCCCACATTTTTTTGGGATAAAAAAACTATCCCAAAATGTTGATACAGGTCCCCTTCTAACCATATGCCAAATTTCATAAAAATCTGATAAGGAATTTAAGAGTGAAGGAGTAACAAATAGATTAAAGTCATCAGCCCATGACATCCCACAGGAACATTTTTTTTAGGATCAAAAACTATCCTATGTGTTGATACACGTTCCCTTCTAACCATATGCCAATATCTAATAAGTAGCTTTAACGTGAAGGAGTAACAAATACATTAAAGTCATCATTCCATAGCATCCCATAGGAACATTTTTTCGGGATAAAAACTATCCTATGTGTTAATCCAAGCTACCCTCTATGTGTGTGCAAAATGTCATGCAAATTAGTTCAGCAGTTTTCTCGTAAAGAAGTAACAAACAAACAAACATTCAAACTTTCGCATTTATAATATTAGTAGGAAGTAGGATTAGTAGGATTTCACAGGTCGCAAGTAAGAGGTCGGCGGTTCAAATGCGGCCCGCGGGCCGCTGGTTGGCGTCTCCTGATTGCTACTCTACAGTATCTTAATAGAACATAATTTATTTCTGTAAATTTAGAAAATTAACAGCATTTTTACAATTGCCTTCGGTACCCCAAAAGGTAAATGATGGCTACAAAAATTCAGCCACGCTGTCCTGTACTGGTAGACTGTGTGGGGCGCTGTGAACTATTAACCTGCACATTTATTATTTCTGAAAATATGTAAAAACCTATATATTATAATTATCATTACCTATAACATAGGTAATGATTATAATTATAATCATTACCTATAATATAGGTAATATAGGTAATAAAATAATTATAATATATAGCAATATAAACCTATGTATTTTATTTATAATCATTACCTATAATATAAGTAATGATTATAATTATAATAAATAGGTTTTTGGGTAGCATTTTTTTTTTGGTAACGCATGGGAATATCTTTACGTACGCTACACAGGAGCTCGTGTGGCTCAACCGAGTACAGTGTCGTGCTCGACAACTAGGTTGCACCGACTGACTAAACCCCTGCTGCCTTCAGCCGAGATAATTGGAGGGCCCCGGATCTAAGAGCAACAGGGCACCTCCAGCGACAGGCCAACCGTTAAACGGCCGCAGAGGACAGAGAGGACGGCAACGACACACCGCATCTCCTCTTCTTTTGCGGCCCCACC
>LUGF01018124.1:39493-51573 GCA_001625245.1 Calycopis cecrops | reverse complement strand
AAATCGCAATTACGACTGCTAATATTATTTACATGAGTTTGGCACACGAATAAAGGAAAACCTGGATGAATGCATGATCCCAAGTAGTAGTCCCGGGAGATGATTCCTATGTCATTACTTTATTAAGAAAACTTTACTAGACTACTTTACTAGACTAGACTAGACTAAACTCAAGAACACAATATACGCACTACACAGAGTTAAAGAGAGTAATCTCCCTTGTACTATTGTACAGGAGAATTCTTCTTTTCATTTTGGTCCCATGTTCCTCAAAGAAAACTTGACGACGCCGTATGGCTATCGTCACACGAAGGGCGGGTTTAAAGATTAAGAGAGGAGATTTGAAGGATTAAGGACAAAGCTGACTCACCTGGTTTCCACCGACGCCGCGTCTCTCGAACACTTCCCCACAGCAGTATTAAATAATTATTCTTATTATGAGCCGACAAGCATGTATATATATGTTGAGCCGACAAGAAACAAGCGAAATGAATTTTAGCGGTAATTACTACGAAAGCACTATTAAAGCTATCTGCAGAAGCCAACGTGTCACTCACTTGCGATCTCGAGACGCACTGAGTGCGGCCGGCCCGAGAGCGCGCGACACCAAAAATATTAATGGATTGTCGGGAGCGAGTGACGTCACGATCTGGCGTGAACAAAACTATTCAGTTCATTTACTCATCATATTCCTGAGCTTAGTGTGACCTTGACTTTATAACATAGCAATAAAAACAAGTAACAACAACTTTGTCCGTAAAAAAAGTATAAATTCATCACGTGGGACCATTATCGGGATCAGAAGAGATATAAATGACATCCCCAAGAACATTTTATCGGGTTAAGACGTATTCCAAGATACACTTTTTGGGCTCCAAATATCTATTTATGCATTTATTTTTACATGTACCACATTAGGTGTCAGTCGAATGTAAAAGACAAAATCATCCCTTGGCATCCCACAGGTAAATTTTTTTCGGGATAAAAACTATCCTATAGGTAGGTTAATACACGTTCCCTTCTAACCATATGCGTAATTTCATGAAAATCTGATAAGTAGTTGTAACATGAAGGAATAACAAATAAATTAAAGTCAACATCGTTTAGCATCCCACAGGAACATTTTTTCGGGATAAAAATATCACATAATATTGACTATGTCAAATTTCATGAACATCTGATAAGTACTTAGTTTTAGCGTGACGGAGTAACAAATACGTTAAAGTCATCACCCATAGCATCCCACAGGAACATTTTTTGGGGATAAAAACTATCATATATGCTAATCCAATTCAAATTCTCCGCAACGCTAATGATTTTTTCCAAAATTCTTTTTGCATTTGAAAACTACTAATGTACTCTATCCCCCATTATTACACAGGTGTCCCTTTTTCTTGGACACCCTGTATAATCTGAAAAACTGTGTGTCGATTAGTTTGTCTTGTCTGAGCGTTATAAGTGCATTGCGTACGGCCGGCCGCGGGGTACTTACAAATGACATTTATAATTAATTTATTGAGTGATCTCCATCGAAATGAGTTTTCTATTTCGATGGTGATCTCAAAATCGCCATCATACGTCAAAGTTTGGCCAGGTTAACAATTTTGTAACAAAAATTTTATTTGAAATAAACAGCTTAAAAATAAGTCGTAGAACAAATGAAGAAATGCTAGGTAGTTATCTACATCTGAGAGCCTGCTGGAATTTAAAAATAATTATCCATACATCACGCTCCTAACGCAGTAAGAAAAAAAACAACAAATGAAAAGAAATAGTTTTTATTTACAACAATCAGCAAAAAAAATGTCCAGTACGGTGTAAGCAAACAATATCGGATTTACATTATGTAGTTTTCTTAAAACAAAATATAGATTCAGATTGTTAATTTCAATGTACAATTTGTTGCTAAATTAATTCGGACCTTTTAGGGGTCTCTTCAAAACGTGTGCGGGTTTAATAGCATCTAGGTACCCAAAAAAAACAGTGCTATTTTAACTATAGCTCATACCCGCGACTTCTGAACCTATTTTGTATTATTCAGTAAGATAACCTCTTTCATCATTGGTGTGGGAGCGGGCGGAAATGTGTAACAAGAAACCAGGCAAGCGTGTGCTACTCGAATCATTCGAATCGATATTTTGTAATGGATATATTTTTGTAAATAAATTTCTATAGCTGTCTCAATTTTATAGTAGTAGTTAACATTGTTTTCCACATGATATAACTATTTACTGTAAGGCTTGCTAGGGGCTACGCTGATATGGGGCTAGTTGTAATAAACGTGGCAAAATCAATCCGTCTGTTTTATTGGGTCGTACGTTTTAGTGGGACAAAACAAAAAACATATTTTTGTGCGTTTTTCATTTCAAACATTTGCATAAATTTTATGTACCACTTTTAGGAAATGTCTCAAAGGTATTTTCAGCAAATCTATCTGGCAAAAAAAAACTAAACATTAAACCGGCAAACATATTAAAATAATTCTCAATGCTGAGCTATATTTAAGGTCTTTTTAGTGGAATGAGGAGTGCGGGGGAATCTCAGGCCCACATAATTTTGAAGTGTCAAAAAAGCAAATGTCACTCTTTCTCTATGGTTAAGCTGTTTGCCGATCTATTTACGTAGATTAAGACTTACGAAATACTTAATATTTGTTGTTGTTATATACAAAGACTGTATATATGTTAAATAATATACTTTCTACGATTTAATTTGTATAATGTTACATATTATGTTTAATATATTAAATAACCTACTGATTAGTTTTTTAGGGGCTTAAAATTAAATTCCAGTCCAATTAAATGGAATTTAATTTCAATTTCCCATTGTGGTAGTATTATGTCTCTTCATTCCAATTGGTAAACAAACGTTTATACATCAAGTACCGATTGGATGTGCCCTTTGTGAGTAATTTAACTACTTATAATTGGTGAATAATTTCTTTATATTGCTTTAGAACTATGATCATAGTTCATTAATTTAATGGTGACACCTAGGTTTGACCTTTAAAACTCTCAAGGTAATTATCTTGAGGCACGGTCGGCCCACCGCAGCAAAATACTAAAGCTAGTAAATATGCGTAAAGATTGCACTGCTTCGAATTTTATTCGACGTAGTATGATTTCATAAAACTATGATACAAAATTATACAGGAGCAAGATTTTTTGAGAAATTTTAAATTTAAAAAATTTAATTTAATTTTCATGTTGGGCAATGCCACGTTTGCTATAAGCATTGTATATGTAATGATGCTCTTAGTTTATGTGAATGTTACATGTTATAATAAAACTATTTTAAAGCGTTTTACTCAAATGTTTTACAATAGTCAATCAATAAGAAATTTGGAATCTGCAAAAACCTTGGAAAAATCAAGGTTGGCCTTTATGGCTGGTCATTATATCAGATTTGACAAAGCACACATCGTCTAAGCTCCTTAGTCTTCGCTGGGGAACACCAACTCCGCCAAGGATGATCCGTGAGGCTATTGAAATAAGAGAACATTCAAATTTCAATACAGAAGACTGGGTACTTCCTACGGTTTGGGACCCAGTGATAAACATAATCAAATGAAAAACTGAATTTAATACCATAAGAAAGCTCGACACATGTAAATACTTTTAGTGTTAATTGAAGCAACTAAATTATCAAATCTTCGGATACTTTTAATAACTTATTTCTTATCTCAGTCCAATCGTGAACATGGTTGTTATAGAGCTTCTGAATCGGGATTGTAAATGACTTAAATAAACCGTGATAAAATCCGTTAAAATAGTTTTATTATACCATTGTGTGTAAATAAATCAAGCTGTATTTTAAATAAAATAATATAAGGACAAAAAGTTGTGAAAACGAGCGATTTTTTAAAATAACTTAAGAAATATGTTTGGTAGTCAAATAATATATTGTCTATAACAAAGTAAAATATTTATATTTGTTTGTGTCAGGTACACGCTAAAAAGCAGAACATACCATTCTATATTAGCACTAAAAGATTTTGTGCGAAGTGTCATTACAACAAGTATTAATCAATAATTGGCGGAGTACCATAGACATAATTATGCGTAGAGTAAGGGAGTGCGATCTCTATTTTTCGGTTAGCGAGGGAAGACCATGGTACTATCTGACATAGCTATATTAAATTACCTACGTATATGTATTTCATTATTTTATAGAACTTACTAAATAAATTTATATGTTGTATAAATTAATTTGATATTAATATTCAAACATTTTTTAGAGTATTTAACCAAATGGAGACGCCGCGAACGCATATGAAATAAGTCTGTCGAATTCGCTGGTGGACACGGTAGCCACCCGCTAAACAATAATGCAATTCGACTACATTATTATATATGCAGACAAAAATGATGCATCACACTAGCAAATCTCTCATTGTGTTGCGAAATGGACCATTGGTTTATATGCCGTTGGCAGAGGAGAACGTAAATGTAGATGGCCTCTCCGTGTGGTTAAATACTCAAAGGTACAGCTCACTGTCAAGGCAACAGGAGAGACGGGATAGATAAACTGGTACCCCATCTCTGCCATTAGCAGCTAGCATATTGCATCCTTATTATTTTATCGCCAGGATTCAAACTATCTACCAGCAGAATATCAGTTGGTTTACAAAAATAACTTTACAATTTAATTAAATTCCATTATTCTTTAAATACTAATTTATTTGGGTTAACATTTAAATTACTCTTCGCTCTGTTTAATAATACAATATGTTATGTCATTTAATTAGTATTTTACGGTTTAATTTCATACATCCAATATTTCATAAAACATTTGGATACAAAAAAATAATAATAATCGAATTAAATTATAAAATTTTGAGATTTATAACCTAAGACTAAGATTTTTAGAATGAATTAATTATCAATTCAGCAATTTATTAGTCATTTATCTAAATATATTTTAGATAAACAGGGAATATGAATGGTTTTTAGTTTTTTTATTAGAAATAATTATTTATAAAATATGTAGTGACAAATGATAATAAAAAGAAAAACAATTCAAGTAAGCACCAGAATTAATTTGTATGTGGCTTAATGAAATGTTTCGATTATCTCAAAATAACCAGTTCCAGGGTATTTTGAGAATATTGGCAGTCATTTTATTCTAATTTGACATGTTTTAAGTAGTCCATTATAGGCGTCAACAATTTATAGTATAGTTTTTTTATTTGTACGTTCGCAGCGTTTTCTATACTCAAAATTTGAGGGGCTGTACTTTGACATACTACTCATTGTCTTAACAAATTTCTAAGCTTCTAGGGGATCTAAAATTTTAGAAAAAAAGAACAACTTAACAATCCTATAAAATTATTACACTGTTTAGGTTTCTTTAAATTCAGGAATATTAGTACCTTAACTCTAAAAAAAAGTTTATCTATTTCAATTTGCAAATATTTTTTTTAAATTGCCAACTGCACAAGAAAATTAAATTTGAAGTCTAGCAAAAATGATAATATAGCTGATGGGTGAGTTACTTTAATACAATACTAATTTCAAATAAAATGGTTATCCTATCGTTGTTGTGAATGATATATTTTATTCTTAATAATACTATAATATACTAACAACGCACAAAATTAAGATAACAATTTTAAGAGTCTAAATTTAATTTGCCACGTGAACTACTTTTGTGTACACTTAGGAACCAATGTTGTTATCACATTTTTTTTAATTCAGCTAGCTGTCGATGCATACCTGGACAGTTCTGGCAACATTATGCCGATCGCCTGAAAAAACATTGCAATCTGATTAGATTATTAATGGTACCGTCCGAAAATCATAATAATCATAAATAAACGTATATTTTATAAAAAAAAACGTCTTACAATTTCTAAGGCCTCCGTCACCCGAGCAAAATCCAAGTGAGTCTTTTCATTTTTGGGATTTTAAGTACATTTTATGTTATTCCAAATTCTAATCTATATCTGTATCAAAGGTCTAATTAAAAAGCATAAGGAGCAATAGGACACGTCTTGTGCCAGTAATTAAATAAAGGTAGATAGTAAAATATATTATGCATATGAAAATAAATTCGCCGCCCTAGTGATCATTTTAGGAATCAAGTGCTAGGAAAATATTAAGCAAAAGACAATGAAAATGATATGTTGACATGCCGATCTGTGATCTGTCAATGCTATGTTTGACAGCAAATGTCAAAGTGAACATTGAATTTTCAGTGTGGCCGATCGTGAAAAATACGAACAATTTTGTCTTTGAAATTGAACGTGATTCAAGAAGAGAAGGGGGTGGGGGGATTTTTGCTTTGCTTATTTACTGACATACCGACTATTTGACAAGGATACGGGCGTATAACTACTATCATTCTGCTTACGTAGGGATATTTGCATTGCTCATTTACACACTGATTTACTAACAAGGGGAGGGGCTTCGTTCTGCTTACGTAATACTTTAACCGTGATGATGAATTCATTGATTGTGTGTACACTCACTTCGTTATCACCCCTTTCCTCGTCGCTCTGGTATTGCACATCCAGCTCTGAGGAATTGACGCTGTTCTCCCAATCCTCGGACGATACCGACGACACCTCCATATCCATATCTAAAAGCACAAATACCATTTAATAGTACACTTAAAAACGAAACCTAGAAAAAAGGTAAGGTGCAACTCATAAATTGTTATTTAATTTTATGACGGTATCATGTGAGCGAGTGGTTCGACTACGATGCAGGATGGCACTATCTCTAACTATTTAAAAAGAGTAGGTTTTACTATATCGCATAATCGTCACCCGTTGAAGCTGTATTGGTGCCTCTCTGCAGCACAGTCTTTGCCAAAAAAACCGGCCAAGTGCGAGTCCGACTCGCACACCGAGGGTTCCGTAATCCAAACGTAATGCATGGTTTTCAATTATTGTAACTTTACGCCTGCCGTTTAAGTTGACAAACGTATATAAGCGGTTGCTCACACACATTTAGTAGGCAACGAATTACAGTTATAAGTTGATAATGATTTTTCCAATGATCTACATATAATTTACTAGTTTTCAGATTTATTCTTATATATGTGCTATAAGTTCTTACTTCTTGCCAAATTTCACAACTCCAGGTCAACGGGAAGTACCCAATATTTTTTTGGTTTTCGACAAAGTACGTTTTCATACAAAATTTGTGCATAATTGGCTATAACTTTTTATTGCGCTAATTTAGAAGTGTGATTTTTTCTAGGCATCAAGACGTAACTGACCTCCGTATTTGACAAATCAATTTCAGCTTAATCCCTTCACGCGTTTTAGAGAAAAAGGTCTTGACAGACGTACACCAAAGCGATCCTATAAGGGTTCGATACGGATACGGAACCCTAAACAATGTACTATACCGTATATAATAGGTTCAGGCATCCTAGGCGCAGGGGCGGCGGGCAATCGCAGGGCCGTCGCATTGACGGCCAGCGCCTGTGCCGCGTGCGACGCGGAGGGCGGTAGTGGCGTCTGCGGGCAGTCTGGCGCTTGACTCTCGTCGCTGTAGCGGACTAACGCGTGCACCTATCAACATTTGAATTTAGAAATTTTGCGAACTGATAAATTAAAATTAAAAACCAATACATTTAAAATTAGAATTGTGTTTGTTATTTTGGAGTTTACTCCTGAAACGATATAAGACCCGCGGTGATTTCTCTCGAAGAGTGGAAAAAGCCAGCCAAGTGCGAGTCGGACTCACACACCGAGGCTTCCGTCCCAACGAAAGGTATAGGTGTCTGCGACACTTTTACCAGAAAATAAAATAACTTGGTTTTTCATAGCGTTTGTATGAACGTATTTGATACGTAATTGAAAATGTATTATTTATCAAAAAAAACTCAAACCAATTTACATTGATATCTTTCATTGAGATCTACAGCGTATATTTTTTTTAGATTTCTCGCTCTCTTATTTAAAAAGATAGAGGGGGGGGGAGACACTCATTTCCACGTTGGAAGCGTATACCTTTCAAACAATACATTAAAATGTTGGCAAAATGGTTTTAGTAAACTTAATGTCATTTTTGAAGACCTATTCATAGACACCCCTCATATATAGGTTGGATAAAAAAAAATTAGATTCAGTTCTATGTTTGGAGTGCCCCCCCCCCTCCTTCATTTTTGAATCGATTTATTTTTATTTAAAATTCGAATAGTGGTTCACACAATACATCAACCTACAAAGTTTCAATCATGAAGGCCCAAAAGATTTGGAAAAAAACGGTTGTGACATACGGACGGGCGGACGGACGGACAGACAGACATGACGAATCTATAAGGGTTCCGTGCCATTTGGCTACGGAGCCCTAAAATCCGTATGAAACACTGAGCGTAACATTTTACCGCGCTAAACTCCAACCACGTGTAGCTGACACACAGTATGTTTTATTTGCATTCTTTACGATTTTTTGTGTTGCCGTCCTTCCTCCTCCCCCCTGGACCACCGGGTTTACGCCGGTCTGATGTGAGCGAGAGATACCCCGCCGGGACCGCCCAATTCGGCTGCAATGCAGTATGGCACTACCTCTTACCAAGTCTATTTTGTTGTTGTCTAAGTTGAGCAGATTTTGATGAATTTAGACAAAGATATAGGTAGGTATCATGAAGATGATTGTCATGTGGTTTTTAGCGGGTGCGAGTCCCGCATAACCGTCCAGATATATCCGGTGGCTGGAGGTATGCATAACGCATTTTCCACATGTAAAAAAACCGTATAATCAGAATAAAGATTTATTTTAACCGACTACAAGAAAAGAGCATTCCTCTTCCTTAAAGGCCGGCAACGCGTCTGCAAGACACCTAGTTTTGCGATGTCTATGGGCGGCGGTAGTCACTAACACCTGCTTGTTTGCCCCCTATATCATAAAAAAAAATACAATCAAGTACTGTAGGTAAGGTTTTATTTGTGACTCGAACGAAGATGCGGGCAGAATGCTAGTACACGAGTACTTAATCTGACTAACTTACGACACCTTTTTTGTTGACGTAGGGGAATACAATTACGTATGATCCCTAGGAGCCGGGGTGGTCTCTAGACCTATGTCGGCCATGAGTACAAGGTTGATAAAAGCGAGAGGAGTTAAATTAAACCACATATAACATATGTGATTTAGCTAGTAGTAGTTAATTTGAAACTATAAAAAAAAAGTTTACTACAAGACAACAAAGTATTTCCGTATAGAAAATACTTTTTTCAAACAAGTTAAATAGCGAAAAAATGTAATCATGCTTTGTATCGGGCGGCAACCTCGCACGGGGTGAATGACCCCCGCCGCTCAAAGTCGGCGATCAGATGACGATACAGAGTGTACGAAGTGAGAAAAAACTTTAAAAAATTCCTATGTCTAAACTATTGCTCCCACTGATATGATTTTTGTTGTGTAACATGGAAATGATACACTTTATGTAGTTTCATTTAATGCCTTTCGCTTTTATCAACATTCTATACGTAATAAAGTTTGTACATATGTGTTTCTACATCATTACTGCACGGCTTTGGTTGATATTTCACACACGTCTCATATATAGATTAAAATAATTAGTAATAACTTCTAATAATATAAAAAAAAACCGGCCAAGTGCGAGTCGGATTCGCGCACCGAGGGTTCCGTAGGAACGGGAGGTATGAGCAAAAGTAATAGAGGTTGAGAAAATTACACTTCCCTGCGACAAGTTGACAAACATATATATGCGGGTGCTTGCATACATTTAGTATGAAACGATCTACATGCATAAGTCGGTAATGATTTTTCCAGTGATATAAATTCTATTTACCAATTTTTAGATTTATTCCTATATGTATACTGTAAGGTCTTACTTCTTGTCAAATTTCAGAATTCTAGCTCAACGGGAAGTACCCTATAGGTTTTCGAAAAAGTGCGTTTTCATACAAAATTTGTGCATAAATGGCTATAACTTTTTATTGCGTTAACTTAGAAGTGTGATTTTTTCAAGGCCTCAAAACGTAACTGACCTCCGTATTTGACAAAAATTTCAGCTTAATCCCTTCACGCGTTTTAGAGAAAAAGGTCTTGACAGACGTACAGACGGACAACAAAGCGATCCTATAAGGGTTCCGTTTATTTCTCTTTGAGATACGGAACCCTAAAAAAAATAATATAATTGCAATGGAGCAAGCAAATAATTTGGAAAAAAATGGAAAATTTTTAATTTTTATGTACTCACAGGGTGTGGCAGATCGCAAACTGGATTCAACCGTATGTCGATCATCTCCAGAGACTGTACCGAGCTGGTGTCGAAGTTCTCGGGCATGCTGGAAATCTGACATTGAAAAAACATTTTTTAAGGTAGGTAAGGTAAGGTAAACGAGACAATTTCATGACTACCGACAGTGACACCCCTAGACATCCGCATGTAAGCAGATGCGTTGCCTTTCTTCCCCGTTCCTTGTCCGTGGGCCATTGGCTACTTGAACACGGCGCAAAAGGCGACAGCACAGCTGTTACTTTACTGCGATATAGAATAAGCGAGAGGTACCGCCCCGGTCGTGCCGTCCCATTTCGGCTGCATGTGTGTATGCAGCATCGCACTACCTCTTACTAGACTTAAAACATATTATGAAAGTTGACGGGCCAAAATTATATGTAGCGTAGGATTGGTACTGTGCAAGTGATTAAATCAGTATTCGAATAATGACCAGAATGCAAGCTGGGCCTAAGGCGCTGGAACATCTGAGGAGGTTAGGACTTGGCTAAATGGTAGACGTAGTGCGAGATTAGCAGTATTCTAAACACTGAGACCAGCGAGTTGGTTCATGTGCCAAGTGCCAAAAATAAGGCAGCAAATATATATTTCCCAAATATATGATAGCTGAGTAGCCTGTTGAGTTACAGAAGTAGGCTATTCTTGTGGCCCTAATTTCTGAAGCGAGCTGGTACTCAGCTTCCAAAGCTCCAGACATGAAGGCCCATTGAAATAAAACAAAAGACAAAGCCCATATTGGTCACATTTGACTGCAATACATATTAACTAAAACAATATGAAAATATAATGTAATTTTTTATTAACCTCATTGCTGTTGAGCTGTAAAAACATGAGTTCCGGACATTTCAATAATGACTCTGGAAATTCCTTTAGCCTATTGTTTTTTAAGTTACAATGTACCAAAGCCTCCATATTGTTCATACATACTGGTAATGTTTCTATTTGGTTACGTTCTAAGGTCAGCCATCTGTAAAAAAAGTAACCTTTGTTAGAAGTTGCAAACAAGCAACGACTGATAAACCTTGACATTTATTTACTTTTTATGTTAATAACCTTGAATGTGGCAGTGCATAGTGTATTAAAACAATTTAAAAGGGCTTTAAAATAACTTAACATTAAACAAAAGCATAGCTTATATTATATAAAATTAATATACTCTCACTTTCATGTATGCGATAGCACAGTTGTCGCTTTACACAGATCTCGTGTGAGGTACCTCCACAGAGGCTGCATATAAGTATACAGTGTGGCACTACCTCTTACTAACGGTGTTGCAGGAAATACACAAAATCTACATACATATGGGTAATAAAAAAAATCCCTCTTGATAAAATCAGGTAAAATATCACCTGTCAACATTATTAACTTATTTTATTTATTCATGACTTTACAATCAGTGGCATAGCGTGGTCTAAGGGGAGTTTTGTATAAAAATTGGTTTGTGTGCCCTTATAAAGGCTAAATATTTCTTACAAAAGAAAAATAAATATTTGGTTATGCACAATGGGGGCACCTGTGATCTCCATATCATGGGCTATTTTCCGAATTTCAAAAATCACTCCATAATGTTTATCAGTGATCAAGGAACTTATACAATTTTTTTATTTTATTTCTGATAAGTTCTCTCAATCTCAAATTTTCAAATTAACGATTCATAATTTATAAAACCATGAAAACATTTCTTTAAGCAAAATGGCGTGGCATGGGACGTATTAGCTTTGTTAGCGTTCCGAAAATTACTGCCAGTACATACTAGAACTTTTTTGTTGTAGTTGCCAGTCGACAAATCCTTAAGATGAGCTAGAAATTTGACAAGTGTCTAGTACTATGAATGAATGAAATTTTTTTTTTTTTTTTTT
>LUGF01018124.1:29335-39378 GCA_001625245.1 Calycopis cecrops | reverse complement strand
AGCACAGCTGTCACTTTACGCCAGTCTCGTGTAAGCGAGAGGTACCTCCCCGGTCGTGCCGGCCCAATTCGACTGCATGCAAGCATGCAGTGTGGCACTACCTCTTACCAAATATACTTTATTGTGCATATTACAGAATAGAGATTAGATCAGAAAAGTTACATTTTAAAGTAAATTAACTGGTACTGTCAATAGACTTTGGAATAAACATGCACATGTTACCTCACCGTCAATTTCAAGTCATTTCATGTCACATGACTTATGAATAAAAATAAATATTTTTAAAAATAGATTTCAAAATAAAATATTGGTTATTTACAAATTATTTCACAACTTAATGTCTAGTTTTCGTATTAACTTAATGTCTCGTTCATTGCAGAGGTTTTGTCATATTCTGCAAGAGGATATTTGCATCGAACGATATTTGCATATTAATTAAAGATTACATTCAATAAGCTTTTATTTTTAATACTGGAAAATAGCCCATTGATACAGTACATACGGCAGTAGCTACTACCCTGTTTACAATATAATAATAAGTTAAATAAAGTAAACCTTGGACAAATTGATGGAAAATACAACTGGTATCATTTCAATTACATTTGCTATTAAAATACTAAACTAATTATTTTTTCTTAAATAAAAGCTAATTAAAAACTACTGTTAGTCAATTACACTTCCATTATTTACATATTTAAACAAAGTCTAATTAGGCAAATGTTTGTTTGGGTAGGAATGTGAAAACAAAAAATTACAAAGAATATTTAAATACGCAGGTTGAATTATTCAATGGTCAGTTAATGTAATAAAATGCACATTACATTATAACTATGTACGTACATTACAATACTATGAAACAACCATCTGGATATACCAGTCCTCCACATAAAAACTAGTTCTAATGATGTTGACTAAGAAAATTACCTTAATTTGGTCAATTTTGTCATTTCTTCTGGAATTGTCTGAAGTTCATTTCCCCTAGCACCAAAAGTGTCAAGTTTAGTTAACTTGCTGATCTCTTTCGGTATTTCTCGTAAGCCAATTTTGTTGCACCAAAACGCTTCAAGATTCTCCAATTCACCAATTTCTGGTATTAAAACTGTTATAGGATTATAGCTTATATTTAAATTTACCAAGTTTTTTAAATTGCCAATTTCCGACGGTAAAACACTTATGCTATTGTAATCTAAAGTCAATGTTGTTAAATTTAATAGCTGCGTTATCTGCACTGGGACATTTGTTATATTGTTTAAATGTAAATAAAGATGTTCAACATCCAAACATGTATATAGAATAGATGGTATTTCGGTAATTTCGTAGGAATTTAGACTTAAACGAGATTTCTTTTTGGCGATTGCGTGTTCTATGATTGCCAGGATATGGTTTTCACGGATAAATTTTAATATAGCACTCATATTGGTTCTATTTTTGGTTACATTTCCTTAAAATTATTGCGTATGAATTTAGTAATTTGTTTGGTTGACATTAGTGACATTGACAATCACCTGATGCTGGTAAAAAAATAGTGTTGCTAGAACCAATACTTTACTTGAAACAATTAAACCAACAATTAAAACTAAAAAAGTAAATATATACACATAACATGTTAAAATATAATGTAACATACAGTTTATTAAAATGTAATTAAATATTTGAAAAATGTATTGTTTCAGTTATGAAGAGCTTCTGTGGTCTTTTAATAGACGATCGCTGTCATTATGAATTTATTGATTTTCTAAAATTGACTCTACAACATCAAAGAAACAAACAGTGGTTTAATAATTGATAATGTTAAGCCAAACGCACAAAGTTATTTGATTTTGTGAACCAATATCTCAATTTTAAATCAGAATATAGTAATAATGTCAGTAAAACTAGTGTATTCTATTCTATTTACAATATCTTTATACCAGTGCTTAATAAAATATACAGAATGTATGTAACTATTAAAAATAAATAAAAAAGTACCTACTTTGTTAGTTCACATTATCTAAAATAAGCATTATTTATTTTAGGCTCTAAGCAAAACAAAACTACGCATCATACTCGAAAGACAAATGAGGAAAATGATATTTTTAAAAGGCAGAAAATAGCCTACAGGTCTTTTCAGCCTGTTGCTGCAAAATATCGAAAGAACTTGTACCCGAAGGTTGAAGATCGAAAGGAGTATGATTTGAATTCTTACGAATCGGAGTATGGTGATGTGGTGTCCAATTTTACATCGTCAATATACGATGAAAATCCACCTTTGTATCCGAATCCTGAGACAATATCAAAGCACAGCAAAGGTTTGTAAGCTTATATAATTTAAAATAAATTAATTTGTTTTCAATAATAAAGCACAAGATACTTTATTATTACATTTATTTTTATTAAAAAATAAAATATATTTATATAGGATCTAGAAACAAGAAAACTGAAAGAAAAATACACGAACCTGAAGTTGAGTTACCAGATGATTCACTTGCGGACAATGATTTGAAAGAACATAATTTAATCGATGGGATTGTTTATCCTAATGGGCCCAATAACTGTCATGGAGCTTGGAATGAATGGATGATATTGGTAAGTATAATTTGCGATAAGTCATTTGCTTGCATTGCATTGCTTTATTGTTGCCAAGTTCGGCTATCACGACCGTGGTGGTAACTTTCGCTTACACACACTGGCGTGTAAAGATCGCTGTATTATAGCGGCTTGGCATTTGTTTTTTTAAACAGTAGAAACTAGAAAACACAGGCTAAGTGGGTAATATTAATAAAGTTCACATTTAAGTCTAACTTCAAAAAAAGAGTTTTATTTTTTTTATGCGATTAATTTTCAAAGCAATTTATTTTCTTTATAAAAATTATAGTTAATTTTAGAGACCCTATTTAATATGGTAGAGCTCACTCAACAAACATAAATGCGGGTAATCGACACATATCGTAACGGTTTTAGTCGTGTTGAAGATGCAGGTACTCACTATTTCTCAGTTAAGTAAAGTGTTATCTCATAAAAAATTTAAACTTTTAAAGGATGTTTGAACCTAAAACCCTGATTAATATCCGCATATGCCGATGCGTCGCCCTCTCTCGCTTTTATGTCTCCGAATAATTACAAATCACACGAAACGCTTTATAAAAACTTAAGATATCATGTGGGATGTACAGAGATACTGGTAGGGGCTTAGCGGGGGCTGCAGCTTCGGGCCCTCTAAGATTTAAGGGCCTTAAAATAATTTTTGTAGACATAAAAGGGCCCCATTTTGACGCCAGATTAATCTGGCGTTGGATATACTTGATATACCTGATATACCGGATATATCGTTGTTAAGCAAATACATTTTTCAGATTTACATAGCTAGCGGCATGTCCATAATGTGTCTAGTGCCCTCCATAGCTTGGTTGATGTGGAGCAAGTACGCGGCAGAGTTCAGACGCACTAGCAAACTCTACCCTATCGTAATGAACCTGGGCTGCTGTCTTACTACTTGTACACTTATTTATATACAAGCTATAATGGTAAGTTATATAACGATTACGATTACAGAAGCGTCTGAAGCTTAAACTTGATATGGAATCATGGAAATATATGCATTGTCCTCAAATTAGACCTAAGTAAATTTAAACCAAATTTGTTAGCAGTTCATTTGCTCATGGAATACAGCGACTGAGTGAAAGAGAGACAGCTGCGTCAAAATTCTACCACTCATGCCTGAGGCCAATCGTGCCTTTATACAGTTTGTTCCACGCTTTCGCTTGCACTGTGCGCAATACAGCGTTCATCGATATATAAGACGTTGTCACGTCAAAACTAGCAGTATCAGCAGAATTTTTGTCGTTTTAGGCCCAACTCCATTTAAGATTCTTTCAGTGCTGGTTATATCACTTTTTAATTTCACTTCTTCTCTATGCGTGGCACGATGACCCTAAGCGACGTTATCACTTAAATTATAGTCAGAAAACCAATCTTACAGATAATCAGTATTTTTATAACATTATATTTTGTGAGTACCTACACATATTGTAAATTTTTAGGGAGCATCTTCACCATCGCAATGCGAAAGAATAGCACTGGTACTACACTACACGCACATATCCTGCTCCATGTGGATAGTAGCTCTAGGTGGCGCCGTAGCTGAGTATTGTATGTACGACTCGGTGTTGCCATTGAAGTACAACTATTTATTGGCCTACGGTGTACCGGCTATCATTGTTATGGTAATTTTGTTTTCATTCAATTTTATTTAAATGACATCCATTTATTCAAATACTTATTTAGTAACAAAAAAAATATTTTCAGTTCAACTACGCGATATCGTTTGACCACTACGAAATGAAGCATTACTGCTGGATGTCTATAGAGAAAGGCATGGTTATGGGGTTCATGATACCAGCTACGATACTGATACTAGTGAACACTGGGATAGCAATGGCTGGACTGCAGATCGTGGATACCAAGAACGCAGAAATGCTAGCAGCCAAGATACAAGAACTTGTCGATAGACACGTGGCAAAGTGGCCTAAAGAACAAAATGGCACAGCTCAATGCCTAGAGGACGAGTTCCAACCAAGCACGAGCAGGAAGAACACGGACAACTCCGATTGTTCTGACAAAGAATGTTCTGAGGATGAGTGCCAGTATCCAGAAACGACCGATGGTATGAGTGAGAGCTTGAAAGAGGTAAGGCTTGTGATTTGTTTGTAAGTGGATTTTGTATTTCAGTTGAATCGGGCCGGTATGGCATTGAGGGAAATGGTTTCTCGCAACTTCAAATTGTTACCTACTGTCTGTATTATCATAAAAGGAATATTACAGAAACATACCCCTAAATACAAAAACCGGCCAAGTGCGAGTCAGACTCGCACACCGAGGGTTCCGTAGGAACGGGAGGTATGAGCAAAAGTAATAGACGTTGAGAAAATTACATTTCCTTGCGACAAACTTATATATGCGGGTGCTTGCATACATTTAGTATGAAACGAACTACATGCATAAGTTGGTAATGATTTTTCCAGTGATATAAATTTTATTTACCAATTTTTAGATTTATTCCTATATGTATACTGTAAGGTCTTACTTCTTGCCAAATTTCAGAATTCTAGCTCAACGGGAAGTACCCTATAGGTTTTCTAAAAAGTGCGTTTTCATACAAAAATTATGCATAAATGGCTATAACTTTTTATTGCGTTAACTTAGAAGTGTGATTTTTTCAAGGCATCAAGACGTAACTGACCTCCGTATTTGACAAAGATTTCAGCTTAATCCCTTCAAGCGTTTTAGAGAAAAAGGTCTTGACAGACGTACAGACGGACAACAAAGCGATCCTATAAGGGTTCCGTTTTTTCTCTTTGAGATACGGAACCCTAAAAACAGAATATCATCCTTGAAACTACCGTCGCTACTAACTATAAATTTCCATTCATTAACTGGCATACTGCTATAAATATCAACAGCTCAATTGTAATTTAGACCTTTGTTAAGGTTCAATGAACGCCAACACGGCAAAAACTATTTTAGATACACAACAGGGATATCAACAGCTTATTAACACGCATACTCACAAGCATATCGTTTTATTTTTCCAGATCAATGATTACATAAAAAGGTTGCACGAAAAAGGCTTTTGGAATATGTTGTACATGGACAACCTTTCGTATACAAGGAATTGGAGCACCGAAGGCAACCAGTTGAAGACCTATCTTAACCTCTGTCTTGTAATGGAACCGTTCTTCGCTGTCAACTGGGTGATGGGGGTGGTGGCCATAGAGAATGCCAGCCACTGGTTCACTCCAATGATTTATTTGATTCTGGTTGTATCTATGGTAAGTTTTATTGTATCTTAGCAAACGAGTAGTAGTGGTCAGTGACTACCGTTGATTAAAGGCTAAATGTTCAATCATTTAGTAAGCATAGTATGAGTAGTATTTTATTCCAACTTGGACGTGTTTTCTGAGGTTTTGTAAGAGGTAGTGTGGTATTCGAGTCGGACCAGTACGAATACCTCTCGATCCCATAAAATTAACACTGACAGTGCTGTCTCTTCATCCAATTAGTTTTTCATGGCTTAAGAGCAAACGTAGTAGTCGAGGTCTTTTTTGATGACTGCCTTTGCCCATAGACATCCACGTAATTGTTTCACAGTGTGTTGTCCTCTTTACCTCCTTCTTTCAAAAGGGTAACAGGTGCAGCAGGAGAAAGTCATTGGCTCCCCGTACTTATGCCACTGAGCTGTACGAGGTAACACCCGTGATTTTTAGTCTGTGGGAGTCGTACACATGGAGAGGGAGACTTTCCACCTTGAGAGGTGAGGAAAGAAGGCCAACGCATCTGCATTACAATCATGCCGTCCATAAGCGTCAATAGTCAAAAGACTCCGACAGCTCGTTTGGTCTCCACTTTAGAAAAGAAATTAGATCGTGAAACTACACGCTTTGTTCTATTTCAGCACATATACCTGGCGGTTATCATAACGACCACGTTGCCGATAGTACAGAATAAAAACGTGGAGTGTTGCGAGGACATCGTCGTAGAGCCGACACTTACACGATCCAGGTATTTTTCATATTTATATGTATCCTACATTTGTCCAAAAAATAGTTTAAAGACATCTCTTTCTTAGAATTTTGCTTATCAAAATCGCAGTTAATTTACTTTAGGCTCCTATACATTTGCTGGATGCAAGATATGACATATCCATTATCCATTTTATATGATAGTCACTGTACGTCTATCAGTTGATAAAAACAATTTGATGACGGAAATCATGACGGTGATGATATAATGTTCTTGCCTTCACTTTTGTCTGTAAATAGCTCAACAATACCAAGTATTTACTTATTAAAATTTTTGTGCACTGCACTGCAGCCAAACCAGGCCGACGTGACCAGAGACATCTCTTGCACCCATTATGCGGGTCACATAATATAGATGCGATATGATTTGAGAATTCGGTTGGTGATCTATGTATTCATAAAGAGTCATCATGCATATAGCCGTTATTTATGTCAAGTACGCTCATAGTCAGTCACTAAAAGGCTGATACTTTCCGAGTGCATAAAACAAAAAAACTTCGTTGCCGACAATTTTTTAAAAGTATGTTTACAATTGGTTTTATTTTCAGGACTACCGATGATATTCCGCTTCTAGACCCAGTTGTGCAACAACCTAGCGTGACTCAGGCACCAGCCGACACTATAAGTACAATAAGTATTTAAAAAATTAATGGCTATTAATGAAAACTAGACGAAATGTCATGAAAATTGACTACAGGGGGGGTATAAGGTGTAGAGTTACATGAAAAAACTTACACAAAAAGCCAAAAAGATTTTGCACCAGAATTGGGAATGTTGGTTGGTAAAATAGCAACATTGGATGATTTACGGAATTTGACGTTCCATTTCGTCGTACCATAGAATAAAAATGTCAAAAATAATCTCAATGGTCTAAAATTTTTACTTTTTACTATTTAGACTTTTTATAATAATATTGATAAGTTTACGGAATTACTAACAAGCATATCAATAAATAACCGCCACACATATATAGTTATGTAACATTTTTTTTACCAACGTCGATTTGTTGCAAAAAGTCAGACAAAAGCTCACACGTTGGACTATGAACATTCAGAACGATATCTTTAGAGAAGGGATTAATCCCAATACAATCTGAGATTTGCCGAGTTCAAATAATACCGCCGTACCGGCTATAGTCCGTTTTTTTAGTTTGAGAGACTAAATTGACAGGAGTAATGTTGCTAGTTTTAGTGATTGGTAAATAACGTTGTGCCACTTTCGGAAAAACAATTATCATTTTTTATAAGTTATCTACAGAGAAACGTAAATGTGTTCTATAAAGCAAATTAATACAATATCATTAAGGTATAAAGGGTTATAAATAAAAAAAGAACCGGTCAAGTGAGAGTCCGACTCGCACATCGAGGGTTCCGTAATCCAAACGTAATGCATGGTTTTCAATTATTGTAACTTTACGCCTGCCGTTTAAGTTGACAAAAGTATATAAGCGGTTGCTCACACACATTTAGTAGGCAACGAATTACAGTTATATGTTGATAATGATTTTTTCAATGATCTACATACAATTTACTAGTTTTTAGATTTATTCTTATATATGTGCTATAAGTTCTTACTTCTTGCCAAATTTCACAACTCCAGGTCAACGGAAAGTACCCGATAATTTTTTGGTTTTCGACAAAGTACGTATACGTCCGTATTCAACAAAAATTTCAGCTTAATCCCTTCAGGCGTTTTAGAGAAAAAGGTCTTGACAGACGTACAGACAGACGGACAACAAAGCGATCCTGTAAGGTTTCCGTTTTATCTCTTTGAGATACGGAACCCTAAAAACCATAATACATATATTTTATTATGAATAAATAGTAATAGTAACTCCAAAAAAGTTTCGTACTTTAATTTTAATTTAAACATCACTTCCTGCGACATATCGTTAAGAAAGTGGCATCCAGTGTGATCCTAATAAATGTATAGTTGAAAATTTATGGTTGCATTACAAGAAAACGTTTATTCTGTTTTCAAAAATAGTCATTAATTACGTTTTAAACTATCGGTGTAATAGGTCAGCACTACACAAAAACGCTGGTATCATTATTTGTAAATTTGACATTTTTACCTGTCAATTTAGTCTCTCAAATTAAAAAAACTGACTATAGGTATTCTGAGACTACCACCCGCAAGGGTAGACGGGGGCACACTTCTCCGGTCGTGATCCTTTCCTATCTCTTTGAGCCAAACGATAACGTCAGCGCCGCGGCCAGCTACAGCACGCGGGCTGCCCCTGACATCATATTCGGAAGACTAGTCCCTCTGGCTATGTTAATAATAATAGTTAATTAGCTATTACACACAATACATAGTTACCATCTTCAGGGTGAGATGAGGGCGGGTCCCCCTTTTGAATCTAAACCTGGTCTCTTCACCTGTGTAGCACTCGTACTAATCCGATGAAGCTCCATTGGGAAACTCTTCAGTATAAGTACAGATCCAACAATCACGGACTAAATGTACATTATGTACCTAGTATATTGTTACAACTAAATAGCACTTTTATATTTGATATGCAACAATAATACATAGGAAATTTTAAAAGTATTACTAAACTACAAATTTTCTTTATTTGCACTGAAACTGCCTCCGAAGGAGACCAACTTCGAATTCGTATGTAAATATCGTGAAGACGGCTTTGCTCTTTGAGTATTTAACCAAACGGAGAGGTTACCTAATTAGGGATTTCCCTATGCCAATGGTCCATTTCGGTGACACACAGGGAGGTTTATAAACCAGTGTGCATATTTTTTTTGTATGCATATCTAATAAGAAAGCCGAATTGCATTAGTGTTTAGCGGTTGGCTACCGTATCCCCTAATCAATCTGCAGACTTTTGTGTCAGAGGCGGTCTCCATTGGAAAGGGGTTCCTACCTTTTCTTGACCAAGGACCACTTTTATATCATTCTCGATAACAGGGACCGATAGGTATAATTTTTTAGTATTTGTTGTTATAGCGGCAACAGAAATACACCATCTGTAAAAATTTCAACTGTCTAAATATATATAGTTCATGAGATACAGCCTGGTGACAGACGGACGGACGGACAGACGGACCGACGCGCGACGGACACGGAATGAAAATGGGTACGGAACCCTAAAAAGTACCTCTTTTCTCACTCACGCACGGCAACTAACGGTTTACCATCCGCTAAATTTAAAATTATTCGCTGACCATATTTTGGCTTCTGTCGACCACTGGTGGTCCTCGGACCACTGGTTGGATACCACTGGGTTAAACACTTAAAGGTTTTGTCATTTAATAAGACTTTGCAAAATTAACGACCTTACGAGTTTGTCTCAAATATTTTAAGTTTCTACCAAAAGATTATGTAATGTAAGTAAGCTTCATATGTACTTATAGTCTACGAAATCATATTTATGAGAAAATAAAATTTCATATTGTTGACGTAATGTGGATGTCTTATATCTTGAAAGCATACACATACATACATATATTATGTATAGTATAAGTGTGT
>LUGF01018124.1:6684-23814 GCA_001625245.1 Calycopis cecrops | reverse complement strand
GGAGGGCAGCGCATCTGTATAGCCTCTATGCGGATGTTTGTGGGCGTCGGTAGTCATGAAAATGGCTCCGACTGCTCGTTTGCCCTCCTATACCATAAAAAAAAAAAAAAAATCTTTAAAATTCCATACCTACTGTTTAATGTGTTTCTTAATATGGTGTCAGTTTAATACTAGGTTAATGCTTGGATAAAGTTAATCTATGTTTCTTAATGAGGGGGTACAGGGCCTCATCTTTTTAAATAAAAAATTACAAATATTTGTGAAACTAGTAATTTTTATTCATACGTTCAGTGTTCTGGTAATTTAGCTGGTTAAACTAACTTTATTATTTTAATTTAATGAAATCTATGTTTTTTTTATTTATCGTGATACAAGATGTGCCTCAAAGGCACCGTCTCCTTTCTTAAATCTTGATATTTTCCAGATTATAAGAAGCCGATGGAGAAAATTATGCTTTATTTTCAATATCGGTAGAGGGGCGAAAAATGGTACCTATAAGGATAGCTAGCGAGCTTAATCCTGCCACTTGTGTATAAATAAAATACCAGACGCTCGTTTTCAAAATACCTTTGTAGTGTTTCCACGCTTTGTATACAATTTAGTAGAAAAACTTGCAGATGTTTCGGTACCTTTGTGAATAGTGTTTACCTTCACCTATTGTTTATAGTTTTGGCTCTACCCTCGCAATCTTGACTGTTTTTTATTAAACTGATTTTGATTGATACTATAGTTGCTGTGATAGCAAGAACGTTACTAAAGATTTACCTATTAAATGTTTTAAATATTTTAATGTTCTTTTATTACATTACATCTATTTTATTATTGCCCTTAGAGAGTAATGAATTTGCCACAAAATATTACATGTAATATAATATTTGTGGACAAATCACACCACGTTAGTCTGACCCCGTGCTAAGTACTGTAGTACCTTCAGGCTACTACAGGGACGTAGCCTGCTCTTGCAGCATTACCTAAAAATCTGTAAAACCTACAATGCCCTAGACTAATAAACTTGCCTAATATTTCCATCCCATCTGGGTTAATTCTAGCCAACGAGATTAAACATAAACACACTTGATATTATTGAAATATTTATTCAGAATCATCATAATATTGAATACATGTATCTTATTTTAGAATCTAAGTTATAGCTAAGAGATCGACATTCTTTCAATCCGTCCCCGTTTATACAGAATCTTGTAGAATAATCTTTTTTCTGACAAGAAGAAAAATATAAGTTCCATAATTCAAATTCGAACTTATATTTTTCTAATAAAAATATATCAAACGCAGAGGTTTCATTTAGTATAGAGTTTCCTCTATACTACAGTACCGTAAGGACTTGTGTTACGGGGACTGTTTTAATGTTTTATAAATTTAAGAAATTTTATATATTTGAGATTTTAATATAGAAATACATAGATCCATGAGAGTATCCATGACCTAGGCGGGATTCGAACCCGCGTCCCCTGGCGCAACATGCTCCGCTTATCCGAGCCTTGTACCACTGCGCCAGCCTGGTCGTAGCAGCAGAAGCCCGAGAGAAAAGAGCAGTCGTTGTAATAAAACAGCAGTTTACGACGAGCACGACATGTGAGGTTTATTTAATAACCAGGCGATTTAAGAAATTGATGAAGTCTTACCGTATATCATGATCTTTATTTCAGAGCCCTGTCACCTATGGGTCCCGAGGCCACTCGTGATTGACCCTCTGCTAAAACATAGCCATAATACAGTGGTATTGAATTCACTAGACAGTGTTCTTTACATGGGCGTAGGCGTACCCAGGGTGCGGCAAGTCCCAATTGGAAGAGCGTTTCACGGAGAACAAGTTACCGGCATCTTCTTTGGTCTCATTGCACCCACATGGGCAGATTCACACCGGAATAGCAGCGACCGGCAGCAGCCACGATTCACGAGCGAGGTTCGCCTCGCCACAGGTGGTATCGCTGCGAGCTTCTCAAGCCATTTTAGATTAGATAAGAGCTATTATTGTTTCATACTGAAAGTGCTAGCCGCGTCGCTGCCGATGTGAATTGGCCTTATATTTTGGAAATGACATTCGAATAATTTTTGAAAAAAATTAATCCACGCCGTTCACAAGTTTTATAACTTAACTAGCTGTACCGTGCGCGCGGTGCTACGCCACCAACGGATACGTCAGCATGTGCTATCATAGCAATCGTAGACAGAGGAAACTATCTGTCTACGATAGCAATATATAAAATTCATTGAAATGCCAGTGGCGCGTCTGTCGAAAATTGGTCGTACCAACATAGAAACCTTCGTGGGCGCATTCAGAATAACATCACATACAGACAAACATTCGTTTATATATTATATGTATAGATCGTTCGTGTCTTTAAACAATGGAAATACATACAAAATTTAAACCCAATCGGTCAAGGCGTTTAGTAGTCGACATACTGACGGCTGCGCCACCCCCCAGATCCAATTGTATTTTTAGGTACCTATCCAGGAAACCATCGAAATACCCATATAAAATGTTAACCCAACTGCTGCAGCCTTTTAAAAGTTTATCCGTTTTCCCATGGGAATGAAGCATTTTCTCGTGGTAAAAAATAGTCTATATTAATCTGTGATAATGTAGCATTCAAATGGTAAAATAATTTTTGAAATCGGTCCAGTACTTTCGGAGCCTATTCGTTACATACATACAAACACACACACAAACAAATCTTTCCTCTTTCCAATATTAGTGTAGATTAGTGGTCGTTTCCAACCGAGGCTGAGCCGAATGTGATATCACATGTGGGAATAAAAACATGGCATCGAATAATTTGAAAATGTGGTACAATTGATGTAGGATTAAGAATTTTTTTATCCCAGTATAAAACTGCGCTGCTATTTATAATACCGGCCCAACCCTAGATTTAGAATTGTGTACATTCTATATCTATAGGCCCAATCCTGTTGGTCTTTCAGTTAGTTTTTTTTAGAAAGCATAGAAGGGCAAACGAGCTGACGCCGACTGAATGACTCCGACGTCCATAGACATCCGCAAAATGGCCTGCGCAGACGAGCGTTTTTTGTCCGCGGCATAGAAAAAAGTACGCTCCGCTTCCGCTTAATAAAATGTCCCCCGTGGATTTACTGCGTACTCAACGCACAGTGTGTGATCATTTGTTGCCAGTAATGTACCTCACTCTCAAGCGCACAACGCGGACTAAACTCTGTGTGATGCTTCGCCTAGTCACTAGTTCTATTACTTTCGGGGACTCCCGCGTACTTTGGTCCGGTTCTCTCTCTGCTCTCTCGGTTATTCGGGGATTTATACGCGGTTTAATCCCTCGTTTGCGATACTTCATACAGTTGTAAGCGTTCTATTTTAGCGGACAAAAAGTATGCGGGCTAAGTCTTGTTCTAAAGATGTACCTTAGGACACAGTTTTACTAATTTTTACACCTCTTTGGGGCCCCTGTATTTATCTAGTAGGGTCTATACCATTGATAAGGCTGTAGCTACGCCCATAAACAAAGATTTTTCAGAAAGTTTTAAGACGGTACTGCTATAATATTATATCGTCAAATATAGTGACGTACAAATAAAACCACCAATGTTCACTTATATCGAGTGTATTTCTGAATAAATTGGTTACAAAATACTTATTCAACGCTCACCAGAGCCGCATTTACAAGCTAACTGCACTCAGCAATTTGAATCTCAATTGGAAAAACACTATGCGTTATAAAAACTGTACCTTTACAAAAAAACTGAAAATGTTCTAGAAAAAGCCCGTACGAGCGTCTAAATCCTGTATTGTTTTATTTTTAACGTTTTTGAGCTTAACATAACTCATTTAGTTTATAGGAAAAAATATATATAATAAGTATAATTTAAATTATTACATAGATTCATATTCGCTAATGCCGGCCTCACGACTTGACCGCCCAAGCCAAAAGATATCACTGCACGGGCGCACAGACTCACTAGCACAGTTGCACATACACTTGGCACCATTTTTCTGGTAACTCATCCCAATGTTAAATGCAAAGTTTGAAACGCGAAGAGATCGGACCTCGCAAGAATGAGGTCAAATTGAGCCCAATAGACGCGAGATCAAATTGACTCAAACTGCCAAGTCAGTTTGATCCCGTCTGATATGAGATCAAATCGACTGTGTTTGAGGTCAAATTGACTCAAAATTCAAGGTCAAATTGACCCAACTCGAGGTCAAAATGACAGTAGCGTGTATGCAACTGTAAGACGAGCCGGCGCCCCCGTGCTTCGGTCGTAGCGAAGTGTAAATGCAGTTTATTGGCGGTCGGTAGCGCGTAGTTTCTCTTCAACCGCCTCCTGCGAAGCCTCCGATTGGTCAGTCGCTTGTATGTACTTCTGTACACCCACTAACGACTTCTTCAATGCATCGAATGAGCTGCAACAAGAAAACATGACTGTTACTATTTGTCAACAAAATTACACGTCTCACAATACAGGCATTGTTTTGAGACTAAATATATTTAGTGAGAGGTAGTGCCATGCTGTATGCTTGCATTCAGCCGAATTGGGCCGGCACGACCGGGGAGGTACCTCTCGCTTACATGAGACCGGCGTGAAGTGACAGCTGTGTTGTCGCGTTTCGTGCGGTGTGTAAGTAGCCGGTGGCCCATGGAGGTGGGAGGAGAAAGGGGGGCAGCGCATCTGTATACTCTCTATGCAGATGTCTATGGGCGTCGGTAGTCATCAAAATGGCTACAACTGCTCGTTTGTCCCCCTATACCATAAAAAAAAAAAATATTTGTAGAAATTCCATTACAATGTTGGAACAAAATAGCTTAAGGTTCGATAAGAGTTTAGAAGATGATCAGGTAAGTGTAGACTGGGTGTAATAAATTTTCCAAAGCCACAGTGATGTCTTTTATGCAGAAACTATTTGAATAAATATTTCTGAGCTGACAACTAATTCTATCTATGGCAGATTGTTATTTTTATAGTCTGTCTGTAAGCATGCTTTATGTAGACAAGGAACCGGAGCCAATTTGGTGACTACTGACGAGTGGGCGTCATTAGACACAATATATTTATATGCAGAGTCATAGTGTATGCAGATGCGTTGTGCTCCATCATCCTTTTTTTTTTTTTTAATGGTAAAGGGGGAAAACGAGCAGTCGGAGCCATTTTCATGACCATTGACGCCCATAGATATCCGTATAGAGGCTATACAGATGCAGTACCCTCCTTTCTCTTCACGCCTCCATGGGCCACCGGCTACACACCACACGAAACGCGACAGCACAGCTGTCACTTTACGCCGGTCTCGTGTAAGCGAGAGGTATCTCCCCGGTCGCGCCGGCCCATTTCGACTGCATGCAAGAACGCAGTGTGTGCACTACTCTTCCTAAAGTTTCAATATAAGTAATTCCATTTCATAGGCCACCGCCTTTTCACTAAGCGCACGCAATGCGAGAGGATAACCTTCCAGAGGATAGGATACACTTGAAAAGGTGGTGGATGCCCTTACTTTTACTAACAGTAAAGGAAGCATCGACAATCATTCACTATTAGAAAAGACACCGTTTATATTTTATGCACCTGTGGCCCACAAAATGTACCTCAAATGGATAAAATAAATAACATTTAATTTTAAATAAAACATCTTGGTTTTATTATCCAGCTACTGAACATTACTTGCCTGTACTTTACCTGTATAATATAAATGTAAAGCATAACAACGCCTTTCACGCCAAAATTACTCAACCGATCATCATGATACTTTGTACACATCGTCTTTTCTTTTTTATCTTCAAATCAATCTTATGAGATATAAGAAAGTATATAGGAAACTTATGATCTATGGGCGGCCGGTAGTCATGAATATGGGTCCGAATGCTCGGTTGCCCCCAGTCCCCCTTATTTATTCATACGTAGACTACTGAGTACTGACCTAGAATATAACATCTTCTTCTTAACCATGGCGGTATCTGGGCACCATAACATGAGGAAAAGCTTCTGTTTCTTGCTAGCCTCTGATGTGCCCTGACATTGGTGGGTGTATTCGAAATCGAAAAGTCCATATCTGAAAACAGAGAGCATTGGTTTAATGTATTATACTGTGGTCGCTTTGACCTAACTTTCTACGCTAGCCAGATATCTCCAAACCTAATATTTTAACGTTTCAGTAAGCAGCAGTCATTTTGATCTAACCAGAGATCTCCCCAAATTAATATTTACATATTCAATTATATTCATTATAACAATAATGATCATATCATCTCGGGCAATCTATTTTTAGCAGGACTGAGATCTTAAAATGCACTCAGAGGCACGGGGATGTAATACTACTTCCCGACTTTGGACTGTTGTTAGAAATTTAAAAATCAAAACAACAGTTTTTTATTGGTTCCACACGAGATTCAACATACACAGAGACCAGATATTAGTGAGACGGAGCGTGGGCGTCTTCTAGTTAAATATAATATTGTGGTAAAACTGTGAGGTTATTCCCAATGGACATAAATGACTGTGGCACATCGCCAGAAACAATAATTTTGGTCGGTATTCATTTGCACCGAACATATCGTTACACTAAAATTATTCGGTACTTACACACTAACGCGGGTTAGATTATTAGTAGGGTAGTTATAAGTCTGCTGCAGTGGCGGTAACGTAAGTAACGACTATTCGACAGTCGACATTTTTTTTATGTCGGCTGTATAACGTTGATTGCCTGCCCCTCAACACAAAATCTTCCTAAAACCTATGTTTTATAAATATTTAGTGTTTCTGGCCTATTTTGGCTACGGACATTATTCAATTACTTAGAAACTATGAGTGTATGCACGTTAACTAGTACACTGTCAATGCCCGCAGTCATTTCAAGCACTACGTATACGTAGTAATTTGCTACGTCAACATAGCAAATGTAGCAGAGTGTAACTACGCTAACGTAACAGATTTAGCGGAGGTCACTACGATAACCTAGCAGAGCGTAAGTACGTCAACTTAGCAGGTGCAGCCGAGTGTACCTACGTCAACGTAGCAGACGTAGTCGAGTGTAACTATGACAATCTAGCAGATTACAACTACGTCAACGTAGCAGACGTACACGAGCGTAACTACGTCAACGTAGCAGATGTAACCGAGTGTAACTACGCCAACGTAGTAGATGTAACCGAGTGTAATGCGACACGCACCTGCACTCTCCGGTCCCGCTCTTCTGCAGATCCTCCAGGAACTGGTCGTACTCCGTGTGCCTCTCGCCCACCGTCTCCACGTCGATCTGCTTCTCGTCGCGGATGTAGAACACCACGTAGCGGTGCTTCTTGTCCTTCTTTATCTCCTCGTAAGTGGTCTTGCACGTGTCCGAAACTGTCACACCGGACGCCTGTAAATATACAATCGTTCATTAGTCAACTGCAATGCTGTGCCGTTAGGGAACTGGCGTGAATATGTGTGTGTGCAAAAGATAGTGCCATGCCAGAGGTAGTGTCACACTGCATGCTTGGATGCATTCGAATTGGGCCGGCACGACCGGGGAAGTACCTCTCGCTTACACGAGACTGGCGTAAAGTGACAGCTGTGCTGTCGCGTTTCGCGCGGTGTGCAAGTAGCCGGTGGCCCATGGAGGTGGGAGGAGAAAGTAGGGCAGCGCATCTGTATAGCCTCTATGTGGACGTTTGTGGGCGTCGGTAGTCACGAAAACCGCTCCGGCTGCTCGTTTGCCCTCCTATATCAGAAAAAAAAATGCACGATTGCACATTAAGGGCCTTGTTAATAACCATAGATTAACTTTACTGTAAGTATAAAATTATAATCCCTTTCCTAATAAACTATGGATTTTGACAGGTACTAGTTAAATACTTGGAGTAAAGTTACTCTATGTTTATTAATATGGGGGGGGGTCAGTGATTTTATTCTGTAAAAGTTAGTGCAGTGCGGTAGCAGCCGAATTGACAGACTGGGGAGGGTCGGGATGGCTCGATTGCGCACTTGTCCCGCTTTGCTTTTTAGGTACATATATAAAAACTGCTAATCTCATTGAATCGCTTACAAAATGCTGCTCTTTCACTTTTTGTGGAGTGGAGTGGAGGAAGATGAAGGGAGGAATGGGTTGGAAAGCAACCCATCTGCATAATACATATGCGATGTCTATGGGTGTCTGTAGTTATAAAACGAGCAGTCACGTTTGCCGCCCTTTAATAGCTATAAGAAAAAAAAACATAAATTATTGTACAAATGGGCCTGATTGGAATATTTTGTATCCCAAAGGACAGTCCCTTTCATGCGTCTATTTCTTTACTCTAGGATGTAAATATTATCTAGCAGTGTACAAATAAGTACATTGTTAGATAACAGTATTTATTGAATAACCTGATAATGATATCTAAAGTAATACCATAGAAATACTCAGAATTACCACGAGTAAAATGTACTAACGATAAGATTAATTTAGTAAGTAATTTTTAGAAAATATAAGAGTTGATTCGGCAGATTTAAATGCGCTATTTCAGTGAAATGTTATTTTATTAACAAATTTTATTTGCCACAAAAATTAGTCTCAACAAGGTTAGCTCGTTATTTAATTTTTTTTTCAAAATTATAAAAAACTTTTTCCAACACACCTTTATATTTTATACCACGTTTTCATAGGTATTCTTACTGTTATATTAACATTTTATTTCACTTTATTATTAAATTTTATTTAACGTATCACGCTTCATCATTATCACTCCGCCACTTTCGTTTGCCAACTCTACATCGAGAGGAAAATATCACAGCGCCATATCGATTGAAAGTGCAGTGCAGTGGCAGTGCGCCAGGCGTATTGGTGTAGTTTTAAAGCTGTTCTCCAATCTCAAGTGTCCCTACACTTGTGGGAAGTTTAGTCAACAATGGTGTAAGAAAATGTGGCATGAAATTTTGGTACTACTACGGCAATGTAGATGGGATGGATTTTATTAGAATGAGAGGGGTGAATGACCGACGCCCAATTTTGCCCTTCATGATATGCTTTATTTATATAGTATACGAAAAGTAGCATTTCAGTAGCCCAAACTTAGGAAAAAACATCTTTCATCAGCAGATTTGAACCCCTACTTTTCCCCACCGCTCGGATTTATTTGCAGTAGCTATTCAGGCTTAAGCAAAGCTTAACTATAGCAGTGGGGAACTACAATGCTTCAATTTACAAATAAAAATAAATACAGCAGTGGCTTCGACATCCATAAACATGTACAAAACCAAAAGCGTTGCTCTCCTTTAATCAATCCCATCAACAGGCCATTGGCAAAAGCATAGCCTCGTCAGTATAGCTGAGCGAGAGCCATCTTCTCTAGACTGCAATGGAGCAATGGCGTACCCTCTTATAGATAATCTGTACTAATTTATAGAGGAAATATATTTTTGTTTGTATTGAATATGTTCCAAAACTACTAGACATATTTCAACAGTTCTTAAATAAAAAAAACAGCTGTTTTTTTTAATTTTTTGACGCCCAATGAAAAGGGCGCAGTCGGTGCACGATATTTTGTGTAAAACAAAGGCATTTCAAGTGCGGCACACCGGCAACGGTGACAGATAAGAGATAGTGTACCGATAAGATTGTAATTGTTTATTAGTGTATCGACAAGTCGATAACAAGTGCTTGTATTCAGGGTCAAAAATTAGCGCTATTCCCGTATCCTATTCTAGTGGTGTAAGTGTTCAGTAGATCGTGAGTTTCGAGTCCAGGGTCTGTTGATGGTTGTTTGTATTCCCAATTTCTAACAACCGAAGGGAACTTGGCAGTTATACCTGTTACTTAGCGATAGGCTGTCGGACTACCGTCCTATCGGTATAGGGATAAATGGGGAACATTTGTAGGCCGCGCACTCTTGTGTGTCCCTAGCTGATGGCTAGTATGTAGAAGACATGGCTTTAGACATTCGGACAGGAGAATATGTTAGCCAACATTCTGCAAATCAATAGTCACGGACCGTTTTCACTATTCATAAAACTTTACCGACACTGTCAACGAATGCATTACGTTGAGGAAAGAAAACAAGTTTATTATTATCCACGATAAGACAAGGCTGACACCTACTGGCCCCTGATTCACGCATGGAACATGGGAGGGCGAGGTGATACCAACATGGAGCGATAAAGGCTGGTGACGAGGAATGCATCTCATCATCAGCAGCCTGTCCACTACTGGACATAGGGCTCCCCAGAGAGCGCCATAAGACACGGTCACAAGTAGCTTGAATTCAATTTCTCCTCGTGACCAGGTCATCAATCTACTGGGTGAGAGGCCGCCCAACACTGCGCTCTCCGCCACTCGACAATCTTGCGCGAGTGTGAGTGAGAGAGAGACAGACGATCCGCTCACCGCGCCGGTCTCTCTCTCAGTCGCGCGTCGAGTATTGAGTGAAAGAGAGACAGACGATCCGCTCACCGCGCCGCAATTCGCACCGCTGTGGTCGTAAACGCGCTGTAACTTATAACAGTAATTCTTCTTAATTTGCCTCCTACGCTCAGCACTAACGTGCCTAGACGTTCGTAGGCCACAAGCGGGCGAGGATCCCGCCCATCTCACGCAGCGTTCGACGGTTGCGAACAGCTGCGACGCAAGTCACGTTTATTTCGGATACAACTATAAATATTTTACATCTAATGAACACATTATTTATTTTAACTGCGCCGTAACAATAATAACGGCTACCAGCGTAACGCCGATACTTTCACGCCACGATACTTTCGAAACATGCGATACCTTTTTTTAAACGAAACTTTAAATGTCAAACAGTATAAAATGTTTAATATTTGTTCAGCTGACAGTTTGTTGATAGCAATTTTACTTTCTTTTTAATTATCTACAATGTTTTGTAAGAGGTAGTGCCACACTGCATGCTTGCATGCAGTCGAATTGGGCCGGCACGACCGGGGAGGTACCTCTCGCTTGCACGAAACTGGCGTAAAGCGACAGCTGTGCTGTCGCGTTTCGTGCGGTGTGTAAGTAGCCGGTGGCCCATGGAGGTGGGAGGGGAAAGGAGGGCAGTGCATCTATATAGCCTCTATGCGGATGTTTGTGGGCGTCGGTAGTCATGTTAATGGCTCCGGCTGCTCGTTTTCCCTCCTATATCATTAAAAAAAAAATGTCTCTTTTTCACATTTTTCAAAAGCCATCTGGAGGGGACGGGATAGGGGGCAACGAAGCTGGGATAAAAATATTACAAGTTTGGTCGGGTTCGAAATCGGCATCTCAAAACTTGGGATATATGCAGATTAGCATCACAAAAGGGGGTGTAACCTCACAGCTGGCGAGGTGACCTTTGCGGATTCATTCATGGCTGCACTCAACTCGTGTTCTCATTCTGTTGACATTTAGACGTATGTCCAAGAAAAGTGGACTCTATTACATCACACATAGGATGTATTCTCCTTTACAGGCCTGCAATGATTCATCATTTCGCCTATCGCCGGCCAGTAATGACAAAGGTGTAAAAAAAACTAACCGTTACTAGTCAATTCGAAGGAGTTCTTTTTACAAATTTCTAATTTAAAAATTGAACGCGATGAGTATAATTCTAGAACAGAAACCGTTTCTACCGTACTTGACACGTCTACAATTATGCGTCTTGTGGTCAATTTTAACAATACAATAATTGTTTCCTTGTTGTCAGATATTAAAAAAAATCCCGCGGATCCGATACGGACGACACTAGAAATCGGGTCGAGAAAGATAGATACGGATTTCGTTGTAGGGATGACCCCTAAACAACAAAAGATTTTCATTACCCTGCTATTAGAAGCGAGTAGCAGTACATATCCTAACGAACTAGAGCCCTATGATCACACAGGTAGCTTCGAGCGATTATATGAATCAGATTTTAAAATTAAAATAATGAATATTTCATCGCCAAACACGGTATGACTACACTCCACTATTGGACAAACAACACTTATTTCCATCGATGAGTTGTGACTTGTGACCAAGTAAGTAGTCATCAATATTTCAAACGTCATTCACATGACGTCACGGCAAAACTAACATGGCGGTTATTAATAGACCAATTAGATTCGAGATTTTCGCGCGTTCTAAATTTAAAAATTCCTACGGTTAATTTAAGACGTTATAGTCGTAAAGCATTTTGTACACTTGCATCGCGTATGGTTTTGTCATATCATTCTAAATAAAAAGGAATGGGCATTTTTTCGCATAGATCGGTATTTTTCTGTGTTACATTGAGTCATTAATTTGATTAAAATGCTTATTATGTAGGCGTCAGCATCATATACATAGCACGTACTTTGCATACAACAAGGCAGCCGCCATAACATCATATTGTACACTAAATAGCTCAAAATTATTTGGTTTTCTTTCTGATCTGATTTCATCCTATTAATATTATAAATGCTAAAAATCATCCCATGACATTTTCAGGATAAAAACTATCCTGTGCTAATCCAAGTTCCCTCTACGTGTGTGCGCAATTTCATGAAAATCGTTTCAGCCGTTTTTGCGTGAAGGAGTAACAAACAAACAAACTTTTGTATTGTAGTAGGATTCTTTCACGTGTTTTTGCTTAGAGGGATTTAGATTAAATTTAGCACAAATATAGATTACAATCGACAATAACAAGACGAGTTTAAACCCATAAGACTAAGCCTCGAGACTCTGCTAATTTATTTTATATGTAAATAATATAAAAAAAAATGGACAACTAGAAATTTTCAAACTAAATTATTCAACACACGCATTAGCTTAATAGCCGCTAGTGTTGTTTAATTAATTAATAATTATAATATTAGATGTTATGAGAAATTCACACGCATATACTTACTACACACGTGCTTTTTGCATTAAAGAATAACAAACGCACACATACTTTCTCACTTACAATATCAATATGATAATTACGAAACGTTTTACCAACACGTCGAGCAAGACAAAGAATTTCTTCTCGTTACAGTTTGAAGTCTCGAGTTTCAGAGGGGCTATCGATCAATGTCACTCGCACAGTTGTATTTATTGATGCGACGCAAAATTATTCAGACATGAAGCTAGTACAAGGGGGCGAACGAGCAGTCGGAGCCATTTTCATGTCTACCGACACGCGCATAGACATCCGCATAGTTTATACAGATGCGTTGCCCCTCTTCTTCCCCCCCGAAACGCGACAGCAAGCTGTTATTTTACGCCGGTCTCGTGTAAGCGAGATGTACCTCCCCGGTCGTGCCGGCCCAATTTGGCTACATGCGTGGCGCTACCTCTTACTTGAAGCCGATCGATCGACAGAAGGTAGCTATAGGATCTCTACAAAATAGCGAAACGTCATAGTGTTTGATATGTATTGACAAGAGGCGGCATGCACGCAGCCGAATTGGGCTGGGAGGCACCTCTCGACTACACCATACCGGCGTGACAGCTGTGCTGTAGTTTCGCGGGGTGAGTAGCCGGCCTATGGGGAGGAAGAAAGGCAACGCTGCAACTGTATAACATCTGCGCCTAGGGGCGTCGGTGGGCCAAAAAAATAGTTCCGACCGCTCGTTTGCGCCCTTAAAAAAGTAATTTACGACCAGACAATCAAGCCTGACTGCTGATGTAGCTGGAAGGTGGCCACTTTTTCTTCTTTATGATATTGGAGGGCAAACGAGCAGTCGGAGCCATTTTCATGACAACCGACGCCCAAAAACATCCGCAGAGGCTATACAGATGCGCTGCCCTCCTTTCTCCTCCCACCTCCATGGGCCACCGGCTGCTTATACACCGCACGAAACGCGACAGCACAGCTGTCACTTTACGCCGGTCTCGTGTAAGCGAGAGGTACCTCCCCGGTCGTGCCGCATGCATGCAAGCATGCAGTGTGGCACTACCTCTCACCAACGTATTTAATTTAGTCTCAGTCATTCCGTCACTCATACACTAAAGAATCTCGTCTCCACAACTCCAAGTCGCCTCGTTTGAGAACATTTTCACCCGCATAGCTGTATTTATAGATGAGACATTGGCCGTCTAAATATGAACCCGCCACGTGCGGCGAAAGCGCACGCATGGTTTCATGTTAACTTTACTTTCATTCATCGATCGCTTGAATCTTTCGAGATAATCCCCGAAGTACGAATTATCAAATATATCTTTGAGATAATCCCTGAAGTACGAATTATCAAATATCTTTGAGATAATTCTTGAAGTACGAATTATCAAGTTCTATTTCGATATTTTATATCTAAACATTAAATTTGTCGATGACTCGATGTCAAAGATCAAAATAGTTTTTCCGAATATTGCTTGTGTGTCAAGAATCAAGATAAGTTCCCTGAACTACACATTGTTAGTAATGTAATAATGATTTTTTTTTATAGTATAGGAGGGCAAACGAGCAGTCGGAGCCATTTTCATGACTACCTACGCTCACTAACATCCGCACAGAGGCTACACAGATGCGCTGCCCTCCTTTCTCCTCCCACCTCCATGGGCCACCGGCTACTTACACACCGCACGAAACGCGACAGCACAGCTGTCACTTTACGCCGGTCTCGTGTAAGCGAGAGGTACCTCGCCGGTCGTGCCGGCCCAATTCAACTGCATGCAAGCATGCAGTGTGGCACTACCTCTTACTAATTAAGAGATGACTAGGTTAATGTAAAAAAAAAATGATACTGACACCGGCGTAAAGTGACAGTTGTTCCATTGGGTTTTCGTTCTGTAAGCATCCGTGGCCCAGGGAGAGGGGGGAGAAAAGGGCAACGCGTCTGTGTAACCCTGTGGATGTCCATGGCGACGTCCACAGACATCCAGTGTCAACTCGTATTTGTCACGTGTCCGTATGGGTCACAGGGCCTCCCGTATTTGTTGACTGTCTGTGCGTCAGTTTTTTTACTCGCCTGACTGGGTTTTGTCCACACTCCATTGCATTGGAGCGCTTGAGACACGATCAGACAGTATTACAATACTTCGGATCATATTACAGGTTAAGAAAAGATCTACGAAGATTTATGTATACACTAGCTGCGTGCCGCGGTTTTACCCACGCAAATTTCTCCTGTGGAAAATAGAAAATCATCCCATGGCATCCCATAGGAACATGTTTTGAGCTAAAAACTATCCTGTGTTAATCCAAGTTACTTCAGCCGTTTTTGCGTGGAGTAACAAACAAACATACAAACTTTCGCATTTATAATATTAGTAGGATACCTACGTCGGATTTGGTCAAACTTAAATTTTCCGTCTAAAAATTACCTACGAGAAAGCGATAACGCAACTGAATGACGCATTTTTGTTTCAACGAATTAAAAATCACGTTTTTTTCGTAGTAACCGTGACTAGCGAGTCGGACCTCTGTCAAGACTACAGGCGCCCACTCTACTTCTTAGTCGTCATCTTCATTGCTGAAGGTCGTGTCTAGCTGGAAGAGTGTGACTTGATCATCTGCTGCACTGTATTTCTCCATGTGTCTCTGTCCTCGGCTGTCTTTATTGCACACGGTATGGTCAAGCCCCGGTCAGTGTCTCCACCAAACCTGTACAGCGGGTAGGTGATCTACCTCGGTATCTTTCAGGCGCCCATAGACACAGTTTTTGGACGGACGCTGCTTGTTTCCCTTTCCTGCTCCCCTTCTACGTGCCACCGGAAACGCAAACACACAACCCGACAGAATATCTCTGGGGGGGTTTGTTCGTTTTTGATTTTTTGTATGCATGCGCAAGAGGTAGTGCCACACTGCATGCTTGCATGCAGCCGAATCGGGCACGACCGGGGAGGTACTTCTCGCTTACACGAGACCGCCGTGAACAGCTGCGTTGTCGCGTTTCGTGCGGTGTGTGAGTAGCCGGTGGCCCATGGAGGTGGGAGGAGAAAGGCGGGCAGCGCATCTGTGTACACGGATATCTATGGGCGTCGGTAGTCATGAAAATGGCTCCGACTTTTGCCCCCCCTATACCATAAAAAAAAACTGCTGCCGCATTTTGATTTTTTTGTATGCATGCGTGCATCTGTACATATGTTACTGCGGTATCGTGCGAGCTGGAGGTTGCCTTGCCGACTCAATTTCCCCGCAACGCCTCTTACAATCTGCAAAGTTTTACCTCATTTTGCCCAGCCGGCCCAGCGGTGGGTCCGACTTGATAATGTATCTAATCCCGTGGTGTATTCTAAAATAGCCCAGTGGCGTTTTAATGGGTTTAATATTAGCACCACGTGACGCAAGCGCCGCCCACCGCCGCAATCACAACCAGACAACACGGGAACTTCAAATTATAATACACGGTCCATTGTGGACCTCGAGGGTGGGTGGAGGGCAACGCATCTGTAGTCACAAAAATGACTCCGACTGCTCGTTTGCCCCCTTATACTATAATAAAATCTACCTCTTTTCGCCAGTCATATATATCTCTTTACGACAGTAATTTATAAATTATTTATTAAATTATATGTATACTAGCTGCGCCCCGCGGTTTCACCCGCGTAACTTTCGATCCCGTGGGAATATCGGGATGAAAAATAGATGTTGGCCGATTCTCAGACCTACTCAATGTGCTCACAAAATTTCATGAGAATCGGTCAAGCCGTTTCGGAGGAGTATGGCAACGAAAACTGTGACACGAGAATTTTATATATTAGATTATCTCGACCTATAATCCAGCTGCCTCAAGGTACATAAATACGAAATATTCGAAGAATTTGTTTAAGATCTCAGTCAGATCTTTTGCAAAACATGCGAAAGACAAAAGGCAGTGTTTTGAGAGATTCCTCAGTCTTAATGTAGGTATAACAAGTGTTCAAGTAGATACTGCGATTTAGTAAGAGGTAGTGCTACGCCACGGCATGGTACCTCTCGCTTTCGCGACAACGCCGTAAAGGGACAGCTGTGCGAGCTTCGTGCGGTATGTAGCCGGTGGCCCATTGATGACGGAGAAAGGAGGGCAACGCATCCGTATAAACTATCTATAGGCGTCGGTAATGGACATGGCTCCGCATGCTTCTTTCCCTGTTATACTATAAAAAAAGAACTAAGTCAGCCTCCGGTGTAAGCCATTACAGGGCGCACGTCTATGGGGTAGTGATGCGACTCGAGTAAGGGCCTGTCCACATGCACACGGTACGGCGCCGTCGCCGTATTCACGGTGCCCATGGCGCCGTACGCCGTGAATACGGCGCCGTATTCACGGCGCACGGTGCCGTATTCACGG
>LUGF01018069.1:30957-41263 GCA_001625245.1 Calycopis cecrops | reverse complement strand
CCTCCGCACCCGCGCCGCCCGCAGTAGCTCGTCCCGGAGAGTTCGTCGCGCCAGGCGCACACAGATGGCGCGCGCCGGCGAGCGCTCGGATGTAGCCAGCGCGCGCGCGCGTCGCGCAGGCGCACGATGCACGCTCACTACGTCGCGCTCGTCTATCGGTACGCGTGACTTACTTGTGACCAAGGCCAAAATATGCGACAAATTTTCGCCGTCCCGCCCTGATATTCCGGTGATTTCGACGTCGTTTGACAGGAGCTCCTTGTCGCGGTCATTAAGATCAGCCCTCAGCTGTGCAATGGAGCTATCAGTAGACTCATCTGCCTTTTCCTTTTTCTCTAGCCGAGAGAGTCGCTCGTCGAAATCGTCCATACGACTACTGAATTCAGACAAGGTCGACCTTATCGAGCTGATGTCCTGCCTAAATGTCGACAGCTCTTTAGTACATGCTGATAGCTCGTTGCGGAGAAGGTCGATGGCCTTCATCATTGCATCTACACTGCTTGTACTACTTGCATCCACAAATGTGTCCGTAGTGCCGTCGTAAGTTCTGCAACCCTTGCACACCAACTTTGGTGCAGACGAGTTATTGGGACTTGTGTTTGTTAGACAACCACGGTGGAATACAAGACAGGATTTTCTGCATTTAGCTCCATCTGCCGTAGAGGTAAATTTACCGCAACTATTGCACTTGCTGGCCATAGTGATTATATTATTTAGATATGTTGCTTCACTAAAAAAACAGATGTCGTTGTGTTGACCTCACGTTAATACGATTTTTTTTCCTTATTTTATTGGAAAATATTTAACTTAATAAAGTACATTAAGTATCGTTAACTCACAATGTAGCAGGATGCACGTAATAAACAGTAATTATTAATTGTGTATAACTTAAAATTGTCACTTCACAATACGTACAGCTGACTGTCAACGGACGTTAAGAATTAATTTAATAGATAATATGATCGTCACTTTATATTTTTCAACGCATACACTTGTACCGGTAATTGGAACTTCTATTTACAATGTAAGGCAATATCCACTAAGAATTATACTGTTTTCCTAGTAATTACAATTAAACAATTTTAGGAGAATAAAGACAACGTATTGTTTCGACTACAGCCAAGACGAAAAAAAAAAAAGTAAACGTAGAGATGATGTGACTTCTTTCTCCTGTCAACCTCCCTTCTTCCAACAACCTTCCTTCTTCCCGCAACCTTCTTTCTTGCAACAAGTATTCTATAATTATGAGATAAAGGATCTATGAAAATTTTCACCTAAACGTACGCTATTCTCAATTGTTATTGAGAATAGCGTACATACATTCCCATTTATTATATACATATTTACATCACCAAATTATCTGCATATCTATACATAATATAATAAAACATTAAAATTTTAATGTCTGTACATTGAATATATTTACGAAAAACTAATTGGGGCGATTTCAAAATAGTAACAGAACACTTTTATCAATCAAGTTATCTGAAATGATAATAAAGTTCAGAAGATCAATGTTACAGCCAAAACATACGAAATGAGTTTTGTGTTACAAGAAGCTAATACAGCTGCTACATCAGACGTATTATATAACTAAGATGAAGTTAGTAATATTACTAATAGTACTAAAAATAGTTGAAGGCAGAATCAATATAAATGTCGATGTTGATAAAAATAAAGAAGTGGTTTTGAACTGTAGTGGTTTCGAGAAGAATATCATAACAGACAAATATATTCACGACTTTGGTATAGCTGATGAAAAACTCAAAGAAGCCGTGGCAAGCCATTTTCAGAATACTATGCCACAGTATGTATATCTAAAAAGTCCAACGCCTTGGGGTGACTTATACAAGAAATTCAATTGGGAGCAAGTGTCGACCATCGTACAAGTTAAATCTGCGAAACTAAGAAGCAACGACATAAAAAGCATCCAAATTTTATCACAGAACTTTGAAAACCCGTCGAGCAGTACCATAAAAGTGAAAGCTGGTATATCGCAGAGCGTAGAGAACAGAGTGTCAAACTCTTGGAAGAGTTCAATCGATTTGGCATCCTCGCAAGAATTTACATACGACTTTAATGTGTTTTTCACACAAATTACGGGAAAAACAGGAATCTCGTTAACGAAAACTTGGGGCAAGTCAGGGGAGAAGTCAGAAGCAGTCACCGTGGGTACATCCAGCGGTGTGGAGATAGAATTGAAGCCTGGACAAGCCGTTAGAGCTGTACTATCAGCTACTAGACAGACTTTAGAAGTGGATATAGAGTATGCTATAACGCTAAGCGGCAAGGTCGCTGTGAAATACAAATATGAATATAAAAACAATTATTACCATTCACTGGCTATTAATACCGTGTTAAGGGCAGGTGATTTGGAGACTGAATTGATAAGGACCGAGACAATAAAGGCCGCGGTGTACGTGGACGCGTCTTTGAAAGTGTACGACAAAGTTACAGGAAAACTAAAATAATAAGATCGTTACATGCAGTGCGATAACAATAGATCTACAATACTCATTGATGGACACAAACATCTGAAGTTTTCGTTTTTGGCTAACTGTTGAGTCGTGGTCTTGTGTTAGTTAATTACTTTAAGGTTACCAATCATTACTGTCCATTTTTCAAGTTGATGTACATCATTTTGTTATAATATATTTTTTTTAATTTTTATCTCTTTTAATTCGCTTAATGAATGAGAACAATAAATAGAACAATACCGCCAAATAGGACCTGTCTTTCATAACCTACTTATTTTTATTGGCAATCTTGTCATCGGTTGATCTAGCTGCTCGTTTGTCTCTCAAAAGATACGTCATAAAAGTGATTTTTAATTATATTATGTTAAACTAGCTTCCGCCCTCGACTCCGTCCGCGAGGATGTCGGTCTTCGCGTGGATGGATTTATTTTTTTTCTACGTATTTTTCCAATATAAAAAGTATCCCATTTTATGCCTAGGATAATAAGGTATAGTTATACCAAGTTTGATCGAAATCGAACCGTTAGTTTTCACGTGATGACGTGTGACGCCTAAACATACAGACAGACAGACAAAATTTTTTTTAATCGCATATTTGGGTTTGGTATCGATCCAGTAACACCCCCTGCTATTTATTTTTTCAATATTTTCAATGTACAGAATTGACCCTTCTACAGATTTATTATAATTATGTATAGATAAGACGATATATTCCCAAATCGGCCATAGGGCCGGGACGACGGGACGTACCTCTCGCTCGCATGCCGTCGCTGAGTCAGAGGTGGGTGGCCGGTCTTTATGATTTTTTTATAGTGTTAGGGGCAAACAAGTTAGTAAGAGGTAGTGCCACACTGCATGTTTGCATGCAGCTGAATTGGGCCGGCACCACCAGGGAGGTACCTCTCGCTTACACGAGACCGGCGTAAAGTGACAGCTGTGCTGTCGCGTTTCGTGCGGTGTGTAAGTAACCGGTGGCCTATGGAGGTGGGAGGAGGGCAGCGCATCTGTATCGCCTTTATGCGGAAGTCTACGGGCGTCGTTAGTCATAGAAATAGCTCCGACTGCTCGTTTGCTATAAAATTAAAAAAAAAAAAACCAGAACTGAAGGTTACGACGCAGAAGCAATGCCCTCTTTTCCTTCTCCAAAAACCCACCACTCTCCGCAAGAAACGCGACATTCACTTTACGCCGCGAGAGAGGCGCCTGTCGTCTGCAGCAGAGCACTACCGCTGGCTGGCCTCGCTAAGTGATCTGAATTTGACAGAACGCACGAGCCGTGACCTATCACGAGCGCGCCTCATTATCACTAACAACGCTCATCGCTTGTTATATAAGGCCCTATAAAAGGGCCCCCACATGGGGGCCCCGATTTTACACGCGCACGGCTTTTGGGACGTGGCGCCCAACAAACTTCGAGCTTTTGAGGCCCCATTTTTTAATCATAATAATAAATAAACGTTTTGCAAATTTGCATATAGTAGAACAAAAACAATAACAATAACGACATTTTTTTGGTGTCGTCTTGCGTCATATCGCTGTCTTTTAAACAGCTGCAAAGGGCGCCCATTTTTTGATGTCGTCTTTTAACAATTCGCAAAAGGGGCCCAATTTTTTCACAAGAAAGAAAACACATCACTAGTTATAAAGAGGCCTCGGTGAGGGCCCCCACACAATTTTACCGGAACACGTATAGCAGCTTTCGATGACGTCGTATTTTAATCTGACTTATAGGGGATCTTTTTTTGACGTCGTTTTTTGACAAGCCCCAAATGGGCCCCATTTTTAGTATCATATTGTGGCTAACCGTAAAAGGGCCCCATTTTTTTCACATGTAAAAACCCATGGCAAATGGGGCCCTGATTTTAATGCTACAGAAAAGCTACACAGTAGTAATATGTAAACGAAAGTTACCTTTCAAGCGTGCTAGGCAAGTTCGTTCGCAATGCAACATTGACGATACATTAAACTCAAAACGTCGTATGCAGACGCGTTATAATTATAGCGGAAGTAAAAATTAATTGTAGATACCAATTCGGTCACCCATCACAAATGAGGTCAGACCCATCGTTGCTTAACCTTTAATGCGTTGCGTGCGGTTAAGAATAAACTAAATCGCGTAACCTCTAAAGGATCCCTTTCACATTTAACTAATACAGTTACACGTGCAGTTAAATTTAACTTTTGTGTTGACTGTGTTATTGAGCGTTAGGTGATATAAAGATTTTATCTGCGCGATTTTTGAAGGATGCTCTTGCTTCATTGTGTAAGATTTGGGCTACGACACAAGGCTTACGTTAAATGTTAGGTTGTCGGGTTTCGTGCGGTATTTGATAGATGGCTCTTGACTTTGATGAGCATCTGTTATATTTACCAAAAGTCTTTTCAGACGAGCCATCTGCGCAGGACATGTTACAGTGTAGGCGTGTGACACAAGTGCACTCTCTGTTCCCTCATTCTCATATTCCGACTGTCCGACACGACCGGAGAGAATAGGGACTGACGGGTCAACGTGGCCGAGGCACGGTGTAACATGACAACTTCTTGTCTCCGGACTGTTATTAGATAATGAAAATTAGAAGGAAATTAATTATTACGGATTTAAAGAAATACATAAGGTTTACAGAATAAAAGTGTTTTTGGTAATACTTAATAATTATTAGGCACCAAAAACACTTTGGTCTGACCCGAACCCCGAACTTTTGAGGTCCTACCTCAAAATCAGTGCAACTTATTATGTTTTTAGGGTTCCGTATCTCAAAGAGAAAAAACGGAACCCTTATAGGATCGCTTTGTTGTCCGTCTGGCTGTACGTCTGTCAAGACCTTTTTCTCTAAAACGCGTGAAGGGATTAAGCTGAAATTTCTTGCAAATACGAAGGTCAGTTACGTCTTGATGCCTTGAAAAAATCACACTTCTAAGTTTACGAAATAAAAAGTTATAGCCAATTATGCACAAATTTTGTATGAAAACGTAATTTGTCGAAAACCTAAAATTATCGGGTACCTCCCGTTGACCTGGAGTTGTAAAATTTGACAAGAAGTAAGAACTTATAGCACATATATAGGAATAAATCTGAAAATTAGGAAAATGTATGTAGATCACTGGAAAAATCATTATCAACTTATAACTAATTCGCCTGATAAATGTGTGCCGCAACCGTCTAAATTAGACGGTTCAGCTTAATCCCTTCTCGCGTTTTAGAGAAAAAGGTTTTGAAAACCATGCATTACGTTTGGATTGTTCTTCCCATTCATACGGAACCCTCAGTGTGCGAGTCGGACTCGCACTTGGCCGGTTTTTTTTATGTGTTTACTTAATAAAATTTTATATGTATTTACGTAAAGTGGTTGGATCCGATAGGACTGGAAAATTTCAATTGATTAATAAGTAGTAGCAGTCGCGTTTCGTGCGGTGTGTAAGTAGCCGGTGGCCCATGGAGGTGGGAGGAGAAAGGAGGGCAGTGCATCTTTATAGCCTCTATGTGGATGTTTCTGGGCGTCGCTACTCATGAAAATGGCTCCGGCTGCTCGTTTGCCCTCCTATACCATAAAAAAAAGTAGTAATTAATACAGTACTCCTTCCTCCAAGGAGCGAGAGGTTCCCTCCGTGCCGGCCGAATTGTACAAATATTACAATACAAATATCTTAATTTCATAAAAAACTTGCTTAATTTTAAATTTAGTATGACATTTAAATATGTTGACAGATAAATTAAAATTTGCAATTGAAAATTGTATTAGGTAATGCGCCTTGCATTTTCAATGCGTAATGAATGATACTTATTTTTTGTTTTGCATCATTGCATCATCTGGCCAATTTCAAAATAATAAGACGTTGTTGTTGCGGAAAAATTGCTTAATGTAAATCTTAAATGAAAAAAATATTTGAATGTTTTCAAGGTTTTTTTAATTCGTCTAAAAATGTGCTTTTGTGTGGTAAATATTTATAAAATGTGAGAAGTTATTGAATTCTTACTGTGAATAAAAAAGCCAAATTGGGCCGACATGACCGGAGAGGTACTTCTCGCTTACACGAAACCGGCGTAAAGTGACTGTTCTGTCGCGTTTCTTACAATATGTGAGTAGCCGGTGGCCCATGGAGGAGGAAGAAGGGCAACGCATTTGTACAACTTCTATACGGATGTCTATGGGCATCGGTAGTCATAGAAATGGCTCCCACTGCTTGTATGCCCCCTTTTACGACATTGTAGTTTACCATTTTCTATCTTTGTTCCTATGTATCTTTGATCAAACCTGCCCACCCACGACTTTTGAAATGACAAAATAATCACTCTTTATTATAGGTTAACTTGGAGCGGTATAATTTAACCGCGCCGGTTAAATGTTACGTGGCGGTTATGTTATGGTTCAAACTATCAATGTGCTCTTGTTACCGTACATTAACTATTAAGGTTATGTTCACTTGAGAAATATTCGATTTTGAGATGCGTTTAATACGATTGGGTAAAGTTACTGTATTTACGTAATATGTTTGTATGTATCTGAACAAAACTAAGACATGTCCAGCCACCCTCTCGACGGATCTCCACCTTGTCGTGGTGAGGGGGCTTAGTATCCGTGGCTTGGACAACCACGGTGAACCAAGAGGGATCCCGGGTGGGGACGCGTCGAGTGGACTTTGCCCAGGCCCGCTCTGGATGCGTCCATTGGACGCTTGCCGTCCATGGAAATGGGGTCGCGGGAGGAGAGGTGTCTCGGTGTGTCGTTGCCGTGCACCCTATCTCACGCGACCGAACGGGGGCGCACCGTCAGATGCGTTGGCGGTGGGGCCGCAGAGGAAGAGGAGATGCGGTGTGTCGTTGCCGTCCTCCCTGTCCTCTGCGGCCGTTTGATGGTTGGTCCGCCGCCCCGCGGATGGGACCAGCCAGTGCCGGAAGTCCTCCACCCGTCCCTCTGAATCAGCAGATGGCGGCGTGGATTCGGACGACCGGCGTGGTGTGCTCCGTTGGAGCATTGGGACCAGGGGTTAGGATGGGAACCTGACCCCATTGCACGGTTCCATCGTGGAGTAAGGGACTGTTCAAAGGCAGCCGGACCGTCCCTAAGGAGGAAGAGTCTGGCCTTCCCACCGAGGCCAGCCTCTCGCTGGAGGCGCCCTGTTGCTTTTAGATCCGGGGCCCTCCACTTAAAGCGGCTGAAGGCACCCGCAGGGGTTTGGTCGGTGGGGGCGTACCAAACGCCGAGCCCGACACAGGCCCGGTTTCAGAGCCACCCAGGCTCCCGGGTATCGTGCGTAAATGCATTCCCCTGCGAAAACAAAAAAAAAAAAAGACATGTCCAGCCATCTTAGATATTATATTATTTAAAACTCAAAAGTGACTGACATAGTCATCTATCAACGCACAGCCCAAACCACTGGACGGATCGGGCTAAAATTTGGTATGAAGCTAGATGCTAAGAAACGATTTTTAGAAATTCATACCCTATGGGGGTGAAATTGAGTGTTGAAGTTTATACGGATTTCTTAGAAATTAAAAGCGAGTGAATGTTGACGATTATTGATAGGACATACAGACACCTTCGAAACCTCTTTTAGTTACTACACAATGTTTAGTATATTGGTTGTCTATGTTTAGTCATAGACCATACACTGAATACTCATACCATAGATGATGTCTATGGTTAGGTACAGATGACAAGAGAGAGAGGGATGTCTGACATTACGACCATGACTTAGTGACAAGCATATCACCGTAGGTAGAGAAGAGAACTTAGGCATCAGCTGTCAACCCTGATTGTGTTCTACTTCCACTTGGCATGTGTATGTAACATACAATATGATAGTTAGAATATTATATAAAACAAATCCAACAGATTTTATCGAGGTTTATTCATTTACTTAACAACCCCGACGATCAAAACAGCAACCTTTTAATAATTTACGACAATAGATCATCTTTTTTTTTTTAGGTAGAACTATGCTAAGACAGAAGGTCAGTGCAGCTTCATCGATATGAGAGGCGAGCACACTGGGGAGCTCAAGCCTCTGTATTTGTGGTCGATGGGGGGGCAGACCCCCCCTTCTTTCTCAGCTACTGGGAGAAGGCAAACCGGACTATTGCGATTAATAGGTTATACTATTATTATCTTGGCCGAGGACAGCGGGTGTCCTCCTCTCCCCACCTCTAACGGAGGGGAGCAGCTCACGCGCGGCAGCTAAAAAGTGGCCGACACGGGTCATGAGCTAGAAGAGCTCTATGAGCTATCATGACTGGGGGGAAAAAGAAAGTTAATAGAACATCTGTATCTTAGTCCACCCGTGACCATGATTGTTGTAGAGCTGCGGATAATGCTAAATGCATGCAGACGAAATGTGTCGGTCGCGGAGGTACCTCTCACACGATGGCATAAAGCGACATCTGTGCTGTCGAATTTCATGCGGCTTGTAAGTAACCATGGATGTGGGGATAGGAGGACAACGCATCCGTTGCCCTGTTTTCTTCTCCTTTATACCAGTGGTTCCCAACCTCTTTTGGCCAGGTACCACTTTTATTTTATTCTCAATAGGGACCACAACGTATAATAAAAATTCTCAACCAACTTACCGGCCGCTAAATTTAAAAATCATTCGCGGTCCATATTTTGGCTGTGGCACCACTGGTTGGAAACCACTGTTTTATACGGATGTCTAAAGGCGTCGATTGGCATTGAAAATGGCTCCGACTGCTCGTTTATCTCATCAAAAAAAGTACCAATTGGCCGAGAGGTACCTCCCCTACCTGCCCCATTCCGCAGCCACCCCGCGTCTACATCTAATACTACCGCGCGCCCCGTGCTCGCTTGCTGTTGCGACACATGCATTATCCCTCTCTCCAACCTTCACCTATCGCTACAGTTCGGTTTCTGTAACGTCAGTTGTTGATGCGTTAAATCGGGCAGAACATAAATGCCTAGCTACTTATATCCTACTAACATTATAATTGCGAAAGTTTGTATGCTTGTTTGTTACTCCTTCACCCAAAAACTGCTGAACCGATTTTCGTGAAATTTGGTACACACATACAGGGTAACTTGGATTAACACAGAATAGTTTTTATCCCGAATAATGTTCCTATGATGCCATGGGATGATTTTCTATTTTCCACGGGATCTAAATTTACGCGGATGAAACCGCGGGGCGCAGCTACTACTATAAAAAAGCTAAAAGTGTCTCTCGCTCATATGGCATATCGTCAAGTGATGGCCATACCATAGGGTTTTGATCGATTTTAGACAGGGGGTAAATGAGGGTAACGCCGGGTTATCTATTATTTTTATAAATAAATTTATAACATACTCACGAGCTGCGCTCCGTATTTACCCGCGTTTTGATCCCTTAGAAATATTGAGATGAAAAATAGACGTTGGCAGATTGTCAGGAATATTTTTAATTTGTTTTTATGTAAAAATTTCATGAGAATCGGTCGAGCCGTTTCGGAGGAGTGCGGTAACTAACATTGTGACACGAGAATTTCATATCCACCGGCTACTTACCGCACGAAACGCGACAGCACACCTGTCAAACCGAGGTCCTTTTTTGATTATCTTAAAAAGATACCAAACTACTCAGCATCTTTAGCTTCTAAAAAAACTGTTTAACTATTTACCTGGTGATGAATGACGATGATAATTACACACAATTACACATCCTTGCAAAGGGAATTATTTAATTACATAAAAATCTCACATCAATATGTAATTAATATCGAAAGGTCAAGTGTAATTACACTTACTAATGATTTCATTATTTACTTTTATAATTATAATAATTATTGTGTGCAATATTACATTACTCATGCATTGCAGGCGAAATGGGCACGAAGAGGTTCT
>LUGF01018069.1:0-12833 GCA_001625245.1 Calycopis cecrops | reverse complement strand
ACGGATGTGGTGGCATCTGTAATGAAAAGATCCTGACAGCTTGTCTCTCTACACTATAAAAAATGTCCTCCTAGATGAATTTTGTCTAAATCTTTAGACATCTCTCATTCATATTCCGATGGAACGTCAGTCCGACACAACTGGAGAGGAATCAGCATGCTCTCCTACTTTTTTTTTTTAATTAGAATAAAATAAACTTATTGAAGACTTGCGAATTGCGCTGACAGCCCGTACTACCTTACCTGCTCCTCTGCAAATGACTTTGGTCACACACCGAACAAAACGCGAAAAATAGCTCTTTGCGGCGGTATCAACAATAGTGCTGTGCCAGTGCAATCCAGTATGGCATTTCCACTTTACACTAGCACATTCATATAATTTGTGTCTATTTATTTTCTAGTGTGATTTTAATCCGCCTCTGTTTGTACGTATGTATATCAATCACTGCTAGCTCCTTTGCAATGTTGATGGTTTTCTGTGCGGCGCGAGGGACCCCTACTCGCAGAGAATGCATGTAGAAATGTCGGAAGGTCATCCCATGACCTTTGCGCAGTGAATCAGAGACCTTCGCCGGATTTAATTGTAACACTAGGGTACTGGCATCTGCATTTTTTTCATCTTCGTCATCATCATCATCACCATCATCATCATCAGCACTATCATCATCATCTTATATGTTTCATGATATTATTTTCTTTTTATGATATAGGAGGGCAAACGAGCAGCCGGAGCCATTTTCATGACTACCGACGCCCACAAACATCCGCATAGAGGCTATACAGATGCGCTGCCCTCCTTTCTCCTCCCACCTCCATGGGCCACTTATTTATCATTTTTCTTATCATCTATACATATAATAAAACAGTAAAATCCGTGTTTCTGTACATTGAATATATTTACGTAAAACTAATTGGGGGAGATGTTAAAATAGTATTAGAACACTCTTCATGTTTTTAGTCTGTCTGTTTGTCTGTTTGTCCGGGCTAATCTCCGAACCTATTGGACGGATTGGAATGTAACTTTTTGTAGTGTATAGACTAAGCCTGGTCAACATCAGAAATACTTTTTACTGTGATAAAATGGCTCGTTCCTACGGGAAACCCGAATTTCGGCACATTGCAAGCAAAACATAACAAATCACTTTGATTATAATGTTACTATGATAAGCAAAGTCGCATTCATCAGCTAGTTTTAAATATTTTTTAAGTTTTAACTGTACTGTCGTGACATTTGTAAGTCTTTGTTTAATAGATGGGAGAGATGCATCCCGATTTGATAGGGTTTATAATATCAGAACATAGCCAGATGGAATTCTTAACACAATTATACAAAATACCAATAAATACAAACTTGTGAAAATTCAAAATCGACATTAAAGTTGTGAAATTGTACAAAGTAAAATTATAAAATTGTACAAAATAAAATTGTGAAATTAAAATTACGAAATTGTAAATACACTAAAATTATAAAATTGTACAAAATAAAATTGTGAAATTAAAATAATGAAATTGTACAAATTAAAATTGTGAAATTGTCTAAAGTAAAATTATGAAATAAAATTGTGAAATTGTCTAAAGTAAAATTATGAAATAAAATTGTGAAATTGTACAAATTAAAATTGTGAAATTATAAAAAAAAATGCCATTTATCCAGAGAATACTTACGTAGTATCTTCAACCTCACTTCCCCCAAAAAGCCCACAGCTTCTTTGTCTCAGACATTGACTTTCTAACAGCCTTCAGCAGCTCGTTTCGATGGGTAATTAGTAGGTACCCACGCCAGGCTTCTTCAGTGAGTCAGACGCCCACGCAAACCCGAGTCAAATAGTTGTTTTTGATAAATTTTGTGCTTAGTTGTTTGTTATTAGGTACCTCTTGTTCTAGAGGTAAGAGGCCGTTTTACAGCTTAGGAACCTCTCGCTCGTAAACCCTAAAATATCGCTTTTCATGTAGTGAATTTCAGATCTATCATCATGAAACATTTATATTATTCTTAGAGGTACTTATTAGAAAGGACATAGGATATTTAATAAAGATAACGGACGCGAACGAAGTCGCAGGTAAAAATTATAGTCTGTAATTTTTACAAACCGAAGGCTGTACGTGAAGAAACATGCGCATAGCCTATGCATGTGCTCCTTCTTCCATATTCCCATTTTTTTTATATTTTTTTTTATATATAGGAGGGCAAACGAGCAGCCGGAGCCATTTTCATGACTACCGTCGCCCACAAACATCCGCATAGAGGCTATACAGATGCGCTGCCCTTTCTCCTCCCACCTCCATGGGCCACCGGCTACTTACACACCTCACGAAACGCGACAGCACAGCTGTCACTTCACGCCGGTCTCGTGTAAGCGAGAGGTACCTCCCCGGACGTGCCGGCCCAATTCGACTGCAAGCATGCAGTGTGGCACTACCTCTTACCAAAACCCTCCCCTCTAACGGGCACTCATGTGCAGATGTGTATGGGTCTGAACAGATGACGTCACGGACCGTATTTCGGCAACCATCTGCCCGCGTTATCTCACGCGCGAACAATGCTCGTCCTCGCGCCTGGGAACGAACCCCCGACCTCCGCGTGTCAATCGCCCGTCAGCCGTGTACCTTCATGCTGGCTGCGGCGCTGCGATTTCATTTACGCATTGAACAACGCGACAACGCAGCAGCACAGCTAAATCTCAATGAGCAAGCGAATAAAACCGGAGAGATAAAACTGGCGCAGTGGCGGCTGTGCTGTCGCGTTTTGTGCGGTATGTAGCCGGTAGCCTATGGGGAAACGGAAGGGGGCAACGCGTCTATAGAGCCTCAATGCGAATGTATATGGGCGTCGGTAATGACAACGGATCCGATTGCCCGTTTGCCCCCTTATGCTAAAAAAAATGAGAAAGATTTTTTTAGAATGAAAATATATAGTTTTTTTTTGGTTTTTTTTGGATAGGTAATTATGTTTTTATCTATGTAGTATGTGAAGTAATAAGATTATTATTATTATTTATAATAATAATTCATATCATAAATCATAATAAATATGGATTGATGGATTAGTATTACGACATTGAATTAGTTGATTTGATTTACCATCACGTTTATGGTCCATCTGACATCTAACACTTTCGAAAGATGACGACTGCTAATTTACGATTTTGCTCTGTGAATGTCAGTTATTACTGATTTCCCAATCGCACCTGTGTATTTCGACTGCAACTTTAAATTTTTTTGTTGTTGTGGTTTTGGAGGGCAAACGAGCAGTCGAGTCATTTTAATGACTATCGACGCCCATAGACATCCACATAGAGGCCATGCAGATGCGCTGACCTCCATTCTCCTCCCCATTTATACACCGCACGAAACAGGTCCACACAGGTGTCACTTTACTCCGGTCTCGTGTAAGCGAGAGGTACCTCCCCGGCCGTGCCGACCCAATTCGGCTGCATGCAAGCTTGCAATGTGGTACACTCTACACTCAATGTAACTCTTTTTAATATCAAATTTATTTTATCAGAGCTTCATTAAGCAGGTTTTAATTGGAAAAAATAAAGAAAAATAAAAGAGAAGTACAGTATTTCTTTTTAAATTCGTTGTTAAAGTCCTCCCATCCGCACACACGTAGGTGGTTTACTTATGTTCGCACATTATATCGACTCGACGCCGACTCGACTCCAACTCAACTCGACGTATGGCATTCAAATATAAGCTTTATTTTTCGTTTTTTTTTTTTTTTATGGTATAGGGGGGCAAACGAGCAGTCGGAGTCATTTTCATGACTACCGACGCCCACGAACATCCGCATAGAGGTAATACAGATGTGCTGCCCTCCTTTCTCCTCCCACCTCCATGGGCCACCGGCTACTTACACACCGCACGAAACGCGACAGCACAGCTGTCACTTTACGCCGGTCTCGTGTAAGCGAGAGGTACCTCCCGGGTCGTGCCGGACAATTCGACTGCATGCAAGCATGCAGTGTAGCACTACTTCTTCAGAGTGCGATGGCTACGCGTCATCCACCTTTAAACAACTTACAAATTTGCCATACTTCGAGTTGACTTGGAGTGGAGTCGGCTTCGAGTTGGTACAACGTGCAAACAACTTTAATGTGCGAATACCTTTAAGCTGTCACACGCCCTCAGTGTGAACGGTACATTATGAAAAGTAGATAATTAACAGATCATTACCTTAACCTTATTGCTAATCAAGGTCGCGACGCTCTCGCTGTACCGCCCACCCGTCAGCGGTGTGAAGGGGCCTAATTGACAGGATGCCACTGATTAATGGTGTGTGTGTTTAGTCGGAGCCATGTTATAACTACTGACGACCATAGAATAGACATCGGTATAGATGCACAGATGAGCTCTCCTTCCTCTTCCCCCTCCACAGGCCATTGGCTACTTACACTATAATAGTTAAATTGGCTATTATAACTCTAATATCGGGATGAATCTCTTCCATCTTCGGGTAAGATGTCTTCCTCTTTTTGAACCCAAACCAAGTCTCGTCAGAGAAGCATTGAAGCCATTGACACGATAGAAGAAGAAGAAGAGAAGCATTGAAATGAAATGAAATAAAATGAAATGAAAAAGTTTTTATTCAAAATACAATTACAGGAATAACTTTTTGAACGTCAACAATTAAATCTACCACCGGTTCAACCCTAGCCCTGTCCTGAGAAGAACCGGCGAAACAAACTCAGCGGGCCTCATGTTGTGATGTGATGTAAAAGTGAAAAATATAAAAATACAAATACATTTGCATATTATAAATGATACAATACAAAACAATTTATGATATTTGCATCCGAATTAGGTAGCTTTCGACCTTTGATTGCTTAATTACCTACTACCTTTTAGCATAGGAGCAGCCACCTGATGTTAAGTGATGTAAGTGAGTCTAACAGACGAGTTGCCGGCCTTTGAGAGACCAGTAAGCTTTTCTTGAAGATCCCCAGGTCGTATAGGTCTGGAAAAACCGATGGAGGCAGCTGCGAGTAACTCCAGCTGAGTGCTAAATTTAGAAGTAGAGCGCGTCATTTCAGCGTACGCAGTACGCACAGTACTGGATTTGAAAGATAGAGATGACCTTTTTAGAGTAGGGGAGGTACCTCTCGCACTGGGGAGGTACCTCTCGCTTACACGAGACTGGCGTAAAGTAGCAGCTGTGCTGTCGCGTTTCGTGCGGTGTGTAAGTAGCCGGTGGCCCATGGAGGTGGGAGGAGAAACGAGGGCGGCGCATCTGAATAGCCTCTATGCGGATGTTTGTGGGCGTCGGTAGTCATGAAAATGGCTCCGGCTGCTCGTTTGCCCTCCTATATCATAAAAAAAAATTTAGCAACTCTGGGGTCTAAATGCCGTGTGAGTGAATGTAACAGATTAAGTTTAATTGTGTGACTGACACTGGATATATTTTTGTTAGGTTTTTCGTTCTTTCTTGCCCAACAATTTAGGTTTGTGTCTAGAGGTATATTTTTTTAATATATTTTACCATAATATGGTAAAATATATTTATCGATAGCAGCAACATATATTATATGTTGTTGCTATAGATGTTGATGTTGATATTGCATGTTGTTTTTTGCTCTTAAATATTATGGTAATACGCGTTACAATTACACACATGACAGTTTCTTTCTATTTGTCTCTTAATTTTTATCTAGATGTTTTATATAATAATTCCTACAATTTTATTATATCCTGTTTATATATCCTTATTTATATTTTAAGTCTAAATATATTATATTATTATCTAGAGGTATATTAGACGCAGATCGTTGGTTCGAGAACTGGTTCAGAGCAAAAATTGTCTTTGATTCCCTTCCAAAGGAGACGGTGTTACAACCCGGCTTGGAGAATTAACTGTTAATCCGTCGTTCTAGATTTCTCCCCACTCTTGCCGGAGTTTGAGAATGAGGGAACAGAGAGCACGTGCGTCTGCACACGCCTGCACTAGAATATGACCAGCTCGCATGAGTAGTCTCTGTAGCAGTGGTTCTTAATCGGTGGTCCGCGGACCACTAGTGGTCCCTGGAAGCTTCTCAAGTGGTTCACGAACCATGCAGTCAGTCATTTAGTAAGAGGTAATGCCACACTGCATGCTTGCGTGCAGTCAAATCGGGCATCGCGGAGGTACCTCTCGCTTACACGAGACCGGCGTAAAGTGACAGCTGTGCTGTCGTGTTTCGAGCAGTGTGTAAGTAGCCGGTGGCCCATGGAGGGAGGAGAAGGAAGGGGGGAAACGCTGAATAACTACCGGCCGGCCGTCTACTACATTTACTACTTCTTCTTTTTTTCTTTTTTCTTCTTTCTTCTACTTCTTTACTTTTTCTACATTTTCATGACTAGCGACGGCCGCCTACTCGGCCGTCGCTAGTCATGAAAATGGCTCCGACTGCTCGTTTTCCCACCTAAAAAGGCACTATCTTCCTAAAGAAAGATGCCACTCATCATAATATGCTATGCAATATTATGCATATGTCTAACCTGAGCATTACTCAGACTCGGTTACTCCACGTGAAGCGGTCGACGGTGCTACTTAATTGCGTGTTATGTCATATATCACCAGCTGACGTAACGGACAAATCAATTTCAATGGATATTCAATTACTAGATGGGTTCATGCGAGAGGGAGACAGACAGGCCTGGGATTTCTATACTAATACTAGCTGCGCCCCGCGGTTTCACCCGCGTAACTTTCAATCCCGTGGGAATATCGGGATGAAAAATAGATGTTGGCCGATTCTCAGACCTACTCAATATGCTCACAAAATTTCATGAGGTCAAGCCGTTTCGGAGGAGTATGGCAACGAAAACTGTGACACGAGAATTTTATATATTAGAAGATAATAAATAAAGAGGAAAGATTTGTTTGTGTGTATGTGTGTGTGTGTGTGTGTGTGTTTGTATGTAACGAATAGGCTCGGAAAGTACTGGACCGATTTCAAAAATTCTTTCACCATTTCAATGCTACATTATCAAAGATTAACATAAGCTATTTTTACCTCGGTAAAATGCTTAATTCCCACGGGAAAACGGGTAAACTTTTAAGCGGCTGAACCGATTGAGTTAAAATTTGATGTGGGTATTTCGATGGTTTCCCGGATGCTTAAAAAATATACAATTGGCGCTGGTGTTGATATGTCTGTCAACTACTAAACGCCTTGACGGATTGGGTTGAATTTTTTATGTGTATTCCCATTGTTTCTCAGACATGAATGTATTAACTATATAATATATAAAAATGAATGTTTGTCTGTGTGTTCTTTCTAGAATCGTAATGCATAATGCATTGCAGAATGTGATGATCTTTTGTAAAGTTGTTCTGAAAGCGCCCGCGAAGGTTTCTGAGTTGGTACGACCAATTTTCGACAAATGGCGCCACTGTCACTTATATATTGCTATGATAGTCCATGCTGACGTATCTATTGGTGGCGTAGCGACGCGCGCACGGTACAGCTAGTATTACATATACGTAGTGCCACATGCTTACACGATACAGGGGTAAAGTGAGAGCTGTCGCGTTTCGTGTGCAAGTATCCGGTGGCCCATAGAGGAGGAAAGAGGATAACGCAACTCTGTGACCTCTATGTGGATGTCCATTGTCCATACCAGCGGTTCTTATCTTATCATCATCATCAGCCTATTGCAGTTCACTGTTGGACATAGGCCTCTTATCTTATATCGGGATGCAACTCTCCCATCTGCAATAGAGTCACTAGGTCCCCTTTTCGAGCACAAACCTAGTCTTTTTTGTATAGTATAAGGGGGCAAACGAGCAATCGGAGTATCGTGACTACCGACGCCCATAGACATCCGCATATCCGCAGATTCGTTGCCCTGGATCCTCTGCCCCCCTACATAGACCACCGGCTGCTTACACACCGCACGAAAAGCGACAGCACAGTCCCTTTACGCCGGTGTCGTGCAAGCGAGAGGTACCTCCCCGGTCGTGCGGCATTCGGCTGCATGCATGCTTGCAGCGTGGCACTACCTCTTCCTTAAACTTATCTATCTCTTGCATTACTGCTGACACTTATACTGTCCCGTGTGGCCCAATAGGAGAAAGAGGGAAAGCCGCCAACGTAACAAGCACATCTGTGTCCTTGCTTGTGTTACCGGCTTTGCCTTTACGATGCCCGTAGTCTATGGACGCCGACAGTCTTTGCCCCCATTGGACATTACGGACATAAAACTTAACTACGGACCTCTTTCTTAAAGGCCGGCAATGCGTCTGCAAGACATCTAGTTTTGCGGATGTCTATGGGCGGCGGTAGTCACTGCTCGTTTGCCCCCTATATCATAAAAAAAGGATAAAGCCTCATTTCAGATTTCTGAATAATGCCTACTAATATTATAATTATTTTTTTTATGATATAGGAGGGCAAACGAGCAGCCGGAGCCAGTTTGACTACCGACGCCCACAAACATCCACATAGAGGCTATACAGATGCGCTGCCCTTTCTCCTCCCACCTCCATGGGCCACCGGTTACTTACACGCCGCACGAAACGCGACAGCACAGCTGTCACTTTACGCCAGTCTCGTGTAAGCGAGAGGTACCTCCCCGTGCCGGCCCAATTCGACTGCATGCAAGCATGCAGTGTGGCACTACCTCTTACCAAATATAAATATTGTTTGATTGTTGATTTCACGCCAAACTACTGAACAACATAAAACTGTACACACATTCCTAGTGGCAAAGGAATGTAACGGACTTTGTAAAATAATACAAATAATACGCGGACGAAGCCGCGGGTAAAAGCTAGCAGTGTTATAAAGTGATAAACTATCTTTGTTTGTCTGTAGGGCATAATCTTCGTAACTGAGAGCCGAGCACGAAAGTACTTTCACTATTAGAAAGATGCACTTTTTAGGAGTAACATAGGCTATGGTTTACTATTAGCGTGCCCCATGCTGTGCTAGTAAGAGGTAGTGCTGCATGCTTGCATGCAATGTGGTGAAAAGCAAGTATAGGCAAGCGTTTACAGTGCATTCGTGTAGTATAGTACCCAGGGTATAACGTATATAAAGTTTTAAAGGTGGATCGATTATAACTTAGCAGTAATGTACATTTTTGGTTCGATCAAAAAAAAACATATTTTTTTTTTCTTCTGTCTCAGTGACCCGAAGTGAGTCTTGGCCTTGGCCGGTCTTGGCTTATAAAAAAAATATATAGAACAACTTTGATTAACACATTGAACGCCGTGGTGGTCACCGGTGACCACCATTATACTTTCCTAGTGGGCTGACACTAATTCGCCATATTGACAAATTTCACACTTCATATTTTATCGGGTCATACGGTTCGAAATAGTCAAAAATCTCACTCTAAATAATTATATGTCAAAATTATCCAAAAAAATAACATATTAAAGGCTGTCGTACACCGGTGACCACCACGGCGCATGCCATTGTAAATCTGCATTTCTTTCACTCGGGGCCGCAGGGGTCGCCTTGCCGGCCACACCCCGACCCTTCCCAGATTCCCCCGTAATAAAAAAATAAGTGATTACCTAACGTATAATTAAACGTTTTTAATAATTATCCAATAAAACATATTTGTTATAAACTTTCTTTTATTATAAAACCACATTAATTTAAAAAATCACCTAAGTCTTTTTTATACTTAGTGCCGAAACGAGCTAGCACGCGTTAAATGTTCTCCAGGGCCGCGCCGGCCACGCACTATAAAGTTTTGTATCGACATTGTGCCCTCCAGCGAGAAAATTGAGTTCAAACAAGAGCCCATCACGCGGTCACCGGTGAGCCCCATGGCCTAAACGGGTAGTAATGCTGTCGCTCACCGGTGAGCCCCACGGCCCAATTGGAACAACAACTAAATTTGAATCGGCGTTTAACGTGTTATGCTTTACTAGGTCTATCGATTGGCATTAAATAAAGTGAAAACCCTAAAAAAAAGGCTTAAGTCGGCCCTACCCTGGTTTCGATCCACAGTGCAGCTGTGCTTTCGCGTTTCGTGCGGTGTGTAAGTAGCCGGTGGCTCATGGACGTGGAAGGAGAAAGGAAGGTAGCGCGTGTGTATAGCCTCTATACGGATGTCGGCGACGGCGTCAATAGTCATGAAAATGGCTCCGATTGCTCGTTTGCTCCCTATACCATAAACAAAATGCTTTCGCGTGCGTAAATTCTATATCAATCATTTTTAAACAGGACTTAACGGCCAACGAAGCACAGTTCGAAATTAATATACTTAAATATTTGAATGAGTTAATAAATACCTTCTTGGCTACGTATTGCATTGTATCGTCCGCGATACAAGCGCAACCTAGACCTGGTTGGTTGACAAAAAGCAACCGAATAGGCGCTAAGTGCTAAGTACAAGGTCTCAGGACCCTACAAGGATACATCACTTACAGATGACGTAGCTATTACAGAATAGAGGGGCGGACGAGCAGTCGGAGCACTTGATGGCTGCCGACGGTCATAGAGGCTCATAGATCTTACGCAACGTGTCCTCCTTCCCTCCTCCCCTGCAATCGGCCACCGAAAACTCGAGAAGAGATCAAGCGAGGTACCTACCCCATCATGCCAGCCCACTTGCAATGTAGCTTGGCATTTTTTATACATACAGAAACCGGTATTCTATATCGATCTCCAGTAAAAAAAAATTAGGAGTAACAGTAACGCTAGCATAATGCTTTACCGCTATTACGTGGCTTACATATTTTGCCCTTAACTTCACATTCATAATCTGCCTAAAACTATCTAGTCCAGAATGTCCAGTATTTCCAAAAGAGTAATAATAATAATTATAACTCTTTATTTGCATTTAAGACATGTTGCAGTATATGTACAATAAAAAACAAAAAAAAAATAACATTAATCAAAAAACCATTGAAAAAAGAGAAAAATACAGGTACGGTTCTCCGATTTTTTTTACTATGGACCTTTTGATTATAATTAAGTATGATTATAATTAAAAAAGGGCCTAAAACTGCGGTTCGTAGCTAGTATAGTAAAAGGATATGTTTTAAATAATTATCAAGTTATTCAACTGTCATACACCAGTACGTTACTCATAGGAAATAGTTATGGTAATCATACAGGGGTCACACCCAGCCCTTTAAAAAAACCTTGACTTATATCCCCGATGCAGAAGTTATAGGTTTGTGTGGAAAAGAAGCTCTTAAAAGGATGGACTCATGTTAAAGAAGAAGAAAGAAAGAAAATATTTTTATTTGCCGGAATGTGGGCACAAAAATAGATTTACATAATTTATGGTTTCCAACATATTCTGCCCTTTCAGCGTGCAAATATCATTTAAAGCAAATCTATACTATCTTCTTAGTCTAATTATATATTCTACATTTTTAATTCATTTCATTAACGTAATTTTCACATTTCGTAATATTTCATAGATCCGTATTATATTTTATGTCAAAATTAAGATAAATAATTAATTAATCTCATAATGGAATTCCTAATAAAATGAAATTTAAAAAAATCACATATTTCATCCAATTAAATCAATATAGTAAGCGTCAATTTTAAAATTAGATAGTTATAATTAATTTATACAATTTGTCATTAAGATATTTTTTAACATTATAGTATAATTTTCCAATAAAAATTTAAATAAATATTGTTTAAATGTGGCAAAGATATGAATCTTATGTACTTAATGGTAAATGATTGTAAATACGAATTGCTGAACAATATACATTTTTACTAAACAGCTGTGCTATTCTGTAAGTGTCATTTTTTTTTATGATATAGGGGGCAAACGAGCAGGTGATTAGTGACTACCGCCACCCATAGACATCCGCAAAACTAGGTGTCTTGCGGACGCGTTGCGGCCTTTAAGGAAGAGGAATGCTCTTTTTTTGTAGATCCCTAAGTCGTATCGGATCGGAAATACCGAGGAAGGCAGCTGGTTCCATAGTACTGTTGTACGCGGTAAAAAATGGCGTTTATACCGCACAGTACTACATTTAGGAATATCGAGATGGTGGGCATGGAACTTTGAGTTCTGTCGCGATGTCCTATGATGGATCTCAGCTGCTGGTATTAAGTCGAACAATTCCTCGGAACACTCCCCATTGAAAATACGGTAAAAGATGCAGAGGGAACCGACATCTCTCCGTAGGGCCAAAGGATCGAGCCGCCCGGAAATAACAATAATCACAACTCGACTTTTCTTACAATTGGTATTCTGTAGAGTTATTTCCCGAATATTTCGACGATCACTTCACCCGCGAATCTCGAATTCACTTGTGGCCAAGTGAATTCGCTTTCGAAGTGAGTGCGGTCACCTGAGTGAGACTCGATATCGAATTTGATTTTTACAGAATAGCACTACAGCACTAGTCGTACTAGGTATGCTAATTTTATTAATAAACCTGGATCAATTCATTAATTTTTTTAACTTTAAAATATTGAGGATGTGGCTTTTCAATTGTAAAGCCAGTTTAGTTACGGTGGTTCTTATTGTAGCTTAGGTATCAGTTTTTCTTATTGCGTTATATATAGGGGTACGTAAATTTCGTTTTTACGAAATAGATGCTATAAAAGCTAAATCTGCATTTTATTTGCGATAAAAGCCAAATTTGAAAATTAAATACTTTCGCACCTTTTTACGTTACTATTTTATTTTATTTTGTTCGGAAAACAAACAGTGTATTTTAAAACTACAATTATAAACTTATTAAATAAATAAACTGAACACCATTAAAATGTTTCCACATATAACGCGCTAACAATTATTACGTATATTGTCGGTCAAGAAACTCCTGTGGATGTAATGCGAGTTTTAGTTGCATCAAAACCTTGCTACCCTGGATTTGCAAAAGCAGCTGTTCAATGTCTCAATTGCCCTGTCAATAGT
>LUGF01018050.1:25855-37230 GCA_001625245.1 Calycopis cecrops | reverse complement strand
TGGAAACAGCGATTGCACTTCGAACAAAGACTTTTTTGTCTTGAAAAAGACAGAAAAAATTCTATTGTTCGAGGGCAGACGTTCGCCGTACTAGAGGTCCGTCTCAAACCGAGGTCTGAGCCAGAATGAAAATGTATTGTAATCGCTTAGTCTATTATAGCATTTCCATTTTTTATGTACCTTATTTTTTTTCTTAACTATTTTTATTAATGCGGACGAATACCAAATAGGATACTTAGAACTGTTAGACACTATCCTCTCCGGGACATATTGTGAAATAATCGCGTTAATAATATTATAGAAACAATCGACGGCAGAGTTTATATTACCAGTCGAAAGTAAAGTCTGCCAATCAATGCAATTTAAAGCACCCTTTAGTAAATTATAGTCGGCTTCAAAAAGCTTACGAACAGTGCGGGTTGCAGGTCGCAGCTCTTGACCTAAACGAGTGACATTGCATTCGATGCCAAGTGGCGGGTGATGTGCATCCTCTTTTGTTTGCGTTCTTTTTGGTTGTTCTCTTTGGTTGCGCTAGCAAGGGCGCCCGCGGCACGCGGCACGGACTACTACTCAAGACAAGATCTAAACACCTGTTATTAAAGTTTTTAATACCGTTATATTGTAACCAATCAGTATAGCACATAAATGTAAATAACTGATGTGTTTGTAAATTAATGGATGGATTAATGAGGGGAATAATATCAGGATTGTCAATATGAGCATCCCAATCGACATCGGAAATATTAAAATCACCTAATAAAACGAATTCGCTCGTACGTAACTCAACACTTAATTCAGATATATATTCAAAGAACAATTCTTGAGTTTTTAGGCTAAACATAATTCCTTTGCCTGTAACACTAAGGGCAACAAGAAGTAATACTCAAAGTCCAAGGAATATTATAGGTAATAATACTGACTATTCTCCGCGCGGTTTCACCCTCGTATGTTTTGATCCCGTGGATCATCGAGATTAAAAATTGTAGATGTTGGCCGATTCTCAGACTTACCCGATATGCACACAAAATATAATGAGAATGGTATCTAACATTGTAAGACTTCTCGTCTCATATATTGTTATACGTTATATAGAAATTATTATTATTAATTTAACTTAAACAGCTGACAGTGATGATAATTAGTCCATTTTTAACCACTATATTATGATAAGCTATTATGTAATACTGATTTTTTTATTACGTAACCTCTTAGACTTCACTCTTTGAATTATATAATATATTTTTTCCTTTCAATAACCCTCGTCGTAAGGCATTTCAACTGTCAGATATAAACTTATCCATATCAGAATAGATAAACTTCGTTTTTTGGCATATTTTACTTGCCAATATTTTTTTGTCTAGTAGGTATCTTCTTTTGCAATGTCTACAGATGTTATTTATAAACTTCGTATCGCTTGAAGTGTCTCAATTACCCTCTGTCTGTAGGCGACATAACGTCTTATTAAAATGAATGAATGTGGCACCCTCTCGAGGACTAAATGTGGTAAACTAAAAAAATCTCAAATTGTGTTTTTTTTTTAATATTAATTTTGTTACTTTTAGCTCGCCAGTTTGCTTTACATTCGCTCGATTATTGAAAGTAATTTTTAAAATTTCTTCAAGTATATAACATATTATGTGCCAAACATGTTTTTTCTTCTATTCGAACATAATATTATATGATTAAATTAAAGCCTTAATATTAATAATAAACTCCAAAATAATTGAAAAAAAAAATGGTTTCAAAACTAAAACCTAACCTAACTCATAATCACGATTTTCGAATTCACAATAGCCGTGGTCGTGAGCCAGCCTGCTCTAATTCTTAAAGGAACAAGTGAAAGTAGATTACGACCACGGCTATCCTCTGAAAATAACAATGTATACTAATTGCTAAATACTTAAATTATTTATAATTTAAGAATTTTGAGTTATATTTATATTAAGAAGTTAGTAATTATATTGAATAATAATAATCTAATAATATCTGTAAACTTAAGTTAAACTAGCTCTCTACAAAGAAGAGGCGTACCGTAAGGAATTTTGTTACGGGTATGAGAAAACGGAAATATGCTTAATTTGCTTGCTGCTTGCGCAATACGCTCGGCTTCATCAGCATTCAGGTATGTTACCACTACGCCAGTCGGCCGTCATTCATTCGTTCATTTATTTAAATAAAAAGTAATCATATTCTAGTCTACATAGTAGTTCTGGTGTCATTCAAACTGTGAACATGCCCTAAGACCACATTGACAATGTCGTGAAAAATTGCTTTTTTGAATAAGGTTTCAAACGAGCAATCGGAGCCATTTCCAAGACTAGCGACGCCCATAGACATTATCTCAGAAGTTGTACAGATGCGTGGCCCTCCTTCTACCTCCTTCCACACACGGGCCACCGGCTACTTACACACCGCACGAAACGCGATAGCACAGCTATCACTTTACGCCGGTTTCGTGTAAGAGAGGTACCTCCGCGGTCGTGCTGGCCCAGCTCAGCAGCATGCAGTGTGGCACTAACTCTCACAAAAATATTCGTATAAAGATTTTTCCGGTGTGCCAGTATATATTTCTCCATGGGCAACTGGAAATTCACACGCCGCCCGAAACGCAACAACATAGCCAGTTTACAATTATACCGTGTGAGCGAGAGCTACCTGTTACTAAAGTAGACTAAAGTAGAGTGTGGATTTTAATAGGATTATTTTAAAGAACAACAGTTCAGGTGACATGGGTCCCAATTGCGATCTTCCTAGGGATTTTCGCGGCCAGCGCGGTCACCTCTATGCGGATGTTTATGGGCGTCGGTAGCCATGAAAATGGCTCCTACTGCTCGTTTGCCCCCATATTCATAAAAATAAAAAAAATAAGTTCAAGGCATATAATACTCAATAAACGATATAGCTATGCTATTGCGTTTTGTGCGGCTTGAGAAAAGCCAGTGGCCCATTGGAAGGGCATAAATATAACTGATTGTATACATGCGTTTATAAGGCGACATAATTTGCATAAATGGCTCCGATTCTTCGTTTGTGCTATAAAAATAAAAACATTTAAAATAGATTTCTACTATATCGACACAGCAATTCAAAAAATCACTTGTAATAAATGAAACCCATATATATCAGACTTTATAGGCCCAGTTGTAGAGTGCGGTCTCCTCCGTGAAATCGAAACGAGGTGGGTCTTAAGGCCATATTTCACATTTGCGCTGAGCCCGTGTTGGTTGGCAAAAATAAATTGGCTGTTTACTTTATATGTATAGCATAACTTTGTCTTAACAAAACAAAGAAACAAGTGGATAAATGGGGATTAAATAAAAATATAAATTGTAATTGAAACAGTACCTTACCTAAGTATTTTACCTTCGAAATATACTTGCTCAACCTTGATAAACTTGCTCAAATAGTGCCACCCTAAAGTGACAGCCATGCGTTCGTGCGACCTGTAAGTAGCCCGTGGCCCATTGGAGAGCAGGAGAAAAGAAGGGCAACGGATCTGGTATTTATCTCGCAAATAACAATCATGCTGATATCCTTTGTCTATGGGCATCTCTAAGTAGTCCTTAAAGTGCTTATACTTTAAAAAAAAGACAATTCCACAAAAATTCTCGGAGCCATTTTAAAGATGTTCAACCACAGAAGCTATGATGAGATTATTTTTATATGAAATAGTAAAATATTATAATTATCAGGAAACGAACTCATTCTGTCTCTCTAGGCGACAAAATCATCAAGTCTTTACTGGTCCTTTTGGTTTATTAAATATAATTATATCTTACTTTTACCAATTAAGACAAAAACAGAATTTCATGCTAAATATATTTTACCAATGCACATTGTTACGCAGATAATTGTTCGTACCAATAATCAAAGTAACGGATATTATAAAACAAGAATCAGACGGCCAAAAACATACTGTCTGCCAAATATGTAAAGTTTATTGCGTTGTAAAAACATTTTCAAATCTTTACAAAAAAGAAATACAAAATAAACCGACTTCAAGATAAACACTGCCTTCAAAAGTAAAATAAACTTAAATATAATCTTAGTATGTAATATTCTTTCAATGTAATTAAAAAAAATCATATTAGGCTTGAAGTATGTACAAATACTAAGTTTTATATTCTTGTGCCACATCACACCAACTTTGTGACAAAAGCATCATTGTTTCTCCGTATATACCAGGTACGGAGAAACATTAACCGTGACACGAGATTTTTATAGAATATATAAACAAAAAATATAATAATAGTTTGAAAAATGCTTAAATATATTAAATTTTCTTAGAATAAAATTGAAGAAAACGTGGAACTTTACAACTCTACTCTTATTCGACCAGATAACATTTTTTCAGGCCATAAATTTGCATTCAGAACAGTAAATGGGATTAACTTTAAATTCTGAACATATATACAGCTTTTACTTTTATCATCGATAATAATTAATACTTAATAGGTTCAAAAGAAATATTAGGTATGTTTTAAGCTAGAAAAAGTAGAGGGTTCCTGGTATCTAATAATATAAATGTTTATTTCATTTATTTGCTTCCGTATAAAAAACAAAAGCCTGATAATAAAGATCTCCCATTTATAAGATTTTTCTTGTATGTGAACTCGTAAAACATTTTTACAGCCTAAAGAGGCCAAACGATCCCACATCATTCCTTTATCTACCATATATAACTTGGAACTCCGAATCCGAACATAAATTGCTGGTAGTGTTAAAGCAAAATATACAACCGGAAGAATACACAAAGATTAAATAACAAAATTCATGAAAACATCGCACTTTAAACTTACGTACCAAGTTAACGAGAAAGACGCCGGCGTCGCCTGAAAAGAAAATAATGGGAATTTATTGTATCACTTCCGTCGCATACAAACCGTTAATGCGCTTCTAGAAACTTTGCCGCTTGAATTTTAAGAATATTACATTACTGTATAATAAAAATTGCACAATTTATTGCTTGGTTTGGTAAAATGGTTGTAACTAATAATACGTTACGTAAAATAATGCACTATTAATTAATCGATATATTTTTTTGGGAAATGCACTTTGCACGTTGCCATCGGTCTTAGGTAGGATCCGGTGATTATCTGAGACTGGCGACTGACCCGTATGTAACCTATTAAAATCCCGTTGATGCCATCATTAATGGAGTGCACTGGATCTTTCGGCAACAGTACACCTAGACGGACATACATTATTTATATTATATAAATAATGTCCGCCGAGCTAGGCTTAGATGTTACGATTGCGCCGGTATAACTAATGAGAGGCAAAAATACCGTACGGCTGGCACGATTCATTCAACGCATAAATCGCAGAATTTCTTTAAAAAGTCGAAATTCACATAGTAGATATTTTTAAAATGAATATATTAGGTACTACTTTCTCTATGTAGTTTCATTCACGTGAAATAAATTCCACATGAACTATTATTTTAGAAAAAAGTAAATTACATCCTATTCCTATTATAATTAATTATTATTACATAATCATATACTTATCAGATATTATTAGTTATATACTATATATATTCCCATTATAATTTATATCTATGCGCAGCTGTTCTGTTGTTTTTACCGAAAACACTGACAAACAATTAATATTTTACTAGGATACTATCATATTATATTATCACTGCATAATGTATGAGACAATAGACGCATAATATATTTATGTATTTCTAAGTCAATCATCTAGTAAATTTAACCCTGTATGCTATAGAGGCGTAGGTATTTTACTATACAAAGGGCTAACGAACGTTTGAATCATCTGATCTTAAGTTCACCAGTACCCACACCATCTTAACCGTTTTTTTTATTCCAACCATTACTGCCCTCTGCTGCTATTACAGCGCCAAATCATTCATAAATTAGTCAGAATTGGTCAGTAAGTGGGCCATTTGGTCAGCTGCTATACTTATTTACTTAGAATTATAACCATTTATTTTTAATTTTTATTTTCAATAAAAATATTTTCATTTCATTTAACACTACCGATTGGACAGTCGTGACCGTTTTGTGTCTTAATTTAATTATAAAATAAAATATTATATTATAACAATGAAATTATTTTTCTATTTAGCGCTTTTGGAGAAGACGCCATGATTTGACCAGGTTAGAAACCACGAAAAAATCTCAATAAACTTACAAAAAAATATTTATAAGCGAGGCGTCCGCGCGATCACATCCATTTACTCCAGTCTTTCCACTTTGATGAACTAAACGGACCAATCATGTGATGGTGAGTAGTCGCTAATAGAAGTCATATATTACTTTTAATAACACTTTCTTTCTATTCTTCGATTTTAGGGGCAAATAGCGTAGAATAATACTGTATTTTTCATATTTAAATAAATATATAAATTTCTAATCTATTTTAATTCTATTTTTCTTTAGTTTTCATTATCTTTATTTCAATTTCATGAAACACCAAAAACGATGAAAGTTTTTCGATTGTGACACAAGCACTTTTAGGCTATAAATAGATGTAGTAAAATAATTTATGTCTATTTTCTCGTAAATGTAGTATTGATAATAATTGATAGTGATTTAATATTATGATATAGTCGTACCAAATTTAGACATATTAACAGTTTTAATGGATGTTACTTAAATCGATATCCCCAGAGAAATTGTCGAGTTAATGTGCGTTAATACCTGTTCACCGGTTACCAGTCACGGTAATATGTAATGTACAAATGTATGATCGCTACATAAAGAGATTTCACATAGAATGGCGAGCGAGCAGTGACCCCCTTGCTTATCTAATAAACGGTTTCTGTACGACTTTTACAGACTCGTTTACATAAAAAATGGTATGACTTGTTCCGGAAATGTTCTTTAATACTACCATTTATTCGCCATCAGTCATCGCGCGTACATACGTATCGAGCATCGGAGCATTTGTTAAATAGAGCGATTCCGATACCGCGACTTAACGTAGAGAGTCGCTAAATCGTAATGCATCATCGAAGCAGTCGCAACATCGCCGATCAGCGATGCTAAAAGAACCGTGTATGCTGTCGCTCTAACTTAAGAGACGAGAAGAAGGCCAATATAAGAATATGGTTCGGTTGGGGGGCATGTGGAAAGCTAAGTAAGTAATCTTTGAGTTGACTATACCACAGACTTACATCTTTAATCAATACATCCTAATGATGACCTACATGACCAAAACATGGACACTGTAGGAATGTGCAAAATGCTAAGTAAGTAATCTTTGAGTTGACTATACCACAGACTTACATCTTTAATCAATACATCCTAATGATGACCAACATGACCAAAACATGGACACTGTAGGACCAGACCACAAATTTAAGGTTACTTAACTTACAATAGAACGCGCGCTGCTCGGGATTTCTCTGGCTGATAGAATTGACAATGAAGTCTTTCGCCAGAAAGAAGATATTGCGCACAGAGTGAGCACGCTGAAGTGGAAATGGACAACCCATGTCTCTAGATGTAAGGATGGCCGATGTAACCGACACATGGCTAAGCAGAGATCGTGACTAGGCAAGCGTAGGACGTCCTACAGCAAGATCGTGTGAGGACTCAAGAGGCTGGTTATATTGGATGGTTGGTGCTCTATGAATGAGGCTTACGTCCTTTTCAAAGATGCTGCCACCTTGGACACTCCACAGAGGTTTGCGTCCCTCTGTGATCCCTGAATAGGCTGGGAGCTCAACTGGGGTGTTCTCCACCCGTCCCTCTAAATCAGGAGACGGCGGCGTGGATTAGAACGACTAACGGGTCCGATCTTGGGCTCATTGTTGGCCTGCTTCTTTGGAGTACTGGAGACTGGGGTCAAGATGAGAACCTGATACCATACCCTATTGCACGTAGGAGAAGTCTAGTCTTTTCGCTGAGGCCAACCTGTCGCTGGAGGGATCTTGTTGTCTGCGGATCAATGACCCTCCAATTATAGCAGCTTAAGGAGTTTAGTCGATATTAAACTAAGTGTCGGTTCCGTGGCATCATATGCAAGTGAAATCCCCTAAGCCAAAAAAAAGGCCTACGTTCAGCCGTAGATGATTAAATTATAGGTTGATTTCATACATATAGATATGAATGTACATGGATGAGTTAATTGTATAATATAGAAATGAAAGAGTGGGGATGAGGTTAGTTCACCTAGCAGCATCCCCATTCTTTAACTTATCAATAACAGTTTGATTACTTTAACTTATATTTTGGTACCTAACTTATTTACATCATACCGAAGTTATGTAAGCACAAATACAGTTTTAAATACGTTATTGTTGGGAAGTACAACCAACTAAGAACAATGACTGATTTGTAATTAGACAATAGACAATAGACATATTGATTTCCAATAATTGATATTCTAATTAGTTTTTTATCAAACTGGCTGTGTTAATTTCAAACTACTATTTACAATGTATTTATATTATAACGCTTGGGCGAAAAAATTAATTCGTATTGAATATTAAAAATTCATAAAACAATTAATGTTGTTGTAAAAGATGTAATCTATATCTGAGGGGTCACTGGTGTTTTAAAAATAACCCTGTATCAGCTATACAGGGTTTGATTTTCACAGATTTGCTGTTGCGTTTTGTGCGGAATGTCAGTTTCCGGTGTTTTATTGTATTATTTAGGTAGGTGGGTATACCAAGCAAAAAGTAGGTATCGGCTTCGTCTTAATCATAAGAAGTTTGTGAGAATGTAAATAGCCTTTAAGGAGATGAGGCAAATAAAGAAATTCATACAGTACTCATACTTTCAACAACATAAAACGCAACAGCATTTCACATCGCTTTTAACGTGGCATTATGCAAGCAAGAGGTATCTCCCCAGATGTTTGATTAATCTTCAGATACTACAGCATGGCACGACCTCTTAAAAAAGTTAAAAATACTCTTACATAAACGTTCTTGTTAGTTGTTTTTTACTTTGTTAGAAGTATTAGCTGTGCATTGTCTGTTACTCAATAACGGAAGAGTTGTTTGAGGAGGTGATAACTTTTTAATTAAATATAATTTACTCTTCATTTACGCCCTAGCATCATGTCATTATCTTGTTCGTGTCTTCACGAAACGAGACAGTAATTGAATCCTCGGAACAACAAACACTTTCAAAACACAATATTACTTGTTGTTTTGCTTTGACATTTGAGCTCTGTATAAGCACGACACGTATGCTTCCCAGTAAATCAATATAATTTGTTTACGTACTTCCGAATAATATCTAAGCCCTATATTTTATGGGAACCATTTAGTAGACAAATAGCTTGGCACCTTTATTCTATACACTAGCATGCTGGCACAGGCCCAAATATAATGGTTTATATCTACAATTGGAGTACTTTCTGGTTTTATTTATCAGTAATATAATGTATGATTGTAGAAAATATCAGCCTCAAGAAATTATTGACTCCATCATGAGATTTTATTTACTGAACTATTGTGTTCTGTGATTATGTACGGTCACGGTTTGTCAATCTAATCAAGTTTGCTTGCGAAGATAAAATCTGCCAATCAGAAAAACTTAGCAATGATATTATAGTCTTCTTTCTTTTATTTTGTTTACGTTGGGAAACTGACGAGAAGGTGTATTGTTGTTGTTGTACCAAAGTCTTTTAAATGCAGGCATTGTATCAAATATCATAATCTAAACCTAAGTAGTTCACTAGTAACATCATCATCATAAGGAGAATACACACAAATCCAAAGCTAATACAAGCCAACACTTACTGCTTGAACTTTCTCAACACATTTGAATTCTATTCAATTTATTTATTTGTAATGTGTATATTACAAATGAAACTACATGAAAATAAGAACCCCGATATATTTGAACGTTACATAAATAATTATTTTAAGACTTTAAAACTGATATTGTCTAAATAATAACTGACATTTTAGGTAATAAATAACATTGAAATTATAATATATTATCGTGTTTATTTTTTTGTTTTGGCAAATTTATAACTTTATTTGTTTTTTTTTTTTATATTTTAGTATTGTATCCACTTTGTAACCCAATAGTTATATTCTGATTGTAATGTGTTTTATGTTTTTTGAAATAAATAATTAAATAATATAAACTCTATGTTTGGTCATTAACGACATACAAATAAGTTATCCACAATCGTGGAGGACCTGCAGCACGATGGTGCGACGACTTAAGAAAGGTGGCGGCCTGCGGATGAATGCGGGTTGCCCAAGATCGGGATGGTGTGCGCTCTATGGGAGAGGTCAACGTTTAGCAGTGGACGGTTCAAATCATGGATAAGAAACGTCAGTTAAGCGTCAGAAAAATTGCCGAAAACTTTTCTTTTTTCCACTAGTATTTTTTCATGGTATAGCCCCCTATATCAATCAGGAGCAATCGGAGACATTTTCATGACTACCGACGTCCATAGATATCTGCATAGAGAATATACAGATACGCTGCTAGTAGCATGCTTTCATGAATTTGACAAAATATGTTTACAGTGCACATGTTAAACTCTTCTCGCTCGGTAATTATAACAGTAAAAAAATTAAACACACAAAGGCAGCTTTACGTTACGGTAACACAACATCTTGTATTGAGAACTGAGAAGCCTTATTGTTTTATTGAGAACCTCCGGGCAATTTCAATTCGAGTTCTGAGAGAAAGATATAAAAAATTGATTAAATACGTTTGTGTTTACCATACAATTAATATATATTTAATTAGCGATGAGATTTCGCTGGATTTTTCCAAGACAGAGAAAGGATTATACTGCTGATGGCAGATTTCATCTCGCCTTCAAAAAGTAATTATATATTTCTATTTTGTAAAATAGCGTTTGCATTTCATTTAAAATATATACCTATGTTATTTGTTTCTGATATATTTTATAACTACGTTATTTTGTTAACAACGATAAACATATCGTTGTTTAATTATCGCTATACATTTTATGACTAACTACTACACGTGTTTTAATCAACTTCATTAAGTTAGTTTTAATGCTCTAAGCAGACATTTTCTATTATTCAGTGATAAATAAACTATATTAATTTTTTTTTTTTTTGGTTAGAAAAGGAATAAATTTAGACTAGGTTCATACCACTATAATAGCTACCTGCGGCCTGTACTTGCCATGAAAATCTTACAAAGGAAGCAGTGGGCGTAAGTATATAATCAAATAGCTAATATTGAAATTATAAAATACATTTTATTTGACGACTACCAACGCGCATAAATATTATGTGCTACCTCCACCCCTCCAATAAGCTACCAAAAATCATAAACCAAACTAACGGGCAGCGTGTTTGTATCTTTGCAGCTATAAAAAAAGTTTGGTAAAACCAAATGTGCATGCCTTAAGCACTCGTGTCATACGTATGTTATTTAAATTAGATACTCATGATA
>LUGF01018050.1:2109-20727 GCA_001625245.1 Calycopis cecrops | reverse complement strand
TGGTATAGGAGGGCAAACGAGCAGTCGGAGCCATTTTCATGACTACCTACGCCCACAAACATCCGCATAGAGGCTATACGGATGCGCTGCCTTCCTTTCTCCTCCCACCTCCATGGTAAATAGCGTCTTAAAACACAAACAAGAATGCCTACGTATTATAAACTTTGTCTTATTGTAAAAAGTTTACCTGGAAACAATACTTCAGCTTGGCTTGGTATAAATCTCATGAAACTTTTATCTAAAAACATATTGTATAGATGTAAGAAAAGTATAAAGTATGACGTATTTTATTTAATGAGTTTATTTCATGTAGTTACTTTAATACTTATCTTCTAAAGCTAAAAATATAATGAAAAAGCTATCTTTAAAACCATGTGTTTTAATTTTTTAAATAAGAAAACCTATAATCTACAAAATTACATCTCGAATCTACATAAAAAAATATGTAGCTAAAATGTTTATCACACTGTAAAATTAATTACAACTGGAGTTGTTTGGAGCCGCTTAAATTTTAATTGTCATTATAAAGATATAAGCTGTGTTGCATAGCAGCTGGATTGGACCGGCACGACCAGAGTGGTTACTCTACGTCACACGATACTACCGTAAAGTGATGGCAGATGGCATGGCAGATGAAGCATTTTTTTATGGTAAAGGGGGTCAATTGCTGTTGGAGGGAGCTGCGTGATCCACGTGGAGGGGCTGCGGGAGCGGCCAGGCACCGGCGGTTTCGCGGATGAGTACGAAATGTTCCCGTCGTACGGTGCAAGGAGAAAGCACAGTGGGGTTTAGCCGGTAAGAGTCCGGCATAATCCAGCTGCCACCCGTATACATGAGAATTACCCACTTTAAAAAATGTTGGTATAGTAGAGCAAACGAGTAGTTGGAGCCATTTTCATGACTACCGTCGCCCATAGACATCCGCATAGCGGCTATACAGATGCGCTGCCCACCTTTCTCGTCCCACCTCCATAGTCCACACTCAGCACGAAATGTGACAGCACATCTCTCACTTTACGCCGGTCTTGTGAAAACGAGAGGGGGGGGGAGGCATCCCCGGTCGTGCCGGCCCAATTCTGCTGATTGCACGCATGCAGTGGGGCACTACTTCTTACAAAACTCTTCTTCCTCTTACATTACATTACATCGTACAGCATTTCTTGTTCGTTACAAATTTTCATACAATGCGATGTGATTTGTTAAAAGTAATAACCGGTAAGCACACATTGATCGCGAATCCTATAAATCAAACTTCAGAATCTCGTCATTTGGAAAACCGTTAGTTTAATGAAACGTTAACTCGATAAGCACTTATTTGTGGGAAAATTCTACATACTCCGGATTCGTATGATATTGATTTTACATTTTCGTTTTCATTCGCATCACTAAACTTAAAATTAAATCCTTGTAAACACTTTATTGTACGTTTATCTGTCGGTCTATTTTTCTGTCTGTATGTCTGACTAAGATCTTTGTTTCAAGAACACTGAAATCAACAATACGGAGCTCTAATAATCTGTTGAAGCATTAATCATACGTCTAAGTCAATGCAATTAGCAAGATATACCTTTTTTCAAAGATTTTGATGATTGCACCTACACGGTATTTGCAATTGAGTTAGAATCATAAAATTTAAAAATTAAAATTAAAAAAAAAACAAAACACCTGCCTGCCTTTTTTATTTTATTAACGGATTTTTAGTTAGATAAATAACGTAATCCGATCAATTCATTTCAAGAGTTTACATTATGTGTCACGAAGCCGCTGGCATAAGGTAGTCAGTTTTATAAAGCACTAACTGGCGCCCGCGACTTCGTTCGTATAGCGTAGTTGTGTTATAATCAGTGGTTATTCTATTAAATGGTTCTTGTTTCTTGCAGTGTGCCGAAATTCCGTTCAATATAAGTATTTTTTTTATATGCGACATTGGTTGTTTTTCCTTCTGAGGTCAATATGAACAGGCCTGCAGCGCTAATTTAGTTTTAATCCGTCCATTAGTTTCGGAGATTAGCCTGGAAAGACAGACAAACGGACAACCACACAGACAAAAAAAATAAAAACTTTGAGAAGTGTTCTTATACCTACTAAGTATTTTAACATCGCCCCAATTAGTTTTTCTTAAATATATTAAACTAGCCTTCGCCCGCGGCTTCGCCCGCGTAGATTTCGGATTTCAAAAATGGTGTTGTTATTATTATACATAATCTAATATTAAACTGAAATATATATTATATTAAATATAAACGTATTGTATGAAACAATAAACCGCTTTGAGAATCGAATTTGTCGCCGCGCATTTTAGGCGCTTTAGATATTCCGTTTAAGTCAATGTTATCGTGATAATAACTTTTAATCTATTCGTCCAAATTACTTAGTGTAAAAGACAAAGTTTATCTACATTCAATACGTAAACTGACAGATGTATCAATTTTCATAAGAGTTCGATAAATATTCTAAAATGTGCAACGTTAAAAAATATCCAATTTCATTGAATGTTTGGTTCACTATTTTGGTCATAGTGACTTACACATAAAAGATAGATATATGCTGTCGCGGACTTTTATTTATAACTATTTAAGATAAATAATCCTACAGTAATTATCTTTGTGTAACTCCAACGATTAGGGCAGCGCACGCCAATATTGCTCTCAGGAGGCTGATTTTTTTCCGACTACTTGACAGTTATCGTTATATTATAACCAAATTATAAAAATTCCCTATAAATTTTAAATTATTATGTTATTCTGATATGAAAGCTACATTACAAGTTTCATGAAAATCCGTTCAGTAGTTTTTGTGTGAAAGAGAAACAAACTCACTCACAAACTTTCGCCTTTATAATATTAGTAGGATATACAGACAAACGGATTTTACTGTTTTATTATATGTTTATATATATATATATATAAACATATAATAAAACAGTAACATTATGTATATGAACAATAAGTTTCAGTCATAAAATTATAACAACAGAAAGTTTCTTTCAAATTTTCAAATTCGTCGGGTGAAGTATAATTACTGTAGTTCCCGTAGGAATGAGCGATTTTCCCGTAGTAAAGTGTTCTAAATGTTGACCAGGCTTAGTATCTATCTATACACCACAAAAATTTCATTTGAATCCATCCAGTATTTTCGGTTATTAGCCTGGATAAACAGAGGTAGTGCCACACTGCATGCTTGCATGCAGTCGAATTGGGCCGGCACGACCGGGGAGGTACCTCTCGCTTACACGAGACTGGCGTAAAGTGACAGCTGTGCTGTCTCGTTTCGTGCGGTGTGTAAGTAGCCGGTGGCCCATGGAGGTAGGAGGAGAAAGGAGGGTAGCGCATCTGTATAGCCCCTATGCGGATGTTTGTGGGCGTCGGTAGTCATGAAAATGGCTCCGGCTGCTCGTTTGCCCTCCTCTATCATAAAAAAAAAAAAGACTAACGGACTAACAGACAAATTCCTTGTTTCAAACGCATTTATTTATTTTTAATCAATAACCCATTAATAAGAACTTACATATAAACATTCAACTCCTATTTCATCGCCTTAGGGGTAGAACTTCAAAAATTCCGTCCTTAGTGGGTCTGTCTACTCAATAAAAAAAGACTCTACTCACCAAATTTCGTTACTGTAACTTTAACAATTTTTGCTCGGCGATGATGAATCAGTCAGTCAGGACATGTTATTTTATAAGTATAGATATATCCTTTTCCCAAACTCTATAGCTAGTTTATCTCTGTACCAAATTTAATCAAAACTACTTTAGTCGTTTAGTCGTAATAGCTTAATAGATAGACAGAGTTACTTTTGGATTATAATATTAGTAAGGCAGTATGATATACTTTTTTGAAATCCTTGTGTTGAGCCCTTTAATTTGTTTCCTATATTGCAGTGTTCGAATAAAAAAAAATTATTGAACTGAAGTTCAATGGCGTAGCATAGCCGCCATGTTTGGTTTTTTTCTAACGGCACCTATCTAAGAACACTTGGGCTACTATGACGACTCTAACGATACCTCAACTATGTAAATCCGTTAAGCGGTTCTAGAGATATGAGGTAATAAATAATATTACATACATACAAGATACGCGCGAAAAAAAAACATATACCTTTCCTTGGCAGTTAGGTAAAAAGTAGCGTATTTTTGATTCTTTTAATATTTAAATTACCTATAATTGCGTGCACGTTACAAAATTATTAGCGAGTAGTACATGTAAATGCAAGTTTGTTTAACTTGATAAGATGCTCAAACTGTAGGTAGGTATAGGTACTGTTGGTACGAAACCCTCGGTGTCCGAATTTGACTTGCACTTGACCGGTTTTTACGCAAAAGTTGCATCTGTGTAATCGTTGCCAGCCTTTCAGAAAATGATAAGCGCTGTTTTAGAAGATTTATAAATCATATTGGATCGGTAATACCCAGGATGGCAGCTGATTTCCACATCCGAAAGTAGTGCACTGGAGTATTATTTACACCAAGTGCGCTACTTGTCAACGAACAACAACCAGGCTGGCGCAGTGGTACAGGGCTCGGATAAGCGGAGCATGTTGCTCCAGGGGTCGCGGGTTCCAATCCCGCCTTGGTCGTGAATATTTATCAACGTATTTCTATATTAAAAATCTTAAATACCTAGTAGTCTAGTACCCGTAACACAAGTCTTTACGGTACTTAGCACGGGGTTAGGCTAACGTGGTCAAGGATCAGGGATACTCTTGCTTGCTGGTCTAGAGACCCTAGAATTGCAACGGCTGAAGGTGCCCCCGCAGGGGTTTTGTCGGTATTAAACTAAGTGTCGAATCCGACATAGGTCTAGGGTCTCCCGGGCTTCTAGGTATCATACGTAGGTAAATGTATTCCCCTGCATAAACAAAAAAAAAGGTATACAAAAGTAAATAAGGGTGTAAATAACAATGTAAACTAACTGCGTTTACAACATATGAATCGCTATAGAGGTACACATAATAGTTTAAATTAGTCAATAATAATGTAAAATCAGCATAAATATAAAAATCAGGAATGCAGCCTTTTCAGTTTTTAGCAATTGTCGCTCAGTATAATATTTAATGTTAGCTAAACTTTAATAAATTAATTCTGCTATGTTGTGTTAGGCCTCCTCTTGCTATGTTGTTCGTGTGAAGCTTACAAGACTGAGATATTTTATATCAAAAGTAAAGTAATTAGACTTGAGTTAAACCTATAAATGCAATACCCTGAAACAAACACCCGGGACCGGAACAAACATGAGTTCGAAGTCATAACTCCGCCGGAGAATGGGTCCAACTTAGTTCGGTATCCGTTCAACCACGAGAAGATACAAGCTGAACCCGTTCAATTTGATCAGAATATCCTCCGAAATTGAAGCATTGTCAACAATTATTTTAATTTGTAGAAAAAATGAAAAAATATTTTTTATATTTATCTCATCAGATTATCGTCATAGTTTTGAGATTGAAAAATATTTTTTTACTAAAGAACGTGCTTTTTTTATAACAAACTACTTATTTAAGTTGATAATAGTAATAACAAAGTAAAATACAGTAAAATAGAAAATGATGATTGATTTTTTTTTATTTAAATACATTTTCATTCACTTTTTGTACGTAGTAGGGACTGTTCAGAGGCAGCCGGACAGTTCCCAAGTAGGAGAAGTCTGGCCTTTTCACCGAGGACAGCCTGTCGGTGGAGGGCTCCTGTTGCTTGTACATCCGGGACCCTCAAATTAAAGCGGCTGAAGTCATCCTCTGAATTGCTAGCTAACATAGTTATGTAGACCACTACTATGTGAAATAATGTTCCATCACCAATTAAGCTTGTAATGTTTAGTATTTACTAGATTTTATAGAAGGTAACTAATAGAGTATTGAAAAAGGCCCGTAGGGTATTTCTTTCTTCTTCATCTGTACCTGTGATGACTCATACAACTTATAGTTTCCTACAAACGCCATTGCTTAGTTTTGCGTATGTCTGTGGGTGGTGATAGTCATAATCATCGTTTGCCCCTTATAATATAAAAAAAAATTAACAATATAAGCGGCCCGCAACAGTGGCTAATATAAGCTCATAACAAATGAAACGGACGAAATATGACACAAATAGAGATTGCAAAATTGGATAACATAAATGTAACTTTTTATCCTAGAATAAATATAGTTCCCGTAAGAAAATAATTTACGTGGGTGTAACTCTACAAGCCACATGTAGTTTTTTCATTTTCATTTAAAATTCATAAAGCTATTTAAAAATCAAATAAAAACATGTCATAATTATATACCTAATTTAAGTTTTTTGCTTAAAACCAATAAAACAGTGTACGAAAACGCCATGTTTCAAATATTGAGATAATTCAATATGATAAGCCTATAAAAGACTACAAGTATTAATCCGAAGGTTATAAAAAACAAAGTCTTTTTTGCAAGGAAAATGATAAAGTATATTAATATGAAATTGAACCTGATTAATATCAGCAATATTTTGTGCGCTTATCGTTCTGATTATATTTTTATGATCAAAAGAAATACGTTATGATTCTGCATACTTTAGAAGTTCCGATTATAGTATACATGGTCTGAATTATATATTATTTAAATAGAGGGGGGGTGATAAAGAGAACAGAATCGCTGTGATTGCATTACACAAGCAGGTATGGAGCCAAATGCAATTTTTAAAAGTCTCATATACACTTGGTATTAGTCATATTATGTTTGTGTACCAGGCTACTAATAGGTACAATGAGACTTCTACAGAGAAAGATCTGGCCGTCCACGTAGTGTTCGTACGAAAAAGGTGTTCCAAGCAGTAAGGGAATGAATTTGAAGAAATCCTGTGCGAAAGCAAAAGATTTTACCAATAAAAGATGAATATGTTGATAAAATCGATACAACCACTGAAGCGGTACGCAAAGGGAGGTCACACAAAAATTTTCTTTACGGATGAGAAAATTTTCACTATTGAGCAACATTTTAACAAACAAAATGACCGCGTTTATGATCAAAGCTTAAAGGAAGCTTCTCAATTAGTCAACAGAGTGCACGTGGGCATTATCCGACTTCAGTGATGGTTTTGTGGGGTGTTAGCTATGAAGGAGTGAGAGAGAGGACTGGGTCATAATTTTGTGAAAATGGTATTAAAATATCGGCACAAGTGAATCAAGATACCATTCGGGAGAAGGTAGTTAAGCCTCTTAATAACGCCGTATTCATTATCAAAGTATGGTCCTTCCAGCAAGACTCGGCGCTGGGTCATATAGCTCGCTCCACGCAGTCTTAGTTGAAAGCGAACGTCTCGGACTTCATTAGAGCTGAAGACTGTCCGCCGTCTAGTCCCGATGGTAGTCCGCTGGATTATGATTTATGGTTAGTGTTAGAGAGTACAACTTGCCCTAAACGCCATGATAATTTGGAGCCCCTAAAATAATCCATACGATTGGCAGTAAATAATTTCCCCATGGAAAGAAGCGTGCTTCTACTGATAACTGGCCACTTCGTATAAGCTTTTTATATTTTAAATTGTTTTATATTTGTATATTAAACTAACACTCTGTGAAAGTAATAAAATAATGTTATTTGCAATTATTTTTTTTTCTTTGTAACAGAATTTTTGGCTAGACTAAGTATATTTCCCAAAGAAGGAGAATCCTTGACAAACTATTACGGCCTCGAGATCTTATAGTAACGACAACTTTAAAATCCCCATCCAATTCGGTAGCGTTTTGTGGAGTTTGTGAGGTCGAAATGACCCTAATGTCTCTTTAAAGATTTTTTTAGTTCAAAATATATTATATAGGTAATTTAAAAATTAAAATTATCGATAGAAAACTGGATGCAGTAACTCGTAAGGGCACTACTCATCTCAGCGGTCCCTTTTACAGTTTTTACTGTGGGATCTGAAAGCTTTGTTAGTTTGGAAAAGATTCTCCTTTTTCAGAAATAGCAGATCACTTGGCAAGATCTCTTTAAGTACGTTAGGTAATTATCAAGTAAGAACTTCTAAGAGGCGATACAATGTTGAGTGTGCAGGTTTGAGAGAGTCGGGGGTCATGAAACAGGGGATTAACGGAAGAGTTTCTGTCGTTTATATGTACAGTACAGTACTTAGTGAGAGGTAGTGCCTTACTGCATGGTTGCATGCTCCTGAATTGGGCCGGAACGACTGCGGAGGCTCCTCTCGCTTACACGAAACCGGCGTAAAGTGACAGCTGTGCTGTCGCTATTCGTGCGGTAGCCGGTAGCCCATGGAGGTGGGAGGATAAAGGAGGGCTGCGTATCTGAATAGCCTCTATGTGGATGACTATAGGTGTCGGTAGTCGTGAAAATGGCTCCGACTGCTTGTTTGCCCCGCCATACCCTAAAAAAAGTCGCCAGTCACCACAGAGGTTCTGACTATTCACTGACGAAGATATAAAATAAATATTTTATAACGGTGTTAAAATTAACTCTTTAAAAGCGTACAATAGAAATTTTAATGAGCTTCTCAGATGGGGGTAAATTCAATTCCTGTTCTTATAAATAAAACTTCTAGGTAAACAATTTTCATTCACCGATATACCTAGACATTTTATTTAAGGCGCAGAAATGGCGTTTAAATTAAAATTTTAACTACATTTGTAAGACCCTTACAAAGATAGTTGCCTTTTAGTATTTAAATATCAGAGAATGGAAACAGCTTTTTAAAGTTATAAGTATTCCTTTACTTTGAGAAAGTTTATTTAGATTTATTTGAGTTGTTATAATAATATGTTATGATGGATGTTTTTTGTTTTGTTTTGCTTTTTATACTTTTAAGTAAATTATATTGATTTTTAAATTATTGAATTGCATGGTAAATTTTCTTAAAAACAGCCACTAATAGGGACTACTAATGAATGGAACAACTTATATTATGGGTGGCCCAATTAGTTGTTAGAATTTTAAGTTGCCTCATTTAATTTCGTTTTTCAAACAAAAATATAGCCGCTTTGGGTCAACGGAAAGAGAACGTCAATAATTTAAAATGGCGCACTTATTCTATGTTGCCACTTGATAAAAATAATGATAATGGTATCATTAGAATTGTCGAATATTGCAACATTTATACAAACAAACGTCGTAATTTAAAACTTACGTAAACACGAGCTTACGTCAAAGGGAAACTGGCCAGTTCTTAGGAATACCTAAGAACTAGCCAGCTTCCGTTTTACTTCAGGTTAAAGGTTTGTCATCCCAAGACAACTATGAAAGCTAAATAAACCGACTTTGGTCTAATTTTATTGCCAGACGTAATTTGATTCATTCTAGAAATTGGATACTTTAAGAAGTATAAGACCCTTTAATTATTGAGCATAATATTAGTATTCATTGGCTCTCCTACTCGATTCATAATAAAAGAACCTAATATTAAAAAAAAATACAACAATATGTGAAATTATAAACGTACGATTCAGCAGAGTTTAATTATTAAGTTGGTAGATATGAAACACTGCAGCAGTCTTATAAGTACCCACATAAATGTTAGCGTGGAGTTGTACGACGCTTTCAATTACACTGTAGTGTTTAGCACTACGTTAGCGTAGGAATATAAATAAATTTTTATATTATAGAAACGGTTTGAATGCAGGAAGAATAAAACCTTCGCAACGGATAGGTTTTTAATATGAAAATATATAGATTCAAATGAATAAAAAAAGAATTCATTCGAATTGCGTCTAGTTTGACAACAAAAGATTTTCATTGTATTATTCTTCTACTAGAAGACCTCCGGGCTAGAGCCCTGGAGCTATAGGAAAAACTATATGAATGTTTCTATGTATAATTATAAGTGAATAAACAAATATTCATTCTCCAAGTTCTATTATTCAAGTAGTTAAGTCAATAATTATTCCCCTTTCAGCCAGATTGGCACAGGATAGGAAAGTTATATAAATTATCAAGAAGTAAACCCTGCTCTCTCTACAAAAGCTACGCCAACCCAAGACTTCTGGAGTGAGGGTCAACAATACTTAGTTATTGTCACAGACAAGAGTAGTGTGCATTGTTATAAGCTGTGAATATAATGACTTCTCAACCATCGTTAGTATTAATGACTTGTGGTCACTTAGATGAAAGGACTACGTTCTGTATTTAGGCTAAGCTCACATAAACTTTGAGCTTAACTCAGAGAACATTTAGATTATAAGGATAACACTATTATTGATAGCTTTGGAAAAACGCTATAGAAATTAGGTCGAGATAGATTAGTTAGTTTTTCTCCTGAACGGACTAGTTTTTGTCGTGGGCTCCAGCCTGTGGGAGCTTAGTACCTGTGGCTTGAGCCACCACGTTGAAGCCAAGAGGGATTCCTCTTGGCTTCAACGTGGTGGGAAGGGAGGGGGAGGGAGAGGGAAGAGAGGAAGCTCCGAGTGCGCTTCCCCAGGGTCTGATCTGGATGCGTCCATGGAGGAGGGGTCGCGGAAGGAGAATGAGAAATGAGGAAAGAATGTGGGGAGACCTTTACCCAACAATTGGACACACAATATAGGTGTTTGTATAATAATAATAATGATTGCGTAAGCAAAGATCCAGTAAGATGATAAAAATGGTCTGGCACCTTGAAAGTCGGCATAAATAGGACGTGTCTCAGTGTGTCGTAGCCATGCGCTCTGTCTCCCGCGACCGAACGTGACAGCACCATCTCATGCGTTGGCGGTGGGGCCGCAGAGGAAGAGGAGATGCAGTGTGCCGTTGCCGTCCTTCCTGTACACTGCGGCCGTTTGATGGTTAGCCTCGGGGTGGCGGTCGAATTACTTCATGGTAATCTACTTCTCTATATATATTTCATAAAAAATATTTACTTGTTTTCACTATTTGTGTATACAAAACAATAAACGCTATAGTTATATAGTTAAGTAAATTCGATTGCTAGTATAATTCGGTTGCTAACTAGCAACGGTAAATAATATTAATGTTACGTGCTAAAAAATAAAGTATCAACAATGTAGTTTGTCATCATTGTCAGAAGACAATGATGACAAACTACATTGACGCGTTAGATTGTCTAAATTCAGTTCATTAGTGAATGTAAGCTGTGGTCAAAGTTAGCAGCAATTGCGCAACCGCCCACGCTTTTATGGTATCTAGCTAATCACGAAATGTTGAAGTTACTTCATATTACAGTTGTTTGTTAAAGCTGGCGCTTATGTTAACACAATGCACGTTCCGCTATAAAGTTAGAATATACCCTAAGAGGTGTGTTAAAATCTATATTCTCACGTAATGAAGATACTTATTTAATAACAGTTTTATTTAATAATCTTAATACGTATTATGATAATATAATAGTATCCTGGTTTCCGCACACGGGTATAATCAACTGAATGACTCTGATAGTGTCCATTTTTGAGACCCTTTTTCCATGAGGGTTAACCAGTACAAAATAAAACAAGTATCACGTCACAGTATTCATATATTTGTACAGTGATCGTGATAACTGTTTTAACGACAGCTGATTTAGAACATGAATAATAATTAATAAACTTTATATTTACTATTCCTACTATTTGTTAACTTACATAAAATTACTTTTGGCTAGTAAAGTCGAACAAGAATTAATAATTAATTTTTGTCGACGAACAATAAACGTCATGTTAAAATTAATAGTTAGACATGTTATTTTTAATAAAAAATCGTGAAAAAGTATTTTATAATCGTATCAGAAAGTATAGGCCGTTTATATTTTATTCAACTGATTATGAGACGGTGGCTGCACATTAAAATTTATTGTGGTCTTATTTTAAAGAATTCCAATCGTAGATTTGCAGAAAAAATAAAAGGAGAAGACATACAAGGATAGATTTTCCTTCTGCGGGAGAAGATGAAATATTAAATGAAATAAAAATAGCAACATATATTGGTAGAGTATAGAGTTATTTTACCTCGGACAGCTCTGTTTTCGGAAGTTTGGCAATAAATGACAACATGTCTTTATTTTACCGATTATCTCAGCGTTTATTTAAATATTTTATTAAATTTAGTTAAAGTCATTTATTTTTATATGCAGCTTTAGTTACTGAAAGTAATGTATCTCTATATATTATATAAAATTCTCGCGTCGCAATGTTTGTTACCATATTTATCCAAAACGGCTACACCGAATCTCATGAAGTTTTGTGTGCATATCGGGTATCGTCCAATATCTATTTTACATCTAGATATTTCCACGGGATTTAAATTTAAGCGGGTGAAATCGCGGGTGCGGTTACAATAAAAGAAACTGTGTGTCAGTTCCGTCACGTAACTGCTAGTTTACTCCTTTAAAACGAATTAATATGAAATAGACGTAAGCGACGTAACGTTACGATCGTCCTTATCACATTTTTTGCCTTCAATCGTTTTTAGGATTAAACGCTAAGGAAAATGAAACTCACCAAATGGAAAATAACATGGTTTTAAACTTCTGCATCAAATTGGAAAAGTCCTTTGTCATTGCGTTCCTTACTGTCAGGACAAGGTTTTTTATTTAATAGGTAAACTTTTTGCACCAAATGTAATAGCCAACCATTATTGTAAAGTTCACCTCAGGGTGCCCAACGAATCCAACTCTGGATCTTTTGGCAACCCGGTGCACAAGTTGACCCGCTGGGTTCATAATACGAGAAGAGATATAATATTAAGAACAACATCCGGCCTAATTTGTAACCACCCGCCTACTCTTGATCTGTGCAATGGGGTAAGTAGGTATCCAATGATGAAGCAAGTAAAGGAGACTGAAACGATTCCATACATTTCTGGGCCCAAATGTAATAAAATAAAAAGGGTATTAATTAAAAGGTTTCAAGTTACTAGTCCCTCGCAAGAACTTCTATAGGTTTTTGACAATCTAAGAGCTGAGATAATGGAGGTTTAGTAAAAGTGAGGTTATGTTGCAATCTTGAACTGTCAGAATACGATACCTGAAGTTCAAAAGGTCTTTTTATACACCAATGCTTACTATATTTAACCTTTTAACCTCTATGGTCTGATAAATAAGACATACAATATCTAGCTCGCACTGCCACCGTCTTAAAAATAAGACTAATTTCTGACTGTTGTTTTTGAAGTAATAATAAAAAAAAATTGTCCTATTTGATATAATTTTGAAAATACAGACAGTATTTTCAAAATTATCTCATAATAGGACTCAAGGAATGGGACGATGTTTATTGTACAGTAAGACAGTAAGATATTAACAAAATAATATCGATTTTAGATAATTTTTGTAAGCACTAATTGGCTGAGATCGTTTCTATATACCTCGGAGGACTAGGCGACTAAGAGGTAGTGCCATGCTTGTAATAGCTACTCTACATTTCTCCTATACTATAAATCACAGAGTAAAGTAATACTTACTATAAATATTATAAACTGGTACAGAGGGAAAGAATGTCTGAGTAATAAAAAATGCGAGCGATCTTCGGTGTCCAATGAAAGCCAGGGTCGTACGAGGTAAGCAGGGTCGGAGTCCGTAAAAACAAAGCACTAATCGTCGGGAATCTAAAATAATCACATAAGCACTCAGAACGCATCGGGAAATACGAAACGAGTGAGCAAAAAATAACTGTCAAAAGTATCGAAGTATCAAGTGACAGCTTATCATAAAATTCGTACAGCTTATACAATTCATTACGATGATTTAAATCGACTAGAAATAAATAATTATATTTTTTGTCATAGTTTGGTTTATTGATGTTTTGTTATGAAATTATATTATATTATGATGCTTATGTATTCTTCAAACATTTACATGTAGCGCAAACGTTTTATTTTTCTTTAAATATTTAACAATCGGTTAAACAATTAATCGATTTTGTCATGAAATATATTTTGTTTATATTTCTCCATCTCCACATTGCTAAATGTCCTGATTCTTTGCTATTTTTATATAAAAAAATAGGACAAATTTTTTAGACTACATCTTAACTTCTTACATTTGGGCCCACTAAGTTCAGCCTCCTTTAATGCGTCTCCTACGTCATTTGTGGGACAGAAGGTAATAACTTAGCAGCACTTACAAAAATAGAAATGAATCCGAAAATTGGTAATTTACAAACATAATATCTCTCAGAAATCACTACCAACTTATATGTGTAGCTCGCTTTATACAAAATGTGTGTAGACAACGGCAAATATAAGTTTGTCAAGTAATAGAAGCTGATTAGCTGGTACATATCACGCAGCTTAAGAAGGGAAGACCTTGAACATGATACTTATTCACACAGATGTAAAATTGTGTTTAAGTGAAAATTTCTACCCATCTATGGCCTTGCACACTACGTTAGCCGAACACCTTAATACTTTAAGGACTTGTGATAGGAATATTAGACAATGGAAATATACTATTTTATAAGTTTAAGATTTTTTTATAAAATACCTAAGTGGTCGAGCCACGCTGCATGCATGCATATTGCATATAGCCGAATTGGGCCGGCACGACCGGGTAGGTACTTCTCGCTTACACGAAACCGACGTAGAGTGACAGCTGTACTGTCGCGTTTCGTGCGGTGTGTAAGTAGCCGATGATCCATGAAGGGAAGAGGAGGAAGGGGAGCAATGCATGTGTTTAACCTTTATGCGGATGTCTATGGGCGCCGGTAGCCATGACTCAGATTCTCGTTTCCCCCTATTATCATAAAGAAAGGAAAAGAAAAAGTGATTGGTACTTAAATTTACCTGACTCATACGCAGGGGCGCTCGGTTACACATGGCATACCCACTACGTTACTGTTACGCCAGCCGCTCGTCAAAATTAAATAACCTATTCTTGTTCAGTAAATAATAACACGGTCTTAGCCGAATTCACTTCATGAATAGAAAATGTTACAAGTCTCAGACACACGTATCTTATTATTATTTATCTTTCATTATTCTGTACAAATGGTAGGGGAGAAGTGACTTGATAGAGTCAATCTATTCAAAGTAATAAAATATTTTTTTAGACAATTAAGTTTTTATCTCAAAATATTATTTGTTTATTGTCAAGTAACTTGTTCGATGTTTCGACTAGACATGATGGTCAGCCTCTGGTGTTCCCGGGAAACTATCAAAGACATCACTGAAATGCTTGTGGTCACTGAACGTCAGTGATGTCCCCTAAAACTAATACTCCTACCAAATACATTTATAAACTATCGTAATTAACAACCTGACTCTTTTAAAACTCAGCTTCTTCATCCAACTTATCATAATATACATCATCATTTAAAAAGACTTAAGGAGAATAATAAACAGAACATTACCACCATCAAAGGTTTTTCAGCATACACTGCTTAAATAGCAGTATATGCTTAAAAACCTTTAATACTACTTCTCTTTATTACTCCATACTTTGTAAGATATAACTTGTAAGATGTAATGCCATGCTGTATTACAGTTGAATTGGGTCGGCACTACTGAGGGCTCATCTCTTGCTCAATAGTTACAGCTGTAAAAAAAAGTTACCGACAGCTGTTTCACGTTTAGTGATTTTCCGGTGAGATATTGTAGGAGGAAAGGAAAAGTATCTGCTTAATAATTATGACGCGGATATTTTGGCATGATGTGTTGCTCCCTCCAATGAGTAGTTTACAAGCCGCATAAGACACGACACAAAACAAACATAGCTGTAACTTTGCAACAGTAACATGTAAGCAAGAGGTGACTAGCGGTTGTTTAAAGCAATAACATCGACCCAAAACGAATGGGTCCGCGGAGCGCAACTAGCTACACGAAATTAGAGTGAGATAACTGGACCCGGGGGAAACTAGACAAAGGCAGTAAAGAATTTCATGAACACTGCTAACAATGGATATATTTAATATAACGACGTATGTCGCTATAACTATTATTGGACACCGGACCCGTGAAACCTGACTTTCATTTTAAAACTAATATTAAACGTCTATTTTTAATTGCATTTTTTCTTTTGAATGAAAAATCTGATTTAACGGGGCTGGTAGATCTGCTTAATTAATATCGCTGTCAAGTGATGGTTATTCTTTCATATTTTGTGCGGCCTGTGGGCATCCGGTGGCAGATTGGTGTGCGATGGATTGGAAGCTAACGTATCTTTATAACCACTATGTACTAAAACCCTCACGGGTTTAAAGTGTTGACGGTCTCACAATGACTTCGAATGATCGTTTGCTTCCCAACTTCTCAATCTTGTGGCCATCATTACGTTATTTTCCTTCCATATATTATTGCATCGGTTAAATTTAAAGTAACTGAAATAATTTACCTTCTAAGCTATCTACTCTACCTTCTACAGTGATAGCTTTGTATCAGTGGCATATGTAATCGATGACGTTCAAAAAGTATTTTTTATAACTATATATTGAATAAAAACATTTTCATATTTTCATCACCAAAAGTCATTGTCAATTTTAAAAAAAAAACATTCAAATAGTACTAAAACAAAAGGCACTTGAATGCACAGCATCAATAAAACAAAGTATGCTATAGTATTCTTCTGTACAACTCTCCAACTTTTCGTTTATTCATGCTCCTATACGCAGTTGGTGGAAACTGTCAAATGAGGTCAAAGTTTATCTATAAATGTAGAAACCGGGGAAGTATTTTCTTTGTCCACGATAAACGTTAAAACTATTTAATCGCTGAAGCATGACTACGTTACTTTTCGGAACGAATTCGTTTGCAGGCGCTAATAGTATTTTATTTCGATTGAACCTTTGCTTCTTTTTTAAAATGTATTAACAGTCATTTGTATACACCAAGCAACAAAAGACAAGCTTTTATTCTATATTTTCTTTCATTGGAATTAGGCGAAAGAGAGGAACACCTAGTTCCTAAATTTTTATTATAAGTGAAACTGAAAATTACATAATTAAAATTACTCGCAATTTATATATTATTTTTTAATACTATGATCAGTCGCAGTATTTATATCAACATACATTTGACACAGTCATCAGGCAATATTCTTATACAGGTAAATGAGAAGTCGTACCTATATTATAATACTTAGTTGAAATATCGACTTTATATATTATGCCCTTTATTAATAAACATAGAATAACTATAACCAAGTAATAACCTAGTAATACACTGTCATCTGTCAAATTCCATAATAAAAAACACATAAAAAGTATGGAATTGATGTCAGTTTTTTACTAGGTTATTACTTGGATAAAGTTTTTCTGTTTCTTAATAAGGGGGCATGCGTATAAACATTAAGTGGATATTATTAATCTAGTTTTAGTTTTATATTGACACATCAATAATCCTCTGTATATTCGTTAATAGTAATTAACTACTGACTGCATTCCCATTAGTATATAATACTCCTATTACGGCAGGTACTCTCTGCACGCAATATACGCAATATGTCGCATATTGTGTATGCAATGTATATAGGATATATTATATTATAGATAGTCTAGTCAAATGATATGAAGAATTTGTGGAATAAACGTTTAAAAATACCACGTTGATGACAAAAAATAAGTCTGCTACTTGTATATATTTAGTCTGAGCACAAATACGGTCACAATTAAAAATAAAAAATATTACATTTGAATTTGGATACTGTCAAAATACGAATTTTCGTTGTGTTTTCTCATTTTAGCGCCAATGCATTTTACAATATTTAGCTATATTAAAATGGAGGGGGTGATAAAGAGAATAGAACTGCTGTGATTGCATTATACAAAGTAGGTACGAAGCCAAATGCAATTTTTAAAACTTTCCTTACACTTGGTATTAGTCAAATTTTGTGTACCGGGCTAATAATAGATACAATGAGGCTTTCTCTGTTTGTGAAAGATAAAGATCTGGCTATCCACGTAGTGTCCGTACGAAAAAGTCAATCGATCAAATCAGTAAGAAAAATAATTCTAACAAATCCTGTCCGAAAGCAAAAGATTATATCTCGGGAAATAAGAATAGCACCTAGAACCATGTCGCGTATTTAAAGAGATGACTGAGGACTTGCAGCCTATAAAAGAAGCACTGGTCATTTTTTAAACTGACAAATTAAAGATGAATAGCTAGTTCGAAACAACTACTGAAGCGGTACGCAAAAGGAGGTCACAGAAAAATTTTGTTTACGTATGAGAAAATTTTTATAATTGAGCAACATTTTATCAAATGATACGACCGTATTGGCGTTTTTCCATTAGCCGGCAACGGCACGGCACCGGCAACGGCACGGCGACGGCGACGGCGCCGTGGAAGCAAAAATGTATGAACATGTATGGCACGCTTTTCCACTTACCGGCACCGGCGCCGGCACGGCATTGAGTCCTGCCGGCGCCGTCGCCGTCGCCGTGGAACCAAGCTTCCCACCCGGTACCGGCCCGGCAAAACTACATGTGTATTGTACATGTATTGCACCGTGTGCGTGTATGAGTGCGCGGTCCGGGCAGGACGACGCGGGGCGGGTAGGAGGACGCGGGGCGGGGGAGAGTCGTGAGTCGAGACTCGAGACTCGTATTTAGAGATGGGTTAATGACAATAAATTTTGGATTAGGTAATATCAATATATTAGTTACAATATCATTTGACTATGATATTTTTCTGATTTGATAAATAGATTTATACTAATATTTTGAGTTTAGGTATTTGACTGATATTGACCATTTTCATACTTTATTTCATATCATAATGTTTTAGAAACATTACAATACTCCAATACTCGCCGGG
>LUGF01018042.1:346440-359082 GCA_001625245.1 Calycopis cecrops | reverse complement strand
CAAATGAGCTGATTGTAGCTGCAGAGTTAGCTACTAGGAAGGAAGGACATCGCAGTGTGACTCAACAAATAAAGGAAGTGGGTGATTTTTCAAAAACGAAGAAGTGTTGTGATCAAGGTAGGCAATTAACTCCGGACGAAGCGTTAGCTTATTATGTAGACTCTAAATTGACCACGTATGCTTACATACAAACAAGAAAGTGGTCATTGAAGGCGGAACATCCAGTTTATCCATCATTCTATAGTTTAGGTAAGTCAAAAGATTCTTGTTGCCCTTCAGATGAACACATTTCTGTAACTGAAACTCTAGCTGAAATTAAACTTCAGGCAATTTTAAATAAAACTACTGAACGATTAATTAAAGCTCAGTCTGAGGTTATTAAAAGTGTGTTACCTCGTTCATCTTATACTTTGATAAGTAAATGGGGCTGTGCTGGGAGTTCAGGGCACAGTACATATAAACAGAGATTCGAAGACAATTAATCCGCTAGTGACGAATTTCTTTTCGTTTACTCATTTGTCCCTTTGAGGTTGATAGAAAACGACATTGTTATTTGGCAGAATCCGCGACAATCCTCTACCCTTTATTGTCGACCTATCAAATTTATCTTCACTAAGGAGACAACTGAGTTCACGAAAGACGAAACTAATAAAATTTTAGAGCAAATAAATGAACTTTATGTCTAATTTTCTTCAATACTACTAGGTTGGAAATGTTTTAGTAATTAATAGTAGATTTATTATGTACATCGTGTTTGTTGTAAAATATAGATTCATTGTATTTGTTGTTTTAATTATTATTATTATGTAAATGTACACATTCTCGTTATCATTAGTTAATTAGTATTAGTTACATTGTTACGTAAATATGTACTTAACTGTAAATAATCAGTAAAGTATCTGTTATTGTTTTCAATTTGTGCAATACACATCATTGTTTTTTAATCAATGCCTTTTTTCTCGAAGTGACCTTATTGAAAGATTTATAAGTTTTTAAAATATACATACATACAATACTTTGCTTATTAGGGACTTTTAAACCTATATCCGTCAAAAAATAATTTTGTCCAGCTAGCTTGTACTAGACGAAACACTGTGCGGCGGTTCAGAGTACCTAACACATCCGTACGCCGGGATTTCAGGTATCTTGTCATGGGCATTTGATTATACCAATTGTCCATGACAAGCACATGACCAACATCCAAATAATCCCGCATTAGGTCCAAGACAATCTTTGCAGAATGATCTTGGAAACCAAATACGGGATCAGAATGCTGGACACTACCCTTCCCAGTGTACAGACGGTATTGTAGTAGGTACCCCGTCTCCGCTTCGCACAACTCAAAAGATTTGATGCCAAACCGTGCTGCTTTGGATCGTATACATTGTTTCCAGCTTAGACGGCCCTTCCACAAAAGCAAAGACTCGTCCAAACTGAGGTGTTGTGCGGGTGTGTAGAGTTTTTTAAAAACTTCGTTGCAATGATCTACGACCGGCGCCACTTTATGAATTTTACGGAGGTGGCCACTGCTTGACAAATTTTCATTTTTGGTAAAATGTAAAAATTTGTTTATAAGCAAAAATCTGTCCCTACTCATTAACTCCCGGAATTTAGCCATCTCCAAGCATCCCGTCGTCCAGTAATCACGAATATTGGAACGGTGGCAAAAGGTCATAAGGATTAGTACCCCGAAATAGCGATACAATTCTTCGACCGTAACTTCGGTCCAAGACTCCAAGTACTTTGGAATCCCGGTACCTAGGTCCGGGTCGGAGAATTTTGATATCACCTCCCAGGCATAATCATTAGTCTCTTTTGCTACTGACCCCAAAAATTGGCGATCCCAGACGGAGCAAAAGATATCCACTGGCTCCCTCCAGTAAGAGGCGGGGCCAGGGTCGCGGGTGTACAACTCTTTCTGGCCGGTGAACGTAGTAAAGTCCTCCGACCAGGAAAAGTCATTTAGCACCGGTTCATCAATATTATTAATAGATACGGTTGCGTCGCCAATAGATACAAGTAAGTCGTCATCAAGAATCGCCTCGCGACGCAATTCCCGGGCCTGCTGCCGCAGAATCGGGAAGCTCGCCTCCTCTTCGTCCTCCTCCTCCCCAGCAGAATACTCATCTTCGCTTCCCGAATCCACCCACTCTTCAATTATTGCGGTCTCTGTAGCATTAACGATGCTGCGCCGACTTCTTTTTCTCGTCGCAGACTGCGACGGCGCCGACGCCATTTGGGGGGTTGAAGGCGGTCTGAACGGCTAAAAATGAATATTGCTGATTATTACAGTTATCCTCCTGCCCCGAAGATGCCCATTCAACAGACGATTGTATGAATTGGGCCGATTGGCGGGTCCAATTTTGGACAAATTGGTGACAATTTAGACTTATAAAAATTATGCAAAAATATGAAACGCAATGTTATGCGCACTTACACATATTTGTCCGCTCTCCGATCTCTGGTAAAGAACCGCCTCATCCCCCAAACGAATCGACCCGCCCGGCGTCCGGTTAGCAACGAATGCGGTTATCAATTGTCCGCCTGACCCGCTTGCGCCGCCTGACCCGCTTGCGCCGCCTGACCCGCTCGCTTCCGAGTTCAGAGGATTCATTATTGCTGAAATAAAAAAAAATAGTTATTCAACCATAAACTAAATAAAGTTATGAGAAAGTCCTTGACATGACAAATCCATCGAATCCAAACTCGATATGATGGGGCTGGTAGTTTGGCAGTTCCGTCGGGTCACCTCCTGACTCCATCATCAGACCCTGGACACCGGCTACTCACAAACCGAACGAGAGCAAGACTGTCTCTTTACGGTCTCTTTACGGTGACATCATGTAGGAGAGAAGTACCTTCCCGGTCGTGCCGGCCCACTTCGGCTGCAATGCCGCATGATATTTTTTTTATCTCTCACTATTCACAAAATTACACTATATTCGGACCGACCGACGTTACGTACATAATATGAACTTTAGCTCAAATATTGAAATAAACTATCAAAATATTATATGATCACTATGAAAAAAAAGAATTATCAAGCAAACGTAAAAACACTCTGTAGCAGATATTTCTCAACGGCCATTTTGTTATGCACGCACACATACAAGAACGATATGAATGTGTGAGTGAAATTTACTACCGCGCTCAGTTTTCGAAGAAAAAATCGAAAAGTAAAAACTTTTGTCAAAAACTACTAATGAAAATAGATTCTAGAATATTTTTCATATGAGAATGTGAATTTGCATTGTTATTCCAATAAAAATTATAGGCTTTTTCATCATAATGAAAATCGTAAACCGTTATAAATTGGTCATATAGGAATTTTTCTTTGTTCGGTTTGATCATCATATTACAAAAAAATACTATTACTGTAAGTTATATCGGTTATATACACTATCTAATAAACGTAAATAAATATAACTTACCGTTTTTATTCCAAAAAACCACAAATAAAGCAAATGTAATGTGTATGTAATGTGAGTGAAATTTACTACCTCGCCCAGTTTTCGAAGAAAAAATCGAAAAGTATAAACTTTTGTCAAAAACTACTAATGAAAATAGATTCTAGAATATTTTTCATAGTAGAATGTGAATTCGCATTCTTATTCCAATAAAAATTATAGGATTTATCATCATAATGAAAATCGTAAACCGTTATAAATTGGTCATATAGGAATTTTTCTTTGTTTGGTTTTATCATCATATTACAAAAAAATACTATTATTGTAAGTTACATCGGTTATATACACTATCTAGTAAACGTAAATAAATATAACTTACCGTTTTTATTCCAAAATACCACAATTTTAGCACAAAACTACGATCCGCATACGTGCGCGTCGAAGAAAAAAGGCGTCTCCGGAAATGTCAAAATTCTTTTTTTTTCTGTACTGAAGTTAGTGCGGAAACAATTAAAGTATCCATAGATTATATAGACGAAAGTGTTTACTTACTTCCGGTAAATAAAATAAATGCAATTTATTTTTAAAAAACAAAAATCATTGACAACGACCGATGTCAGCTGTGGCTGACACGCGGCGGCTACAGTAAATTTCACATGTCAGCCGTGGCTGACATCCGACACAACTAGTGGGCGTATAGTCAGTGGTAAACTTTAGACTGTGCAGGGGCACACTAGAAACCGGGGCCCTTTTGGAATGTACCTGAAACCTTTAAGTTCATATGGACAACAGTGTCAAAACGACAACAGTGTCAAAAGGACAACTATGCCAAAATGACAACGTCTCACAAGGACAACTTCCTAAAACGTCTACTGCCCATAACGACAACTTCTCATCTTGATAAGAACCTTTAGGATTTTTTTTGAAGTAGGTATATGATATTAGTCAAAAAGTAGTTTAGTGCAGCCTAATTGGGCCGGCACGACCGGGGAGGTACCTCCCGCCTACACGAGACCGGCATAAAGTGACAGCTGTGCTGTCGCGTTTCGTGCGGTGTGTAAGTAACCGGTGGCCTATGGATGTGGGAGCAGAAAGGAGGGCAGCCCATTTGTATAATCTCTATGCGGATGTTTATGGGCGTCGGTAGTCATGAAAATGGCTCCGACTGCTCGTTTGTCCCCCTATACCATATTAAAAAAACCAGAATTTTAGTCAAAATAACTGTAATCTTTAACAGCATTTTTTTGTTTTCAAGTCAAATATACATTATTCGTTTTAAGAAATCTTTAAAAAAATCAAAATAAATCAACATCATCAACCTAAATAAATAGAAGCATACTTTTTTATTTTCAGTAAACATTGAATACTTATAAATATTGATTATTGATTAATTTAAAAAAAAAATGTAAAAATAAACATAAGCATCATTTTTTTGTTTTCATTAAAAGTCGAATGTATAGTATATTCGTTTTAAGAAATCTATGGGAGAAACCTCGTTTTTTAATAATTTCTTTAATAATCGGTTTTATTTTGCATCAAAATGTATGTCTACACGTCTTCTGGTTTTTCTATTATGCTCAAACATATTCTTCTTTATCCTGCAGTCCTGGTACTTACTTTCTGATCGCAATTTGTGAAGAAATAAATAAAAGTTCTGTGTTTGCGGTATTCGGGCCCTGAGACGGCGATGCCACCCTTCTTCTTGATTAGTAGTACGATGTTGGTCCTTATAAACACTGACTTTACAAGGAGAAATTTTCTTCCATTGTCTGTTATAATACGCCTTAAAATTCTTCATACTTCGGTTCATCAGTCGATTTGCGCCATCTGCCTGCTTTGCTTCGTCATATTAACATTAAGTTTCTTTTCCTTTTAGCCAAATAGCTCGATTATAATGGTAGAAGCATCCTGTGATATTAGCATACATTCTCGATTTCATTAAATTGTGCTTGTTCATAGTCACATTTGAATTGACGAATATGTAACCCTAATTTCTGTTTTAATAATTCAAAGAATCTAACATAAGTCTCTTCTAAGTTCGGTAGAAGTCTCTCTCGCGCTCTCTATAAAGAGTACTTTTTATTGATGGAAAAGATGGAATCGAATTTTTACATCTACTGTTGGCCTCAAAAATTTCACAATTATTTTCATAAACTGATTGCACAGAATCAAATTTGTTGTTTAAGAAAAGATAAAAAAGATGTTTGTATCTTTCTTGCATTTGTCGATTAGAATTGATCGTTCATTTTTTTTTCAAAATTCGGTGAACACGTATGTAGGGACGCCCATAAAACACGATTTCGTTCCCCGTTTAAAGTTAATGAAGCGTTGCACAAATCACGATTCTCGCACCTCCATAAAGATGACCCATTCTTGTTACATTTATTGAAATGGTAGCGATGACCTTCTAACAACACACATTCTTTTCCTTTCTGTGATTTTATTACAGTTAAATCCATTTTTAAGCACCTCAACAACTAACAAACATAAGTTTGAATTGCACATTACAAGAATAATTGATGAGCTCATTTGCAGTAATAAAATTAATCGTAATTTATTTATTTCATAACTACCTTCACATTACCATTATCACATGTAAAGGTGTTGCAATAATATTATTTAAGGAAACACACATTGCAGAATTAAAGTTTTTAAAACACGGTTTTACCCATCTTCTTTTGGAGTAATTTTGCCATCGACTTCTTTTTTTTGTTTCGTATTGGGATATTATTTTTAATTCTATGATCAGTGTTTTGATTCTTAGTTTTAGATATACTTGATTCATAGCATTTATCTTTTTGTTCTCGTTCCTTATTTGTATTATCTTTGTTTCCTTCTAAATTGTACTCTTTTTCAGCACTGTCTTTTACTTTTTTATTTTCTTTCATTTCAGTATCATATTCCTCTTTTTTAAATCTTTTAATGATGTGTTCGGCTCATTCCTCTTAACTGTTTTTTCTCTCTCTATTATGATTGTCCTGTGATTGTCTCGTTCTATATCCATATGGTCCATATGATATTCTCTGGTGTCACTTTCATTTCGAATAAACGTACTGTCTGAGTCTCTTTCGATTTCTTCTTCACGATCCTGTTGTTTTTGGAGCACTCTATCATTGTTTTTATGTTCTTCGTCTATATTGCCTGTACTTTCATTGTCCCTATCCTTCTTTGGTCTCGATTCAATATTTTGATCTTTTTCTTCTGTATTATCATCTAAATCTGTACTACTCGCATATTCTGTATTGGACTCATTGGACACACAGAATTATCTGAGTAAGCTTCACCAGACATACATTCCTCTACATCACTACACATTTCAATATTTTCATTTTGCTTTCTTGAAAGTTTATTACGTTTTCTGGAAGTTGAAGCTCTTTGATTCTTTGCCGTTTTCCTCTTTTTTGCGTTTTTTAATGTTTTTGAAAAAAGTTTCATTTGGTCAACTGTGTACAATTTATCCCACTTGTGAACCATATCCCAAAAAAAAGATAAAATATTTTATAACTTTTCCAGGTAATTTTAATAGCTTCTCCCCCGACTTCCTCCGCTCCAAGTACATTGACATAAAAAGTCTCTTGAAAATAAGTCTGCCAATGAATATGCACAATCAATACCTTTACCCCGGGAATATAACACTGAATACACGTTTTTTAAATTTTGTCTTTTACTACTAGTGAAAAATCGATTATTTTCCAAACCATTCAATTGTTCAATGTTTTCAATAGGTTTTATGTAGAAAACGGTGTTACTGGGTACTACTACTGTACTGTACTACTACTGTAATGAGATTCGTATTTTGGGGGGGAATTAATGACATTTCTAACAAAATCGATATCTTCTTCAGGGGTCTCATTCCAACCACCTTGTTTTCGACCTCTCTTGTCGTTGTAAGTTTCATCTAATCGCTTTTTCTTCAAACATATGTCTACCTTTTTAGACGATATTTGAAAATTTTTCAAAAACATTTGTTTACATACCATATTCTCGCAAATATGATAATTTCTTCTGTACTGTCTAGGTTTTTTCTTATCGGTTTTACTTTTAGTTAAAGTATATGATCGGGTTTTTTCAGATTCTTTGACATTACCTAAAATGAATAACAGCTGAGCTTCGTAAGACCCAATATTTTAAACTTATCGAACTCTTGTTTTCGTGTTTCTGCTGAAACAAGTAAGTGGCAGCGTTGCTTGCAAGTACACGTACAATCAGAAAATTCATTCGATCTTACTAATTTATCTTTGATGTAATAAGGTAAATTCATATATTTTCTATCCTTCTTCTCAGAGAGACAGTAACCAGGGTATTTTCTTTTGCGTCCACGTTTTGAGCGGCCCATAGTCTGTGTCATCTGCGTGGTCGTGTCAGTTCTAGTTTGTACACGCGTCAAAGCAATACGATTTTTAATCATATCTTCTGTTGTGGTTTCATTCTCCGAACTGTCGCTCGCTTGAATTGTAATACACTTTCTCCTTATTTGCGTTACAGATGAATGCGAAGCATCAGTTTCTGATCCACTGTCAAGTACATAATCAGATTCGTCGTCAAAGTCTCCATCTTCTTTAAGGTACTCTGGCTCAACTGAAGAAAAATCTTCATTTAGGGTATTCAAGAGCTCTAAAGTACTCGGTGATATTGTTGGTATCGGTGAATTGTTTTTGGCATCGTTTCGTCTAGCAAGAGGAGTTAGCGGAGAATGTGCAGGTGCAGCTGGTGATTCACCACCTATTAAAAACAAGTAAAAAAGAGCATTAGAGTCACTATTATCTTATCCTGCTTTTTTAATTAAATAAAGAAGAATATAAAACAGGAATCAATCTTTTCTTACTTACATGTTATCACCAGTGATCGGAGTAGGTAGATTGATTTTTGGTACTTGTATCGTAAAAGATCATAGAAAAAATAACATGGATAAGATTTTTTCCGGAAAGTATTTCCGGTGTTTCCGGATGCAATTAAATATTGTTCATATTGGTTACTACTTAATTGTGAATTGAAAGAAAGGCTTTGAAAGTATTTAGACGATTTTTAATTATCTCTCAATTAAAAAAAAGGAACGAATAAAGGTTACTTTCAAATATTTTAATTTTAGCCTTAGATATGGTCACAACTTTTTACAAATACTTTAAAAATAACGTTTTTAAAGTGTTTATTGACATGTAAGGTAAAATAAAAAACAGTGGAGATAAAAACCAACATTGTTTATTCTTACATACTTAAAATAATTTAAAATCAACATTTTTAACAAACCAAAAAGCTTTTTTCAATCTTCTTCTACAATGTTCGCATCTTCGTAATCTTGACAATTAAAATAAATAACAATCAGTTTTTCTACATTTTCTATTTTTAACCTATTTCGTTTTGTATCTAAAATCCATTTATATGTGGAAAAAGATCTTTCTACATCTGACGACGTCAAAGGAGCAAATTTGAAAAAAGGTATTAAATCATATGCCTCATTTTTTTCTATTGCTTCACTATACTCCCTTATAGTATCTAAATCTGGGTTTCGGTCCATAACCCGCTCTATTTTATTTTTGATAGTTTGGGAATTGCACACATTAATGGCAGCTCTTACTTGGTCGAAGGCTAAAAGTGAATCTGTCAGGGATAAATTGTGTTTTTGCAATTCTTTTAATGAAAATTGTACTATTGAATAATGTTCTTTGATGTAAATTAAACCCTATTTCAAATTTTCTTTTTCTAAAATATTTTTTGCATCTCGGATAGACACGGCGTCTGAGCTGCTAAAACAAAGTAAAACTTTTTTTATTTTTCAAAATGTTGAGCGTAGTATACTGCAGCTTCTAACCAAGTGCCCCATCTAGTAACAACTGGTAACAACTGAGGAGGAAGAGGCAAATCTGGAAATTTTTCTTTTAAAAATTTTACTCTATTTGGAACCTTTAAAAATACCTTTTTTACATTTGCTATTAAAATTTTGACATCCTGATATTCTAACCTAATTTGCTCTGTGACACGGTGAAGAGAGTGAGCCAAACATGTTACGTGCTTCATTTCAGGTAGGTAATTTTTTAAATTTCGTCCTGTAGATAGCATGTATGCTAACAGGTCTCGCTATCAGTACAGAGGATAAGAACATTATTCACTTTTGATTCAAAAGAATCTTCCCACAAATTTTCCAAACAATCCAAGACAAATTGTGTAATTGATTGTCCATTTACTACAGTGAGCATTTTACATGCTATTAAATAAGGTCTGCTAAAATTGCTAGGACGCAAAGGTTTAATTAAAAAATGAACTATGAATCGACCTAAAAAATCAATCGTTTTATCTAAAGATATCCATAACTTCTCACTTTCATTACTTTGTTTTATAAAACTGATTTTATTCTGAAAAAACTTGTCTAAGTAAACTTTCCGTAACTGCGATTCATCTGGCAGTTTACGACCATTGCACACGCAACAACAGGTACTGCACATATGTTTTTGAAAAAAATCTTGAAAGCCATTGTGTGCGTCCACACTGAATGCGCGGTGACTGCAGCCTACAGCGGGCTCGGGGAGCCGGTGCGTGCGGTGGCCACAGTAAGGCGCGAGCTCTTGTAGCGGTTTGACGTATATCAGGTGTTGCAAACTATGGACGAGGATTTGCTATTTTTACTAGACAGTCCGATCTTGAGATCGGAGGTATTGGACATTAGAGATGGTGTGCACGAAATAAATAAAAATAGACGAATAACTGGTGAATTTTTTAACTTATATGAAGAATTGAGATTATACCCTACAAAATTTTTTGAGTATACTTGAATGCCCGTATCAACTTTTGACTACATACTATAACGACTGCCAGGACGGGTGTGGTTTCGGCGTAGCTCTATCCCTGTAGCAGTGTTATCTAAAGATATCTGAAAACCCTAAATGAAAACTTCCTAACTAGTTCTATGCCATCTGGCTTAAATCTATCTCAGGAATCCCTACTAATATTATAAATGTGAATGTAAGTTTGTTTGTTACGCTTTCACGCCAAAACTACTAGACCGATCATTATGAAACTTTGTACACATATTCCTGGAGGTATTAGAAATAACATAGGATACTTTTTATCCCGAAAAAATGTTCCTGAGGGATGCCATGGAATGATTTTCCACGATATCGAAATTTACGCGGGCGAAGCCGCGGGGCGCAGCTAGTGAGGATATAAAACACGTTAATAATTAATGTATTGTTTATTACTGAATCTTCTTAGTTCTAGTTACATTTATCTATATGATCAAGGACCTATTCTAAAATAGATATGTTGCTTTTCACGGCTCGAAGCCGAATCTCCAAAATCACACAGAACATATTTTTTTCAACCTGTCAAGAATATAAAAATTCTTCGCTATCATTCCATTAATTTACATTTGAAATAATCTTTTTTATTACACAGACATACCAACCGTAGAGGATTTATTTGACGTAAGCATGGAGTTTTCTCCATGTTCCAATACTAAGTAAAATATCACCTAAAATCACCAAGGAAGATACTAACTTTCGCAAAAGTATTAGACCTGATGAAAAATTGTTCATAACTCTGAGGTAAAAATAAAACAATATTTTACTAAACTTTGTATTTAAATGTGGATAAGTAGTAATCAAACAAATTGGTAAGTACAATTTACAATAATCAGATTAGTAATTAGGGTATTTGCCAGTAGAATAACCTCCATAATTTTCCTCGTATCTCGGTTGCGAAAACTGCATCCTTTCTGTCTCGTCTATTATGAGTTGGGTAATTTTATTTCGAATGCGTAACTTTTGTAAATCACAATTTTTTTTCATTTGCGTTAGGAGACTCATAAAGAAATGATAATCATCTTATTTCTCCGACTGATCACTATTTAAAGTCATTTTCTGTTTGATTAGTAAATTTTTTTTTCTTTCACATTCAATAAGTTCATCTCTATAATCTGATGCCGATTTGTTGCGCTTTGACGCGTTTGTGCGACTGCTGCAGGTCGATGTACCTGGACTCATCACGTCTGCGATGTTAGATTGCTCAGTTGGACAAGACTCGTTGAGGGATTCTGAATCACTGTCATGTAAATTTCCCGTCATGACTTCAGGTGTAATGTCATCATTTATGAATTGCATAAGTGGCCACGTGCTCTCTATTTCATCGCCACGGTCACCAGAGCGCGGCGTAGGGAATTTCTTTTTTTCTTTTCGAAATTGATCGCGCAGGTTCTTCCATTTCTTACGCAGTTGTTTTTCTGTAACAATAACATAATAATTTTTAATTTATTTTTGTTTCAGGTTTTTGTCAACAGGAACTGGATTTAGAGCACTAGCTTACAGTTTTCGTATGGGAAAAAAGCATCATTGCGTCTGTAGTACACGAAACATGTCGTGTTTTATTGAGTGAGTTAATTCCTGTTCACATGCCGATACCCACAGAACAACGTCTGAAAGCTATTGCAGAAGACTTTGAAACTACCTGGAATTTCCCACATTGCATTGGAGCAATTGATGGAAAACATTGCGAAATAAAAAAACCACCTTAATCTGGTTCAGCACATTGGTGCTATAAAAAAAGATATACCATTGTCATGCAAGCTGTGGCTGACGCAAAAAGAAAATTTATAGCAGTCGAAGTAGGCGGTCGCGGAAAGCAAACGGATAGTGATTCTATTTGGTATTTAACTTTGAAAAATGGTTAGTATACAAGAAAACAAAAACAAATTATCAATATTCGTTTAGTATTTATTGCCTTTAACATACAAACGTTGAATTTACTAAAAAGTAAAAAATCTCATTAAAAGTCGTTAACAAATCCTATGATCAATCAATTAAAAAGAGTTTAATATTCATAATTAACTAACGGCAAATTGTGGTGAATAAAAACGAGATTCTCTGCATTTTTGGGTAACAGACGATTCCTCCTATTTTCGTAAACAAGTCCTGCCTCTGAAAAAAGCCTTTCGCTATAAACACTGCTACATGGTGAGGACAGATATATTTGGGCAAATTTTATCAATATTGATTGGACAGTCCTTGGCCGCGTGCGGTTCGCCACATCGAATGCACGCAATTTGCCTATGGCAATTGTGGCTCGAGTGGCAAAACTTTTGGCAGCGATTAGGAGGCTCTTAAGCTAATAGATTTCTGGTATGAGCGTCGGTGTCCTTTTCAGAATCACGAAGTAAATACATCCGGGCCTACCGTGGCGGGCGCGGATGGGGCGAGCATACTCTGGCTCGAACCCTGCTTCGGATAGGGCGTCTAAGATATCCTCT
>LUGF01018042.1:315688-329395 GCA_001625245.1 Calycopis cecrops | reverse complement strand
CCTTTGTACTCATGATTGCAATAAAGATTTTGTATTTTGTATTTTGTACATACCTAAGTTTCACTAATTAATCGTTATGCATAAATGAAATATATGGTTCAGTTCTATTCTTATGAACTAGATATGGTTTATTATCCTTTACTATTTCAACATTAGGCGAGTTATCCTTAAATACTTTATAAGGATCTGAAAATATGAAAATATGGAATTTATTTCCTGTCTCATTCTTTAGTAATATTAGGTCGTCAGGCTGATAGGATACTGGATTCATATTTCGATCGTATTTAGTTTTTCTATTTATCTTACTTGCTATTAAGTTATTTCTAGCTTCATTTTGTGTTAATTGGAGTCTATATTTTAATTCTAAGGGGTAGTTATCATAATTATATAAAGGATCTATTTGTCCCGAGCTTAAGTTTGACGGTAAAACACATTTTTTTCCAAAAACTAACTCGTAAGGAGTAAACTTGGTTTCTGTGTGCACCGAAGTGTTGTAAGAAAAACACCAGTATTGAAGCCAGGTGCTCCACTCGTCTGGATGGTTATCTGTTTGATTGCGTAGATAATTACCTAAATGTTTGTGTGAATTCTCCAATGCTCCAATGCTCTGGTGGTGATACGCCGTTGACTGCAACTGAGTAATATGTAAAAGTTTACTTTACCGTGGAGGACAAAACCTCGGTTCCTCTGTCGGTGGCTATATCTTTTGGGATCCCGTACCTGAGAATAAAATTTTCAACAAAATTCTTTGCTACTTCTACCGAAGTTTTTGAATGTAACGGGTACGCTTCTATATATTTACTTCACATTGTATAGTTAAAATGTATACATAATTATTAATGTCCTTGTCTAACGGACCTACTACATCTAAGTATATTTTCTCAAACGCTGTGTGCGCGGTTGTAGTAATACTCATCGGCTCTTTAGTATAATGCGATGAATGCTTCTGTCTCTGACATTTATCGCAATTTTTAACGAATTCCGTGACGTCCACTTCCATACCTGACCAAAAATAATATTTTTTAATATTGTTTAACATTCGCCTTATGCCCGCGTGGCCACTAGTGGGCAGAAGGTGAAAATCGTTTAAAATTACCCTCTGGTCGTCTTTATTTTCTATTCTTTTAACATCATTTAAAACGCATAATCGCATTCCGGACCATACTTTATTATTTTGAATTTCCTTTATTAACTTTTGAACAATTATATTGTTCTCATTTTTAATAAAATATACCTCCTTTATATCAATTTTATAACAAAATTTGTTCAGTTCTCTCGCAAATTCGTCTGGCGATAATTGCGATCGAGAAACTGGATTGATATAAATAGTATTACATGACGGTACGTAACATAAACAGTTACTCTCGTGTTTAATTTCATTCAAGTTACGATATCGAGTTAACTCATTGGCGTTAATAAAACGTAATTCCGTGAAATATTTCGGTTTACTATTTAATTCCACAACTTTTGGTTGATCAGGCCAATCGTTTTTGGAAATAATAGTATCCCGAGCTTGTCTAGCCATTTGACCTCGAGTCATCACATTGATGACACATTCATTCATTCCCTTTAACTCGTCCGACGTTATCATTATGCCTGATAAGGCATCTGCCGCCGAATTTTCTTTACCTTTGATATATTCCAAAATGAAGTCGTATTCTTCAATAACTAATCTAAATTTTAATAATCTACTAGAGGGATCCTTCATTCCAAATATGTATATAAGTGGCTTATGGTCGGTTTGAATTTTGAATTTTCGACCAAATAAATATGGGCGGAAATGTTTCACAGCCCAAACAATTGCAAGTAATTCTTTCTCAATAGTCTGGAACCTTTTTTCAGCTTGGTTTAAGGAACGACTAGCGTAAGCCACGAGTCTCATATCGCTGTTATACAAAATGGCTCCTACGCCATAACCTGAAGCGTCGGTTTGCAAAACAAACTCATTTTGTGCTGAATAATCGGGATATTATAATACGGGATGGGAGACGTTCCTTTTTTTATATTTCAAATGATTGACGACATTTCATGATGACATTTCACATCCCAGTTAAAAGTAACATTTTTCCTACATAAATAATTAAGTGGGTACGCTTTAGTGGCAAAATTTGGAATAAATTTTCGATAGTAATTTACAAATGCAACAAAACGTTTAACCTCGTCTATTTTTGTGGGAATTGGATATTTTTTTACAACTTTAATTTTTTCTAGATCGGGTATTACCTCATCGAAGAAACTACGTGCCCTAAATAAAGAAGATCTTTCTGTAAAAAACTACATTTTTGTGGATTTAACTTTAATTTAACTTTACGTAATCTCTCAAAAATGTCCTGAAGGTTTTTTACATGGCTTTGTAAATCTCTACTAAAGCATACGAGATCATTTTGGTAAACAAGACATTCGTCGTACGTTAACCTCGAAATAACCATAGTTATCATACGGAAACACGAACTAGGGCGGGTCTTGAGGCCCATAGGCATCCTAGTCATTTGGTATTGACCGGAACAAAAGGCTGTGTACTTGCGACTATCTGTTTCTAAATTGACATTGTAATATCCTTGGTGTAAATCCAAATGTGAAAAATACATACAGCCAGATAAAGAATCTAATATTTCTGTAATATTAGGTATCGGAAACTTGTCATCATATATTACATTATTAAGCTTCCTGTAGTCAATGACCAAACGCCATTTCTTGTTTCCATTGCAATCTGGTTTTTTAGGTACTAATAACATAGGGCTCGACCTCTCACTTTGAAATGGTTCTATAACCCCTTGTGACAATAAATTATCGAGCTGACTTTTAATTTCAGTTTTTAAAGCAGCAGCAGTGGGGTAATCTGTATGGTTTCGAATAAATTGCTTGAGTATTTGGTTTCAATTCGATTTTATGATTGTAAATATTGGTAGTTGACAATTTGTCTCCCTCTAAATAAAAATATACGAGTATTTAGCCCATAAGCTCTCTATATTAAGTCTTTCTTCTGTATTTAAATTTTTTAAATTTAATTTGGAAAATAAATGTTTGACTCGTGTTGCATTTTTCACATTTTTATCAAAAATACAAATATTATAAGCTCTAGAATCCTGTATATTGAGATTTATTTCCGATAAAGTCATATCTTTGCTAGTCGTGTTCAAAATTCGTAAAGGAATTTTACCATTTCGCGGAGATGCTAATGTACTCGCGACAAAGATTCCTTCGTATATTTCCTTTGAAAAAACTACACAATCCTCAGTAAAATTTGTGTCAATGTAATGAATTGATTCAGATCTAGTGGGTAAAGTTATGAGACATTTTTTCGAATTTAATAATTTTATTACTATCTCCCCGGAACTATGATGTAAAGATAAAGTCTCATTTTCAAAGTTGATAACTGATCTACGTTTGCTTAAAAAGTCCTGTCCAATTAGTCCATGTGCCATATAAGGTAAGGAATGAAAAACATAGAACTCATGAGTAATATATTGCTCACCTATCGATAACCGTAAATATACGTATCCAATGGCCTGGACTTTGCCTCCTATGCCGTTTATAACAATGTTATCCATATGAATCGGTATTGAATATTTGAGCACATATTTATATTTTAACGCAGAAATCGAAGCGCCCGTGTCTACAAGGAAACTAAATACAACATTATCTTTGAAAATAATTTTTACAAAATAACTACTGTCACATGCTAAAATGTTATAATTATTATTAGACACGAAAAAACTGATTTTCGGCCTCTTGGTATTGATTTACTGTGTTGTGAGACGACTGTGAAACCTGAGACTCACTCACCGCTGTTTGAACCTGTCCTCGGACTTGTCTTGTAGCTCTATAATTATTATTAAAATATGTCTTACCGCGATTTAGGCCTCTACCCCTGTATGAAGCTCCTGATTGGTCCCGCGGCTGCTGGATCCCCTGCCTAGCTCCCCTGGACACTTGGTATCCGCGACTGGGTCCTCGACCACGGCCACGGTTATGGTGAAAGGGTGAAGCTTTCCTATTCTTAACCTGTTGTTGGCTAAAATCATTATTGTACCTTACCGACATCACGCTGGGAAAATTGTTTGAAGACGTTACATCTTCCTACATGGCAGCTTGTTCCGCATCCTTCAGCGACTTAAAACTCTAGGCTGCAACTAGCAAGCAAGCTTCTTAAACTATGCCTCTGGCATTGAGCACGTTATCAAATCTTTTACAGTCGTTGTATGAACACTAAGTTCGGGGTTATCTTCGTCAGTTAATACAGGGCCATCCAGGATAGATGGACTTATAGCGGGTACATTAGGGCCAGAGTTGTTATTTTCAGGTGTTATGGTCGTAAGAAAAAATCATGGTTTTGGTATTCGATGTTGTAGGTAGTCATATCGTCATCATGAGCCATTATTAATGGTCTATCAGTGACAGACGATGGCATATAATCGTTCTCTTGATAAATGGACAAATCCCACAGGATTTAAACCCTGCGATAATATTGGATTGACTTGCCGCCAAAGGGTAAGTTTGTGCAATTATGCCGGGGATTTCGTATATGGTCATTTGCTGTCCTGCTGGATGATTTACCATCCATTGATCCATCGTGCTGTTAACATATTTCTTTAAAGGCCCATATACCGATTTGTCCATGGGTTGCAGGCGGTGGGTGCAGTGAGGTGGGAAAGACAGCATTACTATCCCATTTTCTTTAGCAAAGTTTAGTCCTTCAATAGACAGATGGGAGCTGTGGTTGTCTAACAACAAGAGACATGGTTTTTCCTTTGTTGATTTCACGTGATTGTGAAAATGTTTTAGGAAGTCAACAAATAACTCTTCTGTCATCCAACCTGATGGATTACTGCCTCCTTTACAACCAATAGGTAAGGTAAACCATCTCGTATAAAATGGTCTTTGAAATGTAACCGCGGAAAAATAAGAATGGTGGAACTGAATTGCCAACTGCCGCAGCAGCAGCAGCTACGGTAACTAGTGTGCCTCTTTCGGCTGAGGTAGTAGCACCGACTTGCTTGAATCCTTTTTTAGCAACAACTTTGGTCGGTTTTTGCACCGTAGTTACCCCAGTTTCATCCATATTCCATATTTCATGTGGCTGAATATTATTTCGATTAATTGCCAATTCAAGGTTGTGGAAAAAACTTTTAAGATTGTGTGGATTAAAGCTCGTGGCTCGAGCCAAGCTGGTGGCTTCAGGTATTCTAATGGATAAGGAAGGGTGTCGCTTCATAAATGACGTAAAACAAGCGCCAGCTAGCTTGTTCAATTCCCATGACTTTGGTATCTTCAATTTATTAGATACAGCTAGCTCAAACGCTATTTTCCGAATTTCCTTAGGGGACAACCCAAAATAAACACTTGACGCCAGAAGTATGTATTTCTCCAACTCGGCTTCATTTTCATCATTTTTGTTTTATTTTTTTTCACATTATTACGTCACTCTTATCACTTTACACACTCACACTTTGGTGTCTTCAACTTGATAGATTTTTGATAGAAATTCTTGCCGAATTCATCGCAAAATCGCTCGGAGTTGCCGGATGAGAGCATCATTGGAACCGCCAGCTGCATTTTGGGCGATTATCACCTCCTCCTTTGATTGGGTTTTACCCATTTTCTTTAAATATTCATTTTTTTTGTGAAGTATTACGAAGGAGTTCTTGCTCTTGGATAGGTCTGGATGTATAAAACATGTACGCAAACTGCCATGGGGCTCGGAAACCGGCTTTACGGATCGAATATTATCTCGGATTTGCCCTATGAGACTATGCGGTTCAGACAGACTTTCCTGGGTGGTATCGTAAAAATCGCCCGGCAGCCGCAACGAAAGACCGACCGTTAATTCGGCTGTCGAAATGCCGTTATCACTTCGATAGGCAGAGCGTAGACCTAATAAAACCGTCGGCAGCTCGTCGACCCAAGACTTGCCATTTAATCGTGCCATAAGAGCAGCTTTAAGAGATCTATGGAAACGTTCGACTGTTGCGTTTGCCTGTGGATGATATGCAGTTGTTCGTATTTAAGTAATACCTAATAGTCTCATAAGCTGTTGGAACAGCGAGCTTTCAAATTGGCGCCCTTGGTCGCTTGTGAGCTTTACAGGGCACCCATAGCGATAGATCCATTGCGTGTATACAATTCTAGCAACCGATTCGGCGTCCATCTGCTGTAAGGGAAAATCCTCCATCCAGCGCGTGTACCGATCTATAATCGTTTTGTTGTTTTAATTTCACTTGCTCTATAATATATATATATAACTAGTAAAATATATACAGGATGTTTGGGGCATCGGGGGCCAAAAAGATTTCCCGTGTAGAAGGGTTCATTTACTATTTTTCGGCTACTATAACACGTTCTATGCCCTGCGATTATTTTTGAATATTTTTTTAGTAATTGCACCAAAAAACCCAAAATAATACATTTAGAAACAAATAAAAAAAAACTATTCGGAGTAGCCTCAAAGTAAAGGCAAAAAAATTTTTTTTTTTTTTAATCGTTAGACAGTATCTATAGCCATCTTGAGATATTGGAAGAGGGCCGACTAAATCTATATGGATATGTTCGAAACGACCCTAGACTATGTGCCTAGACTCGAAATAGTATGCCGATTGACCTTTGACAGTTCAAACATGTTTGTGCCCACTCCTTAACGTCTATGTTCATTTTTGGCCAAAAGAATTTTTAGCTACTAATTTTCACGTAGTACGTACACCCGGGTGGCTTATTTTATGGATACTTTAAAACGCATTTCGTCTATATTCTAATGGTATGTAAGGTCTTACAATGTCTGTTGATATGTCACAATAAATCTGTTTGTCGGATGTGGGAAGCTTAAATTTTCTAAAACTCATATTCGAGTTTTTGTCGGTCCTCTTAAGTATCTGTTGAACGTAATTGTTCGATTCTTGTAATGATGCGATTTTATCATAATCAAGGGTTGTTGGGCAACATATCGTTTCTATCCGCGTTAAGCTCCGCTACGATGTTATTGTATCCGCTGACGTGGCGAATGTCTGTAGTGAATTCGCTTATATATAGTAACTGTCGTATTCTGCGAGGCGTTTCGTCGGAGTCCTTACCTAATTTGCTCGTTGTTTTTTCTCATTGTTATTTTCACACTGGTACAGTAACGTAGGCATAGAACCTCATTGATAGAGTGCGAGTAGAACCTCTGAAAGTGTTATATTTTTTAATAAAAATATAACAATTCGAGTTTAAACTCTTTCTAGAACAATTCGAAGACGTCTGTTTGACAGAGGAAATATATCTTCATTCTGGGACGCGCTTCCAAGCGCGGACCATATAGTTAAAAGGATGAAATGATTGTTATGAAAATGAGTAATGACAAGTATGTGATATAGTAGTCAAGGCGATAATAATTGTATTAGTTGGGATATATTAAATACAATAAATTCGTATGAAGAAGAAAGGTGTTTTCCTTCGAGTACTTAAATAGAGAAGAGGTCCCAAGAGACCTATACAAGTGACGCTGCCCTCGACGTACGCCCCCCAGAGACATCATACCGAGTGTAGCCATCACCTTGTTTTTTCTCATTGTTATTTTCACACTGGTACAGTAACGTAGGCATAGAACCTTATTGATCGAGTGCGAATAGAACCTCTGAAAGTGTTATATTTTTTAATAAAAATATAACAATTCGAGTTTAAACTCTTTCTAGAACAATTCGAAGACGTCTGCTTGACAGAGGAAAATATATCTTCATTCTGGGACGCGCTACCAAGCGCGGACCATATAGTTAAAAGGATGAAATGATTGTAATGAAAATGAGTAATGACAAGTATGTGATATAGTAGTCAAGGCGATAATAATTGTGTTAGTTGGGATATATTAAATACAATAAATTCGTATGAAGAAGAAAGGCGTTTTCCTTCGAGTACTTAAATAGAGAAGAGGTCCCAAGAGACCTATACAAGTGACGCTGCACTCGACGTGCGCCCCCCAGAGACATCATACCGAGTGTAGCCATCACAGTATTCACAGTACTGTAAAGAAGAGGATATACAGCATGTGATGATAACTACAGGTGTACCACGAGGCAATGGTCAAGTGGAACGAATACATAAGATCATTATACCCTTGTTAACTAAGCTATGTTTAGAATGTTGTAGTCTCTGGTACAAACATGTGAGTAAGGTGCAGAGAGCAATAAACTGCACAAATACAACACCATTCAAACTGTTGACAGGAGCTAAAATGAGAACCAAGCAGGATGCCAAAATTTTAGAGTTATTACAAGAAGAAAATATTCAATTATACAATGAAGACAGGGAAGAATTGAGGAAACAGGCCAAAGGCCAGATAATTAAAATCCAAGAAGAGAATTTAAGAAATTATAATAAAAAGAGGAAAGAGAGTTCTAAGTATAACACTGGAGATGTTGTAGCCGCAAAGATAACTCAATTTGGGGCGGGACTTAAACTAAAGCCAAAGTACCTTGGACCCTATAAGGTGGTAAAAGTAAAAAGGAATGAAAGGTATGATTTAGAGAAAATAGATAGAGCTGCTGAAGGGCCTAATAAAACTTCAAGCTCATCTGACAATATAAAACGATGGATTATAGAGAACGAAGAGAGTCTCTTGAGTGAGTAATGGTCTATTTCATCACTGTTCTTATGATTTAACCTTGTAGATTGTGATATGAGTGAGGGTAAAATGCATACTGTTTGTTTTATAATTTACTTTTGAACGCGTGAAAGCATCTACCATAGTCAGTATATAGTTAAATTGCTTACCCGTCTGTGTAAGTGGTCCCACATGATCTAAATGAATAGTACCCAAAGGAATAGTCTCTTTTTCTATTGGATGGAGAAAACCCTCTTGCTTTCTTTCTTTTCTAGTAGATAATAGGCAGGGTATGCAGGTTGCTATGAAGTCTTCTATCTTTTTGTCTAATCCCTTTATATAATAGTCTTTAATGATAATTTCTTTAATTTTTTTCTTACTAAAATGTCCATTACTATGAACTCTTCTTAACACTTCTTTTTCCATATTTTTAGGTATAACTAACAGCTTTTGATCGCCTTCATATAGTATGCCGTTCTTTTATTGCTTGTAGCCCTTCATCTCGATCTTGTGATTGATTAAGTTGATCATGCAGTGTCATTACTCCAACATAAGGGTATCGACTCAGCGCATCGACATGCATCATCTTAGACCCATTGCGTTGTTCAACTTCAAAATCATATTCGCTCAGAAATAAAGCCCACCTTGCTATTTTGGCACATAAGTCTTTTTTCTTTAATGTTAGTTCAAACGCCTTGCAGTCTGTTACAATTTTGAAATGAATTCCATATAAGTATTGACGAAACTTCTTTATGCTTTCGATGACGGCAGTTGCCTCCAATTCGTAGCTTGAGTACTTGCCTTGGGTGTCATTCGTCTTGCGACTCATGTAGTGAACCGGATGAAGGCCTGTATCAGGGTGGTGCTGTAAAAGTATAGCAGAGAAGGCCACACTTGAGGCATCGGTATGAAGTTCAGTTTTGAGCTTCGGATTAAAGATCTTTAATACAGGTTTGCATGCTAACTTTTCTTTTAAAATATTAAAGGCTCTCCTTTGTTCATCTTGAAAAATAAACTCCCTTCCTTCTTTTAATAAATCAGTGAGAGGCTTTGCAATAACAGCGTAATTTTCAATGTATTTCCTGAAATAAGAGGTTAAACCAACAAAACTGCGTAATTGCTTGGTATCTCGAGGTTCTTTTCTCTGGGCTCGGTTTTACCTCTCCGCCTTTAACAACATGTCCCAAATACTCAATTTCCTGCTGGATCAGGTTAACTTTCTTCCAACTTATTTTTAGACCATACTCTGAAGCGACTTTTAACACTAGCTGCAATCGTTCTATAACCTGTTCTTCATTTTCAGCTGTAATTAAAATATCATCGATGAAGATCATCATTATGCCTTGGGCTACCAAATCTCTGAATATGATGCTCACAAAGCGCATAAAATATTTTGGACAGACAGACAAACCAAATGGTGCTCTTAGGAACTCGAAATGGCCGTGGTGTGTCACAAACGATGTGTATGTAATAGACTCCTCAGATACCTTAAGATGAAAGAAACTATTTTTCAAGTCTAAAACACTAAATATCTTTGTTTCACAAAGCTTATCAATCATATCTTCGATCACTGGTAATGGAAATTCATCTTTTACTATCCTTTTATTCAATAATCTGTAGTCGACGCAAACTCTAACAGAACCATCTTTCTTTTTTACCAAAACCAAAGGGCTTGAATATTCTGAGAAACTTACCCGAACAATTCCATCATTAATCCACTCCTTCAGCTGTTCTTCGACTATTCTCTGCTCTGCTAAAGATATACGTCGTGGTCTCTGAGTCACAGGAACATCATCTTTGAGAACTTTCTTTAACTCAATAGGCGTCTCTTTCAATTGGACTGGATCGTAACTCTCAATACATTGTAACACTCTATAATTAATTAATTGATCTGAAATGTGGCTAACATCTACTACAGAATCTGAAAAACAACACAACTTAGATATCCACTCATCACTTTCCGATAACAACTTTACATGGCATCCTTTCATTATCATGGGTATGATTTTTAACAATTCTTGGCCTAAAATTACATGAAACGGCATTACTTCGTTAGTTACAACATGGAATAATACATTATGAAAGTATTTTCCGTCGATGTTAATATTCACGAACACTTTTCCCAAAGAACGCACCTTGGAACTTCCGAGCCCCGTTAAACACATATTATCCTCGTATTTTTCGGTTCCTATCGCAACGAAACACTCGTGCGCTATTAAGTTCACGTCGCTGCTGGAGTCAATCAACTCATCTACTTGCAATTCCATGATTTCTAACGTGATCATCGGCTTTGTACCTGTATTTTCATATTTGTTTTTATTTCTGATTTGCATAACATCTTTGCAATTATTTGACTCTGACATATTTTGATCGTCGTAGCTATCACTTGTCGCTGCCATATTGAAGTTGGCCGCGTGTTGCTGTTTTACCGACCGATGCGTAGCGTTATCGCCGCCGGCGTCACCTGCAGGACTTGAGTGCTGCTTTACCGACGTCCTCGCTGAATTGGGACAATGGCTGCCTATATGCCCAAATTTATTACAACGAAAACATTTTTTTCCATTGCGACACTTACTTGCGACATGATTGAATTCACCACCATTATAACACCTCTGTTTAAACTGTTTTCTTTCTTTATTTTCTTGTATATCACTAGTAATTTTTGTTTTATTCTTCATTTTTTCATATAATAACAATTTTTCCTTTAATACTGAGTAGGAAGTAGCTCCATACAATAATACCTTGTTAGGTTCGTAGTCCGTTATGCCATCGATTATGTATTGCACTGAAATATAATCAGGAAATTTAGCTCTGCGACCCAGTTCTTTCATGACCAACATATATTCGTAGTATGATTCGCTTCTTAGTTTCTTGCGGGCCGCCATGATTTCATGCATTTCCTTAGTATTGGCTGTGTCGGGGAATTCTTTTTGTATGGCCGTCTTTAATTCATCATAAGTTTTAAACGTTTTTTCACTCTTTAACCATAGCTCCGCCGGACCAGTCAAAGATCTACGTGCGAAAACAAGCTTCTGCTGTGGCGTCCAATTAAAAATCTCAGCATTGTCATCCAAGTCTTGAGCCCATTTTGTAGACGAAACCGTCTTGTCGTCGCCGCTAAACTTCGTGATGCCGTCTAAAAATAACGCTGCCATCGTCGTTGGTACGCTAACCATAGTATTAGCCGTCTTAAGTCTGCTCTCTTCTGCCATCGTCGTATTTTTCGTCGTTTTTAACTGTAGGTTACGCTTCAAGCACTTGGTTTCCACACAAAGCCGAAACACAATCACCGTCTTTCTTCTTAATTGGTTGTGATTTATATCCCGGACGAGCCCCCAAAAATGTGGGATGGCGTAAATAATAATAAAATCTTGATTTTAACTTTAATTAATTTATTTTCTATTTTATATATTCCACGCACTCACACCTTTCACGCTATTCCGCCATCTTCCCTCATATCCCCACTTCCGTTCCGTTCCTACATTCGGCCATTACTTCCTTTCACCACTTACGTTCCGTTCCTACATATATGTAAAATCTTGTAAACGCGGAATGGGGTATCTGTCGGGCTTCGTTACAGCATTCAGTCGACGGTAGTCGCCGCACGGCCGCAGCTCTCCGTTCTTTTTCTCAACAACATGAAGGGGGCTTGCCCATGCACTCTTTGAAGGGCGACAGATTCCCAATTCCTGCATTTTTTGGAATTCCTCTTTGACACGTTTATATCGCGCGGGCGGTAGCGGCCTGACTCTTGCTAAGACCGGATTACCTGAGGTCTCGATACAATGTTGGACTATACTTGGTGGAGTTTCCACGAATGACATCGGTTTGGTAATACTAGGATACTTAGATAATAACTTATGATAAGGATGATCAATGCTTACCGACAATACAGAGGGCTCACAGGCACATGTTACGGACGTTACAACATTTAAGTCTGCGTCGGCGTCCAGGTGATATAGCGCAGAGGTCCGCCCTTGGGTGCGCCTCCCTTGGTTTCCCTGGTGAGATTTCCATGTGCACGGTTCCTCGCAATTTCTGACATTGGTACCGAAACGATAATGGTAACGGCAGAGCCAGTCCGCGCTCTCTGGAGTCCTGGGCGTAGATCGGTCGCGGCTGCGGTGGCGAGGTGTGACCGATCTATTATAGGTATTGTTTACGCCAGATATGCATGGCACAGCGCCATCTAATTATGAACGTTTAATACGTCGAGTGATACTGGCAAACTATAAAACCTTAACAGTGCATAATCTGTGACGTTCTGTGTTTAAAAGTGCATTTCCGGTTCCCGAATAATATTTAGCGTCGAGGGACGCGTTCCGTCCCCTCTCTTCGGCCCGAACCACCGACCTTATCGGTCAAGGCTAAATAAATCAGTGTCTTCAATTAAATAATGTTTATAATTTAAACCTCAAGATGATGTCTTAAACATTGGCGCCCCCGTAATAGGGCTTATTTGAAGAAAATGGAGAAGAAATGGAAGAAATTATAATTAATTAATATTTTTTTTGCAAGTCGGCCATTAACCTTTTACTGCCTGGTGTCACATGGCAAAAATGGCGCCAAACGCGACGACCGTTGCGTAATCGTGCGCGCGGCACTTGAAACTCGACACCACTCGACACTTAAATTTATGACCGCTCTTTGTTTATATTATTGGACGGGCGTGTTACTATTTTTAAAAGCCAGATAGATACCCGATAAGAAAAAATAAATACAATGACATTTGAGTGTATATTTAATTTTGTACAGCCCATTGTTTCGAGGGGTTTAGAAAAAACCTGGTTTTGTTGACAATAAATTGATTTTATGAATGAATACATGAGAGTTTTATTTTTGTTTTTATATCCTTATATTCTATACAATGTAGTCTTTCAAAAATAAAAAGAAAAGATACATGTAATCATAATAGAAGTTATACTTTTTCACTCGCAAATATATGCGACCAATTCGGCGATAAACAGATTTCGCGCGCGGTGAGCGCCCATTTTCAAAACTTTTTCCTAACTATATTATCTGGTCTTCATCATATTTTTTAATACTGTTATATAGATACAACATTTAGGAATAGTTTATTACAGATATGTATAGCTGCTAAAGCAATAGATTTTAAATGATACGACTAAACATCTCAA
>LUGF01018042.1:297648-315233 GCA_001625245.1 Calycopis cecrops | reverse complement strand
TTATAAAATAAATATTAATTCACTACAAAATTATTGTTAAAAAAGGTTGCGTACCTCGTATACTGCACGGTAAACATTTCTTCAAGCCTTTGAATTACGCCGCCCCGCCAATCGGTGGCGCCTTTTTAGTGTAGCACGTATTTTACGTGAATCGTTATCAAATTTTTGATTTCATGTAACTTTCCACTTATGTAAAACACTTAACGAATTTTTGATTTCATGTAACTTTTCACTTATCTAAAACTTATGAGCACTATGTTATAATTACATCCACTTGACGGTTGCGTAAATTCTGTTCGATATGTCCGCCTTCTAATTCTACGCACTTTTCACACTCACAACTTTTAATTTTAACCGAAATACCGATTGCTTTATTGTTCCCCACAGGAATAAGTCTAACGGAGTCAGGTCGGGTGATCGCGCAGGCCAATTTATTGGTCCACCACGGCCAATCCAGCGTTCTCCATACTCCGCGTTCAAATAGTCCCTTACAGGGCGGGAAAAGTGTGATGGTGCACCGTCATGTTGAAACCACATGCGGCGAATAAGAACGAGAGGCAACTCGTCTAATTCTTCAGTCAGTTCGTGTTGCCGGAACTGGAGATAATTGCTGCCTCCCATTATTTGGTCGAGGAAACAAGGTCCGATAATCTTGTTACCTACAATTCCGGCCCAAACATTAATACGCCAGCGGTGCTGAAAAGAACTGGGTCGTATAGCATGCGGGTTCACAGTCGACCATACATGTTCATTGTGGGCATTAAAAACACCCGTCCTTACAAATGAACATTCGTCAGTGAACAGTACACGGCTCAAGAATTCGCTGTCTTCTCGGACCCTGTCTAAAAGCCACCTGCTGTACTCCATTCGATGCTCGTAGTCGGATGGCAGAAGGGATTGCACTCGACGATAATGGTACGGATGCTGGCCATCATCTCTTAAGACCCTCCATACGCGCATGTGGTTTACACCGACTTCACGTCCCACTGAGCGTGTACTTCGAGTGGGATCTACACGGATCATCTCCAAGACTTGCTCTTCAATGCTGTCGTCGCGGAGTCTGGGTCGTCCAGCGTCAGCTGAATGAGACTCGCGGCCGTGCACACTGCCAGTCTTGTACGTTCGTATGTGCAGATGTTGGAATGCCATTGTCGATGGCAACGGCAAGTTCCGTGGCACAGCATACGCCTCCTCGTACAGCCTGCGTGCCTCTGCATAATTGCAGTTCGTTCTCCCGAGACACATCAACATATTAAAATATTCCTCATTAGAATACGACATAACTCACAAGTCACAACACCACAAAGCACTCACGATAATTTAAACAATGTCTAATAAAGCGGGGACGTCCTTCCGGTCTGTAGGTTCGCTAGAAACTAAATGCATTATGCAAAAAATATTGCAATTACGCAGGTGTCGGCACGTCTCAAAGCTTCGAGCCGCTCGCGGCGTCCTTTGATATATGCCGCGCAGCAATCGGTCAAAAGACCCACTTTGTTTACATGAAGGGGTGATAAACATTTTTTTGTGGTATCGAAAGTTATCAATGTTTTGATTTTAATTGATAATTGCCCAATACTTGATGTAATCGAATTATTATTTTCACTATTGATATACCTATACGTATATGTACGCTCCCTTAAAGGGAACAACAGGGTTTTTGTTACATACTGTATAGTTGTATTCCATAAGGGAATAACATAAATTGGGCCATCGGAGCCAATTGGGTATTTTCTAGGGTTACATTCCTAGAGTAAATATAATAAATGCTATGGTTTGCATAAATTGGGCCATCGGATGCCAATGGTGTATTTTATATGATTATAGTGAATGATCATATGTGTTTTATGTTACACAAGTTAATTTGTAGGAATTAATATGAAGAAATTCCACTTGTAGCAGGTCCATCCTTGTCCATAAATCATTATTTTGCAAAGGGCAATTATATGCAATAGTTTGTTTTTCTATTTATGTTTGATGAATTCTATCAAGCGTTTCACTAATTTTTCATACTTTTAGTTGAGGCTACAAGTTACTGCAGCTTTGGGTTGACTTCTTTTTCATAATTGTTTTATTTGAATAATGTTTCTTTAAGTTAAAACACTTAAATTATTTCTTTTCTTTGTGTACAAGAGATTACTTGTGCAATAATTGTTAAAATTTTTATGTAAACTTACAAGTGATAAGTTCTTGTAAATAATTCTTACAGTTTTAAATATTTCTAATAGCAAATTATTGATGTTAGGTTCCAGTACAATCTCTTAGTTTTTGGTCAGGTTCTTTAAATAATTTGTATAGGTTTGTTGTTCAGGGTTGCCTTCTTCTGTGGATGTTTTCAGGTGACGTGTCGTGTCGACCCGCCTGATGTGAGCCGTATGCTGTCAGCAGCAGCATCGTGACCTGAACGTGACATAAACCAAACAAACCAAATTGAGAGAGCGTACAGCTAAGTGTTAATTTTCACAAACAAGGAGTAGCCTCTTTATATAATTTTTTTTCATTTTTATGATTCAAAATGTCGGAGTTAAAGGGTTCAAGGGTCAAATTACTATGTTTAGAAATTACTTAGATAAAATTATTAAGCAGCCGTTCTTGACAAGTCAGCTAGGTGAAATGTCAGTTAGATATACTAAGTTGCAAGATAAAATAGATGTCTTGAACTCAGATAATTTGGATATTGAAATTGAGGAAAGAGAGCATATTAGTCATGATATAGACATATGTTCTAGTATTGCGAGTACTTTTATTAAAGAACAAAATAATATTAAAATGTTAGAACAAGATAAAAGGCATCGTGAGTCATTGCTTCATGATGAGCAGTGCACTATGCATCGTCATAAGGACGAATTAGTGGTGATACCACAAATAGTGATTGCCGGTGGACCCTTATTGCCCGCTTTAGGTTGGGAATGTTCTTGTAGCAGTGCTCTGCGAAATGTCGAGAGCACTGAGGTAGTTAAGGTTGAGACCACGGAATAGATAAAAGAGATTGGAAAGGAAATCATACTTGAATTGTATGAAAACCAGTGTCGCCGTTTGTCTCCCCACTCTTTATTTTACTATTAACGCAATCCAATACGTACGTGCATTTCGCACACATTAAGCAGAAATCACTTAGAACCGTAAGTTACTATTGGTTCACATACTAGAGCAATTTCTTTATGTGACGTGCATTTGACAAATGCTTGACACGCATAAAAACAACACATACTTAACTAGGGTTGCAGTCGACTATTGATATCGATAGAAATCTTTAACACGAGATGAGAGATATAAATGTTAGTAGATAAAAAGGTAACACAGGTAAAAAAAAGATTTAACTGTATATAATTGTATATATTTATATACAATAAGTATTCTAAATATTTTAAGTGCTATTTATTAAATTATTGTTCCCGAAATAAAATGTATTTTTAAGTAACACCCGTTTGCTTTCTTGTAAATTAGAATTTTTCAAAATAAAGAGCAATCTTACATTCATATATTTTTCTATAATATCTTTAGTTAAATCTGTTACATGGCTAGCTGTAGGATATAATCCAATCTCATGATAACAAATATTGCTGAATAATTGAGACTCACACACAAAATTGCGTAAGATTTTTGATGTCAACATATTTTTGTTAATTTGTCGGAGACTATCAGTGTAAATCTTGATGACTGCTTCTGAAGTTTTGTAAATTTGTATTAAATCTTTCGACGAGTATAATAGTTCAACCTTATCTTTTGCTAAAATAAATCTATGGTCAGTATTTATTTCATTACTTAATAGCGCTCCAATACAAATATGTACCTACTACAATAAATTTTTTCATCAAAATATGAGCAATGTAACAAGCAATATAGCTATTTATCTCGTTACTAAATACTGAAATATTTTGGAAAAATAAACTTATGTCTTCATCGTCATTTGTTTCAGAGATTATTTCATCTTCCACTACAACAATTTTTGATCGTTTTATTTATACGTACTATAGGCGAAGATGTGCCATTGAGTATAGTGATATTTTCCAAGGCCGTGCAATTACCATTATCGAGAGACATTAATTCTACATGAACCAGAAGCTTTTTGTAGGCTGCTTTGAATTGACGGGCTGTGGGATTGTTGTTGCATCCGCCATGAGATCTAATATTCCCAAATAGCATCTCGAGGTGGCTTATTTTGTACATAGGCAGGCAATTTATCGAATTTTTTATCGAATAAGTCACATCTCTTATTCGTTGCCAAGGACTTCCCAAAAACAAAGCCCAAACCATGCGATGCGTCTACTCGTGAAAGTATCGTCTCTATACAATACACTACACGCTATCTATGGCGTTGCGTGGATTGCTTGCGTACTTTACAGACAATGTATATTTTTTCTATTTGTTTGCAATATTGTTGTTTTGATCGGTAATTACGTAATATAAAATACATTTTTCGAAAAAAAAATATCTTAGGCTAAGTTTTTCGACTTACCTATGAAAAAAAATGCCTCCTTGCTTAATACTTGATGTCTGGCTTTGATTTTTACAAATAATAATAGCGCAACACGGCATTTTAAACAAATTTTACGCAGCTCTTGTCACAATCACATTACAAGAGCGACTAAAAGCACGACATTCGTGTTTCGTGGCAAGTATGATTATCTAATCATACTTGCGGCGCGCCGGCTCCGCCCACATTTCCTTTCCAACCTTATTTATCTATTCCGTGGTTGAGACTTTACTCGCCGAGTCTAAGGAAGCAGAGGATCTTCCTTCTGAGTTTTCAAGCAGTGCAAGGCTGGTTTATGAGTTTTTAAGCAGCGTAAGGCTGGCTTCTAATGGTTTAAGCAGCGTAAGGCTGGCTTCAAGTTCAAATAATAAATTTTTTAATGGTAGGTTTAGTGAGAAGCCTCCATTGTGTGATAGTCCTGATGGTCTCAGTGACTCTTGTAGCCTAGTTAAGAGGCAGTTGATAAATAAATGTTGTCCCATTGACGCGAGGTCAATCTGGATAAAGTTGATAAACAAATATTGTCCCATTGACACGAGGTCAATCTGGATAGGAAATACAAATGTTTTAAAAATTGATGTTTTGAATTTGTGTTGGCGTAGGCCACAGTTGTTTGCTGGTAAGAATGCAGGTCTTTCTAAGAATCGTTAATGGCGCAGCTTATGCCAGTGCTAGAAGAGAATTAGGTTCTTCGGGTCTTACGGCTTACCTGACCCTACTAAGTTATTTAAAACTAGAAATAAAACAACAAAGCCACATTATTTTTTTTTTATTCTTAATTATATTATATAGAACTAATTTATTATGTACATTCCTTATTCTTATCATTAATTTGTTTTATATTATTTTTTATTTTATTAATATTAGTATAGACAGTAAGAGTAAGAGGTAGTGCTGCATGCATGCATGTATGCATGTAGCCAAATTGGGTCGGCACGATTGGGGTTGTACTTCTCACTTATACGATACCGATGATACATGGAAGGAGGAGAATGGAAGGCATCTGTAATGTGTGTGTGTGTGTTAATGGCCTATGCGGATCTCTATGGGCTTCGGTAGTTCTGAAGATGGGGAAAACGAGAAATCGGAGCCCGATTTCTCGTTTGTCCCCTAATAATACAAAAAAATTAATAAAAAAGATAAAGTCACTCAAAAGAAAATAACTTTGTAAGTCAATAAAAGATGAGATGATGTCAGATTATGTCAATCTAATGCCTCAGCGTAGTTGACTAAACCAACCACACTTTTCGCCGTCCCAATGTACGTTGTTCCTAATCGCCATTTCATCCATGATATCGGCACAGTATAATTGTTTGTCTTTTCGCTCCGCAAGTAGTTTTTAATGCAATCTAACGATTCCGCAGTGAACCCCGGACTGGCATTAACATTTTTGTACCAAGCTGTCAGTGTGGCTGGATGAGGCAAACGAGTATTAAATTGTTGCCTTACATATTTGTATACCTGTGGACTTATAAAATTTAAGCACAATGCAAATTTGCGTAAAAAAAATTGTGAGCCGATAAAAGGTAATAAATATCGAATATCTAATTGGGATTATTTAACTTCATGCAAGCTATGTATCTATTCGTGTACAACACAAATGCCTGAGTGACGTTGTCTTTACGCAGGAATATGAGTCTCTCTGTATCTTACTTTTGAGTAATCCTGTATATTGATAATTTCTTACCTTATGAGGTAAAGTTTCAGAAATGTTTTATTTCCTATCTTCACAAAAGAACTATTATATATATAAAAGAAATATTATATGCTGCATATTTTAGAGCTTTTATTGAGCAGACCATTGTTTCTTCTCATTACTGTAATCCATAATTCTCAAAATTCTAGTTTTCAGATATCCCATCCGGAAGTTTAAGATTAAAATCATTATTAATTTTTCAAGAAATATTAAACAAAATTTGTAAGTTCTATGTAAATAATATTAATAATGAATTTTCAAATTAATTTCGTTTTTGTACTATGAATTTCCCTAGCACAATTTTGGCAACATTGAATTTTTATGTTATATTTTAATAACACGTAAAACTAATGAAATGGACTCTTATTTTACTTTGAAATAACAGTATCTATTCTAGAATAGTCACAAAAAGTGGTAAATTGAAAAACATCTAGCAAAAAAACTAAAAAATGTGATACTTACGAATGGAACGATAAACCGGCAATTTCCTTACCGCTATCACTTCTACAACCAAGAACACTGCACTGTACCATTTCGCAGTACTGGGTATATATCCTGCTTTAAAGCAAACACAAAATAAAACAGAAATAATGATAAAAATTTCCAAAATAGATTACAATTTATCTCGATGCGTCAATGAAATGTCAAAGCTAGTTGGGCTCTTCAAGAGCCCAATCTGACACGCGATGAGGGACAGAAAATAGTGTTCTTTATCTCTTTTCTTCTCGGACATCTGGTATATATTTATCCCTTTTTTTACTGAAGAGAGATAGATGAATCCAGCAGTCTATAGTTTCCTCTGTCTACGATTCCAATAAATAAAATATTGTAGTATGTCATCTGTCAGGGTGACAAAGTGTCAAATATCAGTTATGAAAAGTCATGTGCCACAGTCCCTAAACCATAAAAAAAAATTAATAAATAATGAAGGGTTTTAAGTGCTTGTCATAGTCAGATGTCAAGTCAAATAGTTTGAATTTAATTTGTTGTTAAAATGTTACAAGGGAAATGTAACACAAAAGGTTTGTGTTTGGTGATGGAATGTAACTGAACGGTTATGTTTGGTGATTGATGTTTTTGGTTCCAGCGATAGGAAAATTAAATATATTCGTGAAACGTTAATTTGAGAGTTGAATAAGACTTGTTCTAAATTGTTCAAGTATAAATGTAATTTCAAATGTATATCTGTGGTACTGGAATGGATCAAGGGTGATCATTCAAGATTAAAGACATTTATGTCAAATAGAATTGTTGAGATTCATGATCTCACACTTTCAGCTTCGTGGCGTTATGTAGCCACTAAGTGTAATCCTGCGGACCTCATTTCACGTGGTACTAATTTTTCTAGTTTACAGTCTTCCGCTTATGGTGGCATGGGCCAGATTTTCTCATCCATGATGCCGACAAATGGCCTATTTTAAATCCTGACAAGGACATAGTTCTCCCAGAATTAAAGGTGACAACCGCAATTGTGACCGCAGTTGTCATAATGGAACCTGTGATAGATTTCAGAAGGTTTTCTAATTTTGGCCTTTTGAGACGGGCCATGTTGTATGTTCATAGGGCAATTTTTATAGCGAATCGCAAAGGGCGAGGTGCTAGGTTGTTAAGATATTATTTTTGTTTGTTTGTCTTAGGTACAAATGTTTGCATTTAGAAGCGGTAAGCGACCTTTCTAAAGGTGCGTTTTTAATTACTCTTAATAGATTTGTTTCTCGCAGAGGTAAACCTCTGGAGATTTTTTGTGATAGAAATTTGTAGGAGCAGCAAGGGAACTCAATAGGTTTCTTGACACGCAAAATGAGGCGTTGTCTGAATTTTCAATAAATCATAACGTTAAAATTACCCGCTTGCGCTACTCAATTTGGTAGATATATGGGAAACCGAGGTAAAATCGGCTAAGTACAACATCAGGCGGGTCATGGGAAATTCACGCTTCACGTTTGAAGAAGTTTCCACTCTTTTTGCTCAAGTGGAGGCTATTTTGAATAGTCGGCCCTTGTGCCCCTTGTCTGCATCCTGATGACTACCTTTTCCTTTCAACAGGGAAGTTGGTCTCGCCCGATCGCTTTGAAGGAGGCGGTCAGGACGTGGCAATCCTGGAGGTCGAGGACCTCAGCGCTGGCACAGCTGCTGTGTTGGCACCCTGGAGCAGATGGTCTTGCTCGGGTGGCTAACGTGGACTGCGACCTGGACCTGTGGACGCTCTTGTGCGTCTCTCCTCTTCCCCCGATAGAAACCAACGTGTTGAGGACTGCGTCTCAACGGGGGGGAGTATGTTTACGCCAGATATGCATGGCACAGCGCCATCTAATTATGAACGTTTAATACGTCGAGTGATACTGGCAAACTATAAAACCTTAAAAGTGCATAATCTGTGACGTTCTGTGTTTAAAAGTGTATTTCCGGTTCCCGGATAATATATTTAGCGTCGAGGGACGCGTTCCGTCCCCTCTCTTCGGCCCGAACCACCGACCTTATCGGTCAAGGTCATGTTATTGTTATCTAAATAAATCAGTGTCTTCAAATAAGTGAAGTTTTGATTAATAACAATATGTAGTCGTATACAGGTATAATAACGCTGGCGTTGGAATTTTGACCGCGTTCTTCTTTCTAAACCCGCTAGCCTAATACTTAGTTTCGCTATCTCGGACATTATAAGATCTGTATCCCGCGATGTTGACGGTGCCTGAGTTACTTCATTCATCTGGTGAGCGGTGCGTGCTGACTCTAGAACATTGTCGGCAATCTGGGCTAGGCTGTCTAGTTCCTTAGCATCTGAAATCGCTAAAACCGCTCGGGTGGCCGACGGTAAATGTTCTTGCCAGAGTAGTTTGAGAGTATCGTCCGGTATTTTATCTTTCGCCAACTCTCGCATGCGTCGCAGTAACTGCGAGGGCTTCTGTTCCCCCAGTTCCATTTCGCTTATTAACTTTTGAAGTTGTCTATTCTGCGACTCTTCATATATCTGAAGTAAACGCGCCTTGAGCGCATGAAACCTTTTTTCTGCAGGTGGATCTGTCAATATATCCGTCACCTGCTGAATGGCTTCTTTGCTAAGTTTTGACACTTAACTTTTGAAGTTGTCTATTCTGCGACTCTTCATATATCTGAAGTAAACGCGCCTTGAGCGCATCAAACCTTTTTTCTGCAGGTGGATCTGTCAATATATCCGTCACCTGCTGAATGGCTTCTTTGCTAAGTTTTGACACTACTATGTCATATCTTGTTTCATCGGACAGTTTCTGCGGCGCCAACATTGCTTAGGTCCATATTCTTAGTCGGTCCAAAAATCAGGGATTTTCGTAGTAAGAGTAATTGCTGCCAATTCTACTGCATCCATTTTTGACATGTTCCTTAGTTTTGCTTGATGATTATAATATTACAGGTTGCGTTTTTTTCGGGGTCACCACTTTAGGTACTTAAGTCTAATAAGAGAAACTCCGCGATATACTCTGTATCTTATATTTCGAGACGTGTACAGGTTACAGGTTGCGCGACCGACTGGCTGCTATGCGCTTGCATTCATTAATAAATACATGAAACTTACATTAGTGTGTGTTACTCAAGCGTGCATCATGTCAGCAATATTCATGCCCTATAATAACTAACCTACTTTACCTTATAACCTAATTACTATACCTATTACGGTGGTCCTTATTTGTTCATAAAAAAAATATTTGAAATACTTATGGGGCACCATCTCAAAGCGGTATATAGGCTTAGAAAGATACATTATATTTTTCCAGAATTTATTATTAAGGTTTAGGGATCGCGATGGGATTTTTGAAAATGGAAAAATTAAAACAAATTATTATTTTTTATAAAGTACCATATTTATTCGTAGCAGTAATAACAACAACAAATTAAACGTTAGCCTATTAATAGAGACTAGTTTCAGCATAAAATAGACAAATTAATTAAACGGTTACATAACAAGGGTTGATTTTTTGGAGTCAGGATATTTTTTCCTGAATTCTTTGACAATCAAAAGAAGGTATTGCTTTTGCTCTTCATTAATTGTGATCAACTTATTATATTCTTCCATTCCATAATTGACTACCCTCATTGACCGCATTATGTCTCTACCAGCTTTGTACCCCGTCATCTGAAGGCCAGTCAACAACATCTTTATTTAAAAATTGGGCAGATATTCCAAGTATCTCAAAAAAACGCAACGAATTACTGGAGACAAAGTCTTCGATATTTTTACTTGAAATATCTTTGGTGGCTAGGCTTATTCGCTTGGGGGAGAAATCATGACCTTCGTTTTTCAATGCCTGTATCATTTTTGCTTTGGCACCTGAAGCAATTTCGTCATCGAAAAATACAAATGATACGAGCTCTTCTGATAAGTACCACAAATGTCCCATAATTTTTTTTAGAGCAACTTTGGATAGTATTGGACTTATATTTTCGAACAAAGTCAGTTCCTTTATAAGCTGCAGGTCGTTTCTAGGTGCTGAAGAAGCAACCGAAGCTTGATACCAGTATTTCAAAAAAATGCAAACATCTTTAATTCCTTTTTCTTCTTTTTTGGTCATTTTAAACTAGTGTCTAAATAATATTTTCAAGCAATACAGGGCTTTTGCCATCCAGCGATCTTTATGCAATCCAACTGGCATTCTAAACGATTGCCGTTTCTCAGCAATCCCTCCTAGATGAATTATGGTGAGGTTAAGTAACTCTTTATAATCATCTCGAGGCTGATACTGATTGAGTTGATTTTGAGCGAAGGAAATCATATCCTGAACTACATTTTGAACTAATTCTAACAAATGAGGATCAGAACTAACTGTTTTGTAGTTGGTCTGGTCAATTTTGCTCCAATAGTTCTTAACTGTTTTAAAAATTAAAATATCAGGTCCACTTGAAGGACCTAGTGCTGTGCTCACGACAGCTTCTAACATAATCTCTAGTATATGATGGCCACATGCAAGCCAAAGCATATCTTTCTCCATTTTTTGCTCCAGTAGAATGCATGCTACATTTCGGAGTCCCGAGTTGACTGCAGTCGTATCAAAGCACATGCACTTTACCTTATCGCGCAATCCCCATTACAGTATTGTATCATAGACAGCTGACGCACACGTTTCTCCGGTTCCACGGTCTAGTTTTGGGACTGATAGTAGCTGGTCAATTCCTTTACCTGACACCAAAATGGGAAGACGATCCACGGTTTCATGCCCAGTAATATCTTCCAATAGTTTTTCGTCCCAGTGAACAGTCAAAGGCAAATTAGTTGAAAATTCGCGTTTTAATGACTCCGCCATTTCTTTGTGATGCTTTTGACGCTGACGACGGATGGACGACCTGTTAACAGTATATTTCATAGGGTCAGAACCGACGCTTTTCAGCGTAGATGTGATGACCATGGCGGCTTTCCTGTCACTTAATTTTGCGACATCAAGACTTGAAGCTAAATGGCTATCCACCAACTTTACCCGACCTCTTTTACGCGGCGGTTGCTTAGACGTAGAAGGTCCGGCAATCACAATTTCAGATGCAATACTTGAGTCCGAGTCTGTGCTGGTGGTTGTTGACGATGAAAGTAAAACTTATGTATTTGAAGTTTTGATGCATTCGGCTTCACAATTGCGAATTCGCTTATGTCGTTCTTGCTTCTTTTGAATTTTTGCCTCTCGAATTAAACTGGCTTTGTCCATTGCAACGATTAGACCCCTACGGCCCTCTTCACGTTGTGCAAGTAAAAACTGTTTGTCTTCTTCAACCTTTATGATATTTAAGGCATTAGCGTGTGCAATATCAAATAATCCGTTTAATTTTTGCTGCCATTGTTTTTCTCTTTGTTTAATTACTTGCGAACGTTTATCCTTACTCTTTTTCAGAATTTGCCACTCTTTGAAATACTGTTTACCAAACCACTTAACCACTTTAGCAACCACATGTTTTTTTTAACCTGGTCGGTACTCCAGCCCTTTCCCATATTTTCAAGACGTCACAAGCAGTCAAAGTAGCAGAATCACGAGTACATTGATTATTTTCGTTTTTGTAGTAAAAAAACAACTGCAACACTTCCTTGGTTGAAGGCAACTTTGTTGCACTTAAACTATGCGACATTTGTCCAACTAACCAAATGTTTGTTTCATGTCTTGTAGAAATAGACTGACTTTTACCATTTTTCGACGTCATAATAATGCGATAACGAACGAAAACAAAACTGACGTACGCCCTCGCTTACGGTCGAAACGGGACTAAATCGCGTGAGTTGCGGGGCGTACCCTAGAGAATCTACGGCGAGAAAGGAGGGAGGGGAGTAAAATCACGAATTAGTACTTGTTTATGAGTCTCGGAAGCTAACAAAAATCGTAACATTTTATAAATTCATTTATGAAAATTTTTTTGGACGTTTGCTTGATTTTGTTATTTTTTAAATTTGAAATAACCGTCGCGACCCCTTAACCTACTTTAAAAAAGAAACTAAAAAATCTTTATTCCTATTATATAGCAAAGAACATAATAAGAGGGTGCTCTGATGATATTTTCCACTTTGGAAAATAAGGACCACCCTAATACCTATGTTTCCAAAGATAAACAAAAAGAAAATAAAATACCAACCTAAATAAACCAATTTACGATGAAAACTTAAACTACGTACGTACTATAATATTTACAAAAGTATTTACAAACGTATTCAAAAACGTCGCGCTGAAGAGCACGGTTTAAAATTACACGCATACAATATTAATAATTCCAATAAGAACGATCGCTCGCCACACTGGACACGTCCGCTCTCGATATTATACGTCTTCTCACTCGTTCCTCTTGGGGGGAACTCTTGAAATCCCCTATTCCATTCCGCTCCCTGCTGGAGGCTTCTTTCCGAACCCTGTGAAAACAGGGCTGTCCTTAGGTGGGGGGGTTGACCCCCCTTGTTTAAGATAGGGCACTAGTGGGCTTGAAATCGGCGTAATTGTTTATTAATAATTAACCCCGAGCGGGGAAGACGCCTGCCGAGCGGCCGGCGTCGACTCGAACTCCGGGTTAGTGAAAAACAATCGTAGGAGGATACGGGAGGATGAGGGCACTCGAGCCCAGAGTTTTCAGCTCTGGGTGTATGTGGAACGTAACTGGTCAGAGGCCAAGCAATAGGGCCGCTTGGTCCCCGAGCAGCACGTCCCATTTGTTTTTTGAAGAAGCTGTGAAAAAGGAGTAAAGAGGATAGCGATTTAAAAGTTTGTAAAATAGAATAAAATTGTAAAAATAAAAATACAAAGTAGAAAATAAAGTCCGTCTAGACAGGGTGGGATTGTTATCCCATGCCCTGTCCTGGTAGTTTGAATCTGTCGGGGGAGTGGGAGCGCCAGGGGGCGATACCCTGTAGGGTTTCGTGCCCCGACGCGTCCGCCCTCTCGAATAGGTTCTGCGTAAGTCTTTGAATGAAGCCATCCGGGCTCTCGATGCGCAATTCCTTTACGATTGTCTCGTTTCAGACATAGCGTGGCGCACCGACGATCCTCCGGATGACTCTATTTTGGGTCTGTCTAATTCTGAATTTTTTGGTCGCGGCCAGCATATGATGCCACGCAGGGGCCGCATATATGAGCCGCGATCTTACGTATGTGTTGTACAAATGGATTCTTATTCTTAGGTCTATGGCTTCTGATTTAAGAATGGGAGCCATTTTGGCGGCAGCACAGCGGGCTCCGCTTATAGCAGAGTCCACCTGCTTCGCCATTGTGAGTCCCTTGTCAATAACCATTCCAAGGTATTTGGCGGTATTGGCCCACATAATTTGTGAGCCAAGAACTCGCAGTCTGTCAGGGGATTTTTTATTACTGAACGCTATCGCCTGGGTCTTAAGGGAGTTAATACCCAGGCGCCAGCGGTCCAGCCAGTCAGGAAATATATCCAATATTTTCTGCATCTTCGCGGCGGCGTGTGTAAGATTAAACGACGTCGCGAAGTATGCTGTGTCATCAGCATAGAGCGCTGCAGTGACTCTGGGTGTGGTTGGGATATCGCCAGCGTAGAAATTGTAGAGCGCCGGCGATAAGCAACTCCCTTGGGGAACACCGGCGCGGATAGGTTTGATGTTGGACAGGAATCCGTCTACTCTCACACGGAACTTCCTGTCCGAGAGGAAGGAGGCTATTATTTGGATTAATGGCCTGGGCACATTACTCCTGATGAGTTTGTACACCAGGCCATTATGCCAAACAGAGTCAAAAGCACGTTTCATATCAAGAAATACAGCCACTACTGCTTCCTTTTTATTCCTCGCCGAAGCGAGCAGATGCATGACCCGGACCAGCTGGTGTGTAGTGCTGTGACCGGGTCGGAATCCGAACTGCTCGCTCCGGGGGGGCAGGAAGGGGGTGAGCTTTTTGAGAAGTAGTGTTTCAAAAGTCTTTGAAAGTGTGGGAAGCAGAGTTATGGGCCTGTAATTTTCTGCTTTCCTGTTGTCTTTTGAGTCTTTCGGCAACATTACAATGTGGCTCAACTTCCAGCAAGACGGGAAGCAGCCGGTACGGACGATGCCATTGAATAGCCTCGTCGCGGCCGCCACCGTCCTGCGAGGGAAATGTAGTAGTGCCATGTTGGTAATGCCGTCATGGCCGGGGGATTTGCGGGGTTTGAGCCCGCTGATCACCTTGCGAACCATGTTGGGGGAGAAATGTAGCGCCTGGACTTCTCCGTCCTGTCCGGGGTCTCTGAGGAAGGCCTCAACCGTGGACTGGACCCGGGACAGGTGGTCTAAGTTCGACGTAGGGAAGGGAGCGAACTGTTCCACCAAATGTTCCTCGAAGATATCCGCGCGATCGGGGGCTTTGTAGCGGATTTGGCCATCTGGGTGTATGAGCGGCCTAGTAGGCGCTCTTGGCTTTGTGATATTCCTCGCTATTTTATATAAGGCGAGGAGGTCGTCTCCGGCCTCCTCTAAGTGGCTCAGCCATCTCCCCGAGTCTAAGGCCTGAAGCTCTATTTTGACCTTCTCGGTGAGATGGTTGAGACGGGTTTTAAGAATGGGATACCTGGTGTCCTGCCACCTTCTTCGGATGGCTCGCTTCTCCCGAATGAGAGCCTCGAGCCACCCCGGAAGTTTCTGCTTGCCCGGGTTTAATGTGTTGGTGAGAGTTTCGGTGGCGACCCCTAAGGCTTTACTCACACTCTCTTGAATTTTTTGAGCGAGCGACTCGACGTCCTCCGCGGTGTTTACCGGGAAGGACGGTGTATTGGCTTCAAGCTCTTTGGTGAAGACTCCCCATTCCACCCTTGTTCTGGGGGCGAAGTCGGGGAGTGTACAGGGCTGTTTTTGTAATATGGCTAGGACCGAGATGTGGTCGGAGCCGAGGTCGTCAGACAGCACCTCTAGGGTTAGCTGACCCTCCAGGCTCTTGACTAGGGTCACATCCAGGACGTATGGGGCCGAGGCGTTATTGCTGGGGAAGTGGGTAGGCGATGTCGGGCCGAGGACCGCATAGTTAAGGTCGTTGTCATCCGCTAATAATTTTCTACCGCAGGCGTTAATACTACGTGAGTTCCACGCTGTATTTTTGCTGTTGAGGTCGCCGGCAATCACAGTCGACTCTTCTGATAGTAGTCGGTGGATGTCGGCGACATCAAGAGCGACGCGCGGGGGCTTATATACCGCGAACAGCCTTAAGGGCTTGTTCCCTGCCAGTATCTCTACACCCATTGCCTGAATATATGAGAAAGGCAAATCCGGGAGAGGCTGGTGTATGATTTTCCTTTTTACAAAAATCGCCAGACCTCTTCTAGCAGTGTTGCTGATGTCGTCTTTTCGGTAAGTATAATATCCAGGGCAATGAAAGTTTTTGTTAGGAGTGAGGTGAGTCTCATTGACAAGGGCGACGTCAATCTCCTGCTCGCGCAGGAGATGTCTGAACACCACTCCCCAGCCATTTCAAAATTGTTAACTTTACCTAACTCTGCTATATTCGTTGTTATACAATCGGAATATTTTCTAAATAAATTAATTAATTCACTTCGGTGAGAATCCGCTTTAATCCCAAGTTCAGTAACGGTATTACAAAATTCAGTATAGTCTTTAGCATAATTAAACTTCAAGACATCTCCTATTCGCGAGTACATTAAATCAGGCCGGTCAGTTACATTTCGCCCTATTAAAATATCACAACCCATCAAATTGTCTACACCGTGAATCTGAATAGAATCTATCGTAAGACACACTCCAATAATATTCGTTACCCGTTCTAACGACCCTTTTGTAGAATCCCTGTAGTTCAATGCGGGTAGATAAAATAACACGAGAAAACCCGTTTTCTATAACGAAAGCATCATGCTCTAGAACATTATCTAATTTTATTTTCTTCACAAACCTGTCGCGAGTATTTGCACAACTTACAAATTTAATTTCTGGGTTCACATTACCGTCTGATTTAATGATGATGATAATGATTTAATGATTAAAGATCATACATATTTCTCTGAATTTTAAAGCTATCACTTAATTTTTTATGCCAGTGCAGTCCGACCATTTCCATATAGGCCACGTGTTATCGGTGCGTAACAATGAATCGTACCATACTTTACGATCCTTAACCGAACCTTTAAGCTTATTTAACGCCTGATATCGGATTATTTCGTCTGACCATGAAAACGTAACCGTATAACTCCTAATAATGTTAAGCCAAACATCTATGTTATCCATAGAGGGGTCAAATTCTGGTATGATGGTGCTTAAAATGGTAGAATAAGGTTGACTTACAATTTTGGCGTCATTCTGTGTTTCAACTGACAAACTTGTCATAGATAAATCTATCTACTAATTAATACCACCTTCAGATAATCATAAACATTTATTTTTCTAAGTTCTTCTGTTATAATATATTTCTACAAACTTTTTGAACTTCTCGCTTCAACAAACAAGACGCCAATAATTATTGCATCATTCAATATGGCTGATATCTCATATACATTTTTTAAGAGTTTACAAAATACAAAAAAGTGTTTAAAATAATTGGAATATGATGTAATTATTTCTATAATAAATTACTGTTTATTTAATAAATTGGAGTGTTACCAAAATTAGTGATGAGCAATAATTAATATTAGTTAACAAATATTTAATAAGTTATTTGATATATTTTTAAGTAATTTAGATACTTCCTACAATTTTTGGTTGTAACCATAAATTTCATAGAACAATAAAAATCATAAACATTTAAATCTATTTTTAACAATTGTTTTCATTATTATTATACATACATATATTATTTAATAAAACATAAAATCTCGTTGATTTATACATTTTCTAACACTTGGTTACCTGTTATCATGGGCCCCTTATTTTCCATCTCATTCACACTAGTAGCACTTTTTTACCTGCTCTGTTCGCACTACAAAGAATTTTTACCTGCTCTCACAAACAATACTGTTGATCCCCACGGAGCATCACATTCAAAC
>LUGF01018042.1:282954-294796 GCA_001625245.1 Calycopis cecrops | reverse complement strand
GGCCCGATTGGGCGCAGTACTCCCTCACTCGCGACTCAACTACTTCCAGGTGGTCACTGTCCACCATCCACCATTGGGAAGGGCGTGAACACCTTCTTCTCCAGGTGTCGACAGCGCGGTATCGGAGGTTCCCATCCTCGTGTAGCAGGGGCCGAATAGGCTCTTCCTTACCTGCCAGTTGTCGGCAGAGGCGGTGGGTGGATACGTTGTCTCTGGCTGCAGTGTACAGGCGCTGCTCCCAGTCCGTGGAGTCGTGGGCGGACAGCGCGCGCTTTACGAGGGCCGCAGCTCTATTGAATTCGGCACGAAAGGTGGGGCACCTACTTTCCTGCCATTCACGTCGCAGGCGTCGCTTGCGCTTGATAAGCGCCTCAATCCGGCGCGGTAGAACCTTGCTGGAGGGAACTGGAGGCGTGGTTGAATTTGTAGTAGCGGCATCGATGGCGGCCTTAAACGCCCACTCGATTTTTTCGGCGAGGTTCTCGACATCTGCGGCTGTTCTTACCGGAAAGGTCGGCGTATTTTTGGACAGCTCGCTCGGAGCTCGGACATGGTGACATAATTAAGACGAGGGCGTCGCGGCGGCATCACAACCCGTGCGGGATCCGCGGGGATGGTAATTAGCACAGGACAGTGATCCGACTACAAGCAATCGGAGAGCACTTCCTGTAGTAGAATTCCCTCTATTCGATGGATGACAGCGATATCAAGTACATCCGCTCGATGTGCACTCGTCGCCGGATAGTGCGTCGGTTGGTCAGGGCCTTGCACTAGGTATCCCCTGGCTTCAGCATCGGCTCGCAGGCGGTGGCCATCCGCATTGACAGTCAGGCTCTGCCAGGCGGGGTCTTTGGAGTTTAGATCTCCGGCGATCACAGTAGGCTCCTCTGATAGGAGCCCGTGGATCTCCGAAGTATCTAAACGAGAGAAGGGCGGCTTGTAGGCTGCGTATAGCCTGACGGGTTTACTGCCCATACTTACTTCCACTCCTAGAGAATAGAAGGAGGTCGTATCTGTCCGTGGGAGCTTTTGGTGTACTGTTACGATGTGGTTTTATGAAGGGTTTAAAAAAAAAATCAAAACTCCGATGAACTCACTTTATTACTTTTTAAACTTACAGAACTTTTAAAACTATGTGCCCACAACGAAGTCTAAACTCGATCTGATTTGTAATTGTGAAATATTAATAAAGAAAAGTGCTAATTGCGTCATTCGCAACAATACACGTTCTAGAAACGAGGATGGCTACGCAGCAATATTCTTTATATGGAAACTAACCAGGCTGTATTATAACAACCCCCCCGATAAGATTGATCAATACGGTCAGTAATGATCAATGTACAATTTGAAACGATATTACTACTAAAATTAATTGAAATATCGGAAATATTTTGATGGACTTCGTTATGGCATTACATTAAAGAAAAATAAAAATGAAATGGTAATAGTAAAACATGATTTATTATTTTAAAATTAAATTAAAAAATTATAGAGTAACAGCTATTCTAGATTGATTATAATTATTTTCTTAAGAATTTTAAGTTATTCGAAATTATAGCATTATAATTTTTCTTTAGCTGAGGAAATAGGTAACATAGGACATTGTTTAGACATAATCTCTAAAGTATATTATATTAAAACTAAAGAATTAATGAATTGATTAAATTATCAATTACTAAAGAAAATAAAGAATTCTAGATAATATTATTATACATTGTTGTTGTATATTTACCAAGTTGACAATTACATAGTGTTCCTTTTTAAACAACATGATAAGGATTTTATAGAATGGACTTCTTCTTCAGAAGAGTCTGACGTAAAGGCTAAATTAGAAACTTTATTCTTTGAGTGTTTTGATTTGCTATAATTTTTATTATAGATGGTAACACAACAGCTAGCATTTCTACCGCAAAGATATTTCTTACTTTTATACAGTAAGTACAATAGGACTACAACTGAGATTACATAAGTAAGAGACAAGTAATGTAAAGAATATTTTGACAAATGAGATGATTCAGGTATGTCGTTTATTTGCTTCTCAAAGTCGGATAATTGCGTACTGGCTTTGACTAGAGAATCTAAATTGTTAAATTCGTTTAACTTTACTAAAGACATGTTTACCTTTTTATTATTCTTAAAATTAAGACAACAATCATCTTGACTAAAATTAAAATTTGAAATAGAATTACTTAAATTAGATGAAAGTAATCACTAGGCGTAAACGTAAGTGTTTTATAATAGACTTTACAATTTTTGGGTAAATGTTAAATTCCTGAACCCAATAAAATTTTATCAAAACTAGAAACACTATTTTCACAAATAAGATGACATTTGCTAGGTTCTGACTGAACAAAAATCCACCGATTATTACTTATCCTCTTAAATAAGTCTACGATACCGTGAAATATTCTAGTATCACACGATTTTGGTAAAGCACTAATGGCTTCGGTTAGCAACACTGTTTCACAAGTAGGATTAGCGATTGTCGAACGTACGTTTCCTAGAGGATACACATGACAATATCTTTTTATAACTTTACACTCACTGACACTCGCGAGGTGCGAGTAAAACAAACGATCAGGTGTTATTGCCAAATATTGTTTATGCAGCGCAATGAGAACATAAGTGTTTGGTGTGGTTTGATCAAGGGAAACAGGGAAGAGGACGTTGTGAAAACGTTGTGAAAAACGTTGTAAATTTGGGATAAGACGAGCATAAGGACTACAATTAGTTTGTTATCGTGATAGTAACATATTATCTATTATTATGTCATTAATATTATGTAGCGATCAGGCGACCGGTAGCTCGGTGTGTTTAGGTATCATATTCGAATGTAACTCGAGCTCTTTAAACAACTGCATAGGACCAAGTACAGTCGGATACAAAATATTCATTCTACTAAATAATATGGCGTTATTAACATCATTGATGTCGAATGATAACGACAGAATTATGGTTTCAAGCGAACTTAGTAACAAAGAAAGTTGACTCTTTATATCAAGTTTATCATTAGCTTCTATAAGTTTTCCAAAAGACGTTTCGATACTGAATAAATTTTGATTTAAGCGGTTTTCGTTTTCTTTTACTTTAGACATAGTATTATTGAAAGTAGAAATTGTAGATTTAATAACATGGATATTATCGCGCATAAGTTTTGCTAACTGTTTTTCGTCTGACTGTTCTTCATTTATAGCGTCGGTAAACTTATTAGCGTCATTGATATCTAAAGTACCGAAGAATGTTTTTAATAAAGAGCCGCCTAAGTCGAATAATCCTCGTTTATAACGTTTATCATTATCAGCCTGTACTAAGTAGGAAATTGACGAAAACTTTTTAACATTATTGGTATGTTGTGACTTTAAAGAATTAAGTGAATTCAAGCACTCGGACTTGATTGATGAGCTTTTTATAACGTCACAATATTTAAAAGTTTTTTCAAACAAATATTCTACTGTATCTAAATGTGGTTGAATATGTCTTAAATCTAAGTATGTTACAACGTTCGCGTTCCAACTATCGCTAGTAAATTTTAAATCTAGTAATTGGTCGTAATATAGACCGGGACTCCCCACGATCTGCGTGAAAAATTCACTTCCATATACGGATGTTGCGAACTGTTACACGGCACTAATAGAAAGGCTTTTTAAAAAAATAAACTTTATTATAACTAGAAACAATACAATTGATTTAAACTTATTGGGTATAGAAATAAATAGTACGTGACCGTCAGGTCTGATGGATTGATGAAGACTGAGCTGCCGGGTCGAGATTTATACTCAGGCTCCAAGGGAGTAATGCTGATAGGCCATAATTGGGTGTGATCAGCATTACCACACCTCAGCACACCGGATATAGCACCTCCCCCTTTTAGAGAAGACTTGGGTAGTACAAGTCTTCAGTTACAGATGTCTTTGGGTGGGAGCACCAGAGTTCCCTTCCAAATGGGTAGGTGTACCTAATTCTATTTCGGCAGAGTTTATAGTATTGTCAAGTGAATTTACTGGAGGCGGTCTATGATTATGATTTAGGAAGAAGTGACGGTTACGTTTACAGTATATACAGGATGACTGGTGTCTCACCAGTCCAGTCCAGTTTCAAGACTGCACCAGCTTATAGAGTATTCGATTCTGATTCAGAATATGTAATAAAATAAATACTTTTTTTTTTCGAAAATATCCCACAAATTACTGAATACGTTGACATAATAATTTACGTAATCGCGCGGGAGTCGGCGAACGCGACTTCAAAGGCGTGTACCGGCCGTAGGCGCCGCTCGGCGTCATCGTACGTAAAGACTCGCGTCACGACTCACGTCACGACAACGGTGACCATAATATGTGATTTTAGTCCCTCTGCGTTTCTTTGGGTTTTCTTCGAAGCTACTTGACATATAATTTTAATATATATATATATATATTTTTAACTCTACTAACTAAAATGTTTCATATCTGTGAGTGATGAAAATGTCTCACCAGTCACCCAGTATAATATCTTAATAGTTTATAAAATGCGAAGAAGCTTAATGATACACATACTATAATAAAGAATATTGAATAGTGCGTTCCCGACTGGATGAAATCTTCTTCGTTGGTTTCTAAAGTGTTTAGCCGGTCCAGTAGTGAAGCTACTGCGGCTTTGTCAGCTTCTATCTCGTCTAGGTTAGAGATGTTCTGGAGATTAATCGAGAATGCACTATTGTCCATATTACTAATGACATTACTTAAATTAACCATAAATACATTGTTTGACAAATTAAAAGTAGGTAAGTAACTAATTGGTGAACTTATATTAAATACATTATATTTTGGCATCAGTACGACAGTCTTACAATAACCGGTGCAATGGTCGGGGATTTTTTTTTTTATTTTTTTTTTTTTTTTAGGTAGAAATTACGCTAAGGGCTGAAGGTCAGTGCAGCTTCATCGATATGAGAGGTGAACTCACCTGGAGCGTCGAACCTCTGTACTTGTGGCACGGTGGTCGGGGATGTTTATTATTCCTGTACCTACTACCGTAGTTTCTTATAGTTTTGAATTGGTATAATCGATTCGGATCTTGGATGGTTTGGATTGAACATATATCCACCTGTTGTTTGTGATGATATCCAATTTACCGGTGGTGGTGCTTGTTTTACACTGATAAGGCACCGTGGTTAGGACTTTGGTTAACAGTTCACTCTCACACGTTGAGCTCGCTGTTGTGGGGTACACATTGTCTATATTACACATACATAAATCGGAGTTCACTAACACACAGGATTATAGACTGTTCATGGTACAATAGTGAGATTGATCCTTAGTCATTGCTATGTATTGATTACTAGGTATTATTAGGCTAAATGGATCAGGCTGATCATTATTGTAAGGAGTAGGCAGGGCTATACTATGAAATAACATATATTTCTTAATACTAATTAAAGGTATCTGTAAAATAAAAACTATAGTCCGTTTTTTAATTTCTGAGACTAAATTGACAGGTGCGATGTTGCTAGTTTTTTGTAATTCTTAAATAGTGTAGTACCACTATCGGCAAAAAAATATCGTTTTATTATAAGTTACCCAGAAATGTGAATGTATTGAATAAATAGTGTAATGCTACTATCAGAAAACGATGTAAAGAAAATCAATTGTATTTTTTTATAAGTTACACTGAAAAATGTAAACTAATATAGGATAAAAAATGTTATAATATTACAATTATAATAATATAATATATGAGCTAATAAATGTTATTTATTAAACTAACCTTAGAACACGGACACAAATAAAAAAAAACATTTGTAATGTACTTTGAAATATAATTTATTTATAATGAATATGCATAATTATATTATTCAGAATATAACGATTCCGCACTTAAAGTCTCTGAAGAATCGGAATCGTCACCTACACCTATAATCATCCTATCAGTTATGTCGTCGACTATATGACCCAGTTCGCACATTTTATTTTCTGTTTTTAGCACATGGGCTCTACAGTCTTTCCATCGCTGGGGAGTGACTTGACAAAGCCCTTCTTCAAATAGGCTTCGTACTTCATTTAATTTATAAGTTTTATTATTTTTTGCGACATACCCCTTTACCTGAGCCCAGACCAACTCAATCGGATTTAGTTCGCAGTGGTAAGGCGGCAGTCGCAAAATGGTCACACCCCACTCAGCGGCCATTTCATCGACGACATATTTTGCATAGTTACTTTTGTATTTTCTAGCAATTTCGGTTAGTTCGGCTTTTAACATAGTATCCTCAAAAGGAATATTTTTTGACTTCAGCCAATCTTGAATTTTCTGTTTACGCCAGTTGGTAGTAGGTAACGATTCGACTTTCCTTGAATGATATGGAGCATTATCTATTATTAAAATTGAGTTTCGTTTTAATTTTGGTAGAGTATCTTTTAACCAATTTTCATATATTTCGGAATTCATGTCTTTATGGTAGTCTTCATGTATTTTTTTGGTTTCAAATATTAACGCACCGTCATCGACGAAACCATCTTCGTTTCCAATATGAGACTATCAATCGCCTCCCTTTGCCTGATGGCCCTTTGAGGCCAGTGGTGAGGCCTTCTATGAACGCCTGTCGTGACGTATGTATAGTAGTGTCCACCCAGTGCTTACTTACAGTATGACCTAAAATGATAAAAAAATATATTAAAGTAAATAGTAGTAGATAACTATAAAACCATACACAACAGTAAACATCTTTTGCATACCTTCATTAATCCACGTCTCATCTTGATAATATATAATGCGACCTTCCCTGCGGTACTCCTTAATTTTTAGGAAATATCGGTGACGCCATAAAATTATGTGCTCCCGGTCAATTAAGCCACTGACGCTTTCCTCGTCATGTATTTGAAATTCAGAGTAATTAATATTTTGCGTAAAGTACTTCTTGAAAAAGATGGTAAATCTGGATCCTCATTCACGACTTGAAAGACCTAAAAAAAAATAAATGGTATATTATTTATAAGAAGGAGGGGGAGTGAAAGGGAGTTCTTTTTTCTCCTCATGCTATAAAACAATTATTATTTTTATTGTAACATTCCTTATACCTATATAAAGGAAATCAAATGAGCAGAGTCGTAATAGATACTCAAATTCATTTTTTAAATTACAGCCAATATAATTGAATAATAATAATTAAAAAATTACCCTTAAGATCGGTAATTCCTTTCTATAAAACAATTCATGCACTTTTCTTCGTATGACTGAAAGTGTAAAATCATCCAATTTATTTTTTATATTGAATTTAGGGCCGCGTGTTCTTGGACTGTTAAAATTTTCATTTTCTTTGTGTTCCTTCAGCACTCTATATATTGAAGCTCTGGATATATTGAGTATCTCCGAAGTTTTAAGCACACATTCGTTTTTTTTTCGGCGTCTCAGTTGGAGATTCAGCTTTTTTGCAGTGTATGCAAATTTGTATGCATTCAAAATTAATTCTTTTTCGGTTTTGGTAAACGATATGGATTTACGTTTTTTTCTTGGGGACAAAGTTTCTTCGTCACGCAGGTGTGATGAAGTAGACGGTTGAGCGTCCATCATAAATCAATAAAAACGTAACAAAAATACAAAACTTAACACAAAAAATCAACAAAGCAACAAACCAAAATCAACAAAGAAATAACAAAATAACAGTAATGATAGTTTGCTCACAACGGCACAACGGACACATTCGAACACTCCAGAGATTGAAGGACGAATGAGATTTCGGTAAACAAAATGACGCTGGGCGCGTAAACAAAATAGCATCTGGCGCCACAAGAAGGAGTATCTAGACTCCTTATTTTATTGTATACATTGTCTGAGTCTGTCAAACACTGTTCGTAAGCTGTCAACATGCGAGTTTCGGTCAAAAGAATAGATGACTATGTCATCTAAATACACGAAGCACCGGTTGCCCTGTAGGCAATTATTCATGAGTTTTTGGAATGTGGCAGGTGCATTTTTTAGGCCAAATGGCATTCTATTAAATTGATAATGTCCTTGAGGGACAGAGAACGCAGTTTTTTCTGCATCCTCCGGGGAAACTAACAGTTGATGGAAACCGGAAGCCAGGTCTAGCGTGGAGAAGTATTTACTTTTCCCTAATTGGTCGAGGATTTCTGATATCTGTGGAATCGGGTATGTTTCTCCTATAGTGATGTCATTTAGTTTACGATAATCGATAACTATTCGCCATTTCCTTTGACCCTGGGCGTCTAATTTTTTAGGGACTATCCAGATCGGTGAACTCCAGGGTGAAATTGACGGTTCAATTATATTTTGTTGGAGCATCTTGTTGATTTGAGTTTCCACTTCCTTTTTATAGCATTCCGGGAATCTATAAGACTTTGTATGTATCGGGATGTCCGTGGTGGTTTTAATTTTGTGGTTTAAGGCGGATGTGAAAGAGAGACGGTCTTCCGGTAAATGGAAGATGTCGGAATAGTCAGTACATACATTTATTAGAGCATTGGATTCCTCCGTCTTCAGATGGTCTATTCTCAACGATTTTATGACTTCATTAGTTCTGTCGGTTGAATTTCTCATCTTTAGATTAATATCAAAGGGTGTAAGGGTTCCAGTTTTATTTTAGGTTAGGGTTTACATGTATTGGAAATTCTGATGTGTTGGCTACGGTTAGATTTACACGTTCATTATCCTTAACCTTTACTATACAGTTGGATACTAATAAGTTGTCTGTAATATGTTGGTCAACGATTATACCTTCTTTGAGGCCAAGGTTTTTTACAGAGCATTCTATTACTGTTTCTGAGCGGTCTGGAATACATATGAAGGATTTATAAAATGTAGTTTAATATTAAATTTCCCTATATTAAGGGTGTCATTAGAGTAGTTAATTGTACAGCCATGAGATGTTAGAAAATCGGATCCGACGATGCCAACATATTGTAAATTAATTTGTTTTATAACATGGAATTTATACGGAATGTGTTTTCGTTCACTAAGTTCTAATTTAAGATGGAAGTGACCCTCGGTTAATGTAGGTTCCTCACCTGGATCTATTCCTTTAAGTTTAATTGGCTCTCTTATGAGTTTCTGAGTTTTATGGATACATGATGATTTAAGTAAACTGATAGCGGATCCTGAGTCTATTAGAAGTGATAAAGGAATATCGGATACATTAGTTCTTAGTAAGATATGAGGCAATAGTCTCTTAGAGGTAATCTATGTTTACTTCATAGATTTTAGTATCAGCTTGTTGATTAGGATTTATTATAACATTACCTTTGGTTTGGGGCTGGTTACCCTGGTTGTCGGTATATGTTTTGGATTTGCCGTCAGTTCGGGGCTGGTTACCCTGTCGGTTGGCGGATATTATGGATTTGCTGTCAGTTTGGGGCTGGTTACCCTGTCGGTTGGCGGATATTATAAATTTGCCGTCGGTTTGGGGCTGGTTACCCTGTCGGTTGGCAGATGTTATGGATTTGCCGTCAGTTTGGGGCTGGTTACCCTGTCGGTTGCCATATTTTATAGATTTGCCGCCAGTTTGGGGCTGTTTACCCTGTCGGTTGGCAGATATTATAGGTTTAAGGATTTTGAATTGGGTGTCGACTTTTAATTCTTGTCTCGGGCGACACCGTGACGAGACATTTAGTCGTTTAAATTATCATTGTTTATGTCTGTCGGGATATCTACTTCGTCTTGGCTGGTGTTGTCGTATTCTAATTCAAAATTATCTGTCAAATGGTTCACTCGCGCAAGTTGTTTAGGATGAGGATTAAAATGTGCCGGCTGTGAAAACTTAAATCTGTTATTGTTAAACTCCCGTTTTTTTGCAATTGGAAATGTCATGGTCTGGGCTTTTACAGTATCTACAAAATTGATTATTTTGTGGAATGAATGGCCTAATGTTGTAAGCAGGTGTGTTCTGATTATAGTTAGTGTTTGTATTAGGTCGTGATGGGCCTGCCCTGTTATTTTTATTTCTAATTATGTTGTTGGGCTTGGAATCGGTTGGTGCCCGCTTGTATAATGTTTGTTGTATCCGTTCTTCGGATATGGCTAGATTGATGGCTTCGTTTAAATTCTTTGACGACCTACATCTGACAATGTTTGACAGTCTAGGGTATAGTCCCATTAGGAAATGGTGAAGGGCTAAGTCTTCCATGGCTGCTGCGCGGCCGAAAAGCTCTTTGGCTTTAGATGTGGACGCTGAAATTTCTACTAGGAGTTGTGATAGTAGTGTCTCTACTCGAAGGGCGAACTGGCTCACACTGTCTAATGTCCCTTGTTTGCTTTCTTGTAATTCTGTGAGCAAGTGGGCATAGTGTTTACGGTTACTGAATTGATTTTTCAAGAAATCTTTTAAGTGGTCCCAATTTGTGAACTCCTTAATTGAACATGCTACTTCTGCTTTATCACTTACTTGGCTTATTATATATTTAAATAAGATAGGTTTTTGAGTCTCACTAGCAAGCTCATACGCGTTATTGCAGTTGACGAGAAATGAGTTGAGCGTATCCCTGTTCCGCTAGGCGCGAGATGTCGTAGACAACACACACTCCCCTTGCAATTGAGGAGACAAATTGCAGATATAGTAGTATGCCTCCTTTCCAAAATTTACTTTAGAATCCCAAATCGTTTAATGAGACATTATGCTGCCTTGGAGGTGCCTTATTGTACGACTAATTATAGAAAAAATTCATATCTTATTCGTTCGGCAAGAACTTATAACATACAGAATTAGACCTCTTTAACACTAAGCCGATTGTTTATAAACATTTATTTGCAGAGAACTGGTTTAGAGCATCTCAAACTGTCTGACAAGTGACAGAACATTGCCTTGTCATTAATGTTTCGTTCCTGTCGCAGGGCTAGGACCAATTGAGCCAGAACACTGTTATTTATGATGCATTCTTTTTTCTTTATTTTTTTATTCTTCCAAAGATCTATTGATTAAGTTAGCAATTAGTATAGATATTAATATGTGGAAACATATAATTGGTGTTTTGTTAATTTAAAAAAGTTATATTTATGTTAGATATAAAACACTGTTTGTTTTCCTAATAAAATAAAAATAAAATCAAATTCATCACACAAAATGACTTCCATATTTTCAATGTCCAGATATTGTTTTTCAAAAGTAATATTCATGGTATTTTTCTCACAGATTTCTTCTAGATATTCTTCATTTCTATTGTTGTCTTTTATACTAGTATCAGAGTTCTCATTCGGTTTTCTTATTTCTTTTTCTTCAAAACTTTCTTTTTGTGTTGGCTGGTTTTCGTTTCCATTAAAAAAATACCACAGTTGTTTTAATATTTTCTCAGCAGCTGTCAAATCCTGTTTGTTTAAAATTTCTGTTATTGTAGAATGTCCTGTATATCTGATAAAATCTTCTTCGGTCATCATTTTGATAGTTTTTGGTATTGCTTCACTTTCGGTCTTATTCTTCAGATTCTTCCCTAAGCATTTGAGTCCCATGGACAAAGACCGGTAGCCCGGAAACCATTAATAATTGTTTCTGGTTTTACGCATTTATCAATAGTTTTTTGCAAAAGTGGCACAAAATCAACTTTTGTAAGAGCCTGAGATGGATTGTCACGCCGCCACTCTAAGACTGTCTTTTGCCAACCACCTTTAAGAGGTCGAAACGCCGAGACATCTGCAGGCTGAAGCTACCGCGTGCAATTGGGATAAAGTGCTATAAGCACTATATTCAATGAGGAGCAAAGCTCACTGACGGCATATGTAAGGTGGGTTTTATGTCCGTCTACAAAGAAAATGACTGGGAATGGTATTTGATTTCGCATGAGATGCGGATGTAAAACTTTTTCTATATATTGGGAGAATATTTCAGTTTTCATCCAGCCATTTTCACTGAGCCCTATACCCC
>LUGF01018042.1:256734-273492 GCA_001625245.1 Calycopis cecrops | reverse complement strand
TATTATCAATTATTATACTGTTAACAATTAAATATCAATTAATTAAATCGTAAGAAATATTATAAAGAATACTGTGACGACAACAAACATGACTAGTAAGAGTCAAGTTAACAGCTACCTATACTATTTAAATATTATTTACATTATTATCAATTATTATATTATTTAACAATTAAATATCAATTAATTAAATCGTAAGAAATATTATAAAGAATACTGGGACGACAACAAACATGACTAGTAAGAGTCAAGTTAACAACTATCTATACTATTTAAATACTTTTTACAATATTATCAATTATTATATTCTTTACCAATTAAATATCAATTAATTAAATCGTAAGAAATATTATAAAGAATATTGCGGCGACAACTAATATATACGTAAACTACTATCATCATTTAATTTAATTTTAGTGTTGGTAATAATAATTTCTTTTTTTGCCGACATCCAATTGTTGCGTACGGTCTTAGAACGCAGCGTAACTAGCACGACCTTGGGTTTGGGGTCGTTAGGTTTTTCTTGGCCTACCCTCTTTGCATTTTCCACGTCATTTGGGTCTAGGTTTAGGATCCCCGCCAGATCTTAAATTACTAGTTTCGTATTTTCATTTTCACGCTTCTCTAATCCGTGTATTTCAATGTTTTTCTCTTTATCTCTAATTTCTAGATCCTGCACTCGTTCTTCTAAGGCCTTATTACACTTTTCTAAATATACGTTTCTTTGTTCTAACGACTTTATTCTTTTCTCCGATTGTCCTTTATAGTCAAGTAGTTTTTGATACATTTCTGCGTAGAACTCAACGCTATTGGTTAGATCTTCAATCTTTTTCTCCACACTATAAATCGCCGTTAGTGTTTTATTAGTATCGGCTAAAATATTATCGCCGGTATTTTCATTCGAGTTGGACATTGTTTTCATGTCACCTGCGTACTGCTTAGAAATGCTATTTGTCGTTACGCAATCATCGCAAAATGAATTTTGAATAAACTCTTTATTTACACATTTTTTGTGGTAAACAGTTTCACAATCACCTTTGCACTTTACAATGTCATCTTTATTTATAGACATAAACAGTTTACATTTTTTACATTGCAGAACCATTTTTAATTTGTTTATTACCAAATAAGTTATCTTGATGACCGATAAACACAGTAGTACGACCGTGCGTTGAGCGTGCGGCCGCGCGCGCACGAGACTGTGACGTGCACGCGTGTGTGTGTAGTGTAACGAAATAGAAAAATAGTAACAAATGAAAAGTTATTACATCTTTTAGGAGGCTGGATGTATTCGAGATTTTTTTACAAGAGTAAGCCGAACAAAATGGCATTTTTGTCAGAGCATTTTAGACGTTCTTTCGATGTTTTGCCGATGCACGTATGGCCATAATCGATTTTCCACCTATTTTTTATTGACACATTAGATTGACGTGATGTGAATGCCTCTGCAGACGGTAACGCCTTAGCGTGTTGTATAATATATATATACGGATAAAAGTTGATCAAGCAGCTTAGATAAACATTAAAACTTAAATCGAAAAAGACCCTTCTTAGTTCTTACAAACAAGTCTCATTGAGGCTGAATGTGGTAGTTCTTTTTTATGCTACAAGAAGAAGGAGAAATAAAATTTGACATTTCTTTTGTTTGTTTGTGCGAAACTGCAGAGTGCAGTCAGTTTTTTTTTAACTTTGCTTTGTAAATAAAAAATATTAGTTATTATCTTAAAGGTGCGAGGTGTACATTGTTCATTCAAAATCAAAACGAATTTGTTTATCATTTCGTACAATCGTTAAAAAGACAACCACTTAGTTGGACAATTTGAGTGCAAGCATAATTGAAAAGAACTCCGAGTAAAACTACGGTATTATCATTATATACCGGTTCACAATACTGTTTTCTGCCACAAGTGGTTCATGTTACAGTTTTGTACATGTTTGAAGCGTTTTCTAATATTGTATATTTTTGCTTTATGCTATAGTTTGCTTTATTTTGTGTACATGAACAATGTTATATGAATAAATAAATAAATAAATAAGTTTCTATACAAATTTTATTATTTTGAGAATCTCTACGTTATATTCTTTATCTACACAATGACGAGATATTACAATTTTTTTTGAAAAAAGATCTAAGCTGAATTATTGTAAGTATTTTTTCTTTAGTTCTTAATTATTGATCTTTCTTGGGTTATAATATTTACTGTCCTGTTTATACACAAAAACTTAATAGAATTATTGGCTGACTTGATGGCAGCGGTGATGTAATAAATGTCTTAATGTCTATGTCTTAATTGTTGAAGAATATAAAACTATATTACAGGAACTCCAATGGAGGAGTATGTTTGGCAATGCTGCCGATTCTGTCTCGCTGTTGAAGTTCTGAATCCCATCTTCACGATGCCAGAGCACAAGGAGAAATATAGCAGTACAATATATGAAGCAACTGGAATCAATGTAGGTGACGTTTGTATGTGTGCCATCTCTTCATACCTAATAGTTTCCTAATAGAGTGTAAAAAGAGAGAATTAAATCATATTTTTTTTTTTTTTATGGCATAGGGGGGCAAACGAGCAGTTGTAGCCATTTTCATGACTACCGACATAGACATAGACCCCACCCATAGGCATGGCATATAGACTATACAGATGCGCTGCCCCCCTTTCTCCTCCCACCTCCATGGGCCACCGGCTACTTACACACTGCACGAAACGCGACAGCACAGCTGTCACTTCACGCCGGTCTCATGTAAACGAGATATTATAAGGATAACCTCATAGCACTTCTGAATAACCACATATTACATATTTTTTGTAATTCTTTTTTTAATTTTGTTTATTACTACAATTAGTTTACAATCCAGTAATCAATACCTGTGCCAAATTTCATCCAAATCTGTTCAGGAGATACTTACATTTGTAATATTAGTAGGATAAATTTATAATTTATTCAATATGTATTGCAGGTAGATATTAATGATACATACCCTAAACAAATATGTTGCAGTTGCATAGCTTTCATCAATAAATCAATAAAATTTAGAAGAAAATGTGCCCAAGTACAGAAAAACTTTGACAACAAAGTTAATGAGTTAGAAATTGATACAACAGATGTATTAAATTCAACAACTATCGACATAAGTCACCTAACTGAAGATAGTTTTGGGGATTATGATGACAACATTACTTTAGATACATTTCAGTTTAGTGACACGCACATTACTGACGCCCAGGATGTAGAAGCTAATATTGAGGATAAAAAATTCAATATACTAGATGATGTTACAGATATAAGCATTAGTGTAGTGGCAAAAGATGTTCATACAATTGTAAAAAGTGATGAATTTGCAAATATAACAAAGAATGTACAAGGAATTGATGATAGCAAGTTATTGAGTGACAATGGACTTAAGAGACGAGCTAAAAGAAAGGTAAACAATATAAAGGCTGACAACACAAAGAAAAAGAGTAGTAAAGAGGAAATAGAATGTGAACATTGCCACAAAATATTGACTTCTAAATTGTCTATTCGCAATCATTATAAAATTCATACAGGATTTGATATTGTTTGTGAAGTAAGTAAAATAGCAGCAATCTTTTTTATTTTAATGCATCATAAACGAGTCAACTAATTAATGACATCGTTTCAGATGTTTCTTGTATAAATAAAAGAGATGGGAATAATGAGAAGAGCTATTCTCTCACATAATACAGACATGCAGAGTGGCAGCTATGGTGACATATTTAGTGGGATTTGTAAAAATTAAAAATTATAGATTTAAAAATTTTGTGCAATGAATGTTGCCATGAGTCTGCATATTGGTATAAGAAAAATGATTAATTATTGAATTTTTATTAGCATTGCGGTAAAAAGTTTATCACAAGACGATTACTTCTAATGCACTGTCGAGCCAAGCACGGGTACGAGAAGACGGACAAGTGTTCATACTGTGATTACAGGGCGTCAAATGCTGAACAAGTGAAGGTAAACATAATTATTTTTTTGTGTTTTTAGGCGCTGCAATTACAGCATTCCTGAATCGGGCTGGCATGACTTGGGTTATACCGCTAGCAGCTAGCTCACACAATACTGCCTTACAAGTAACAGCTGCATTATAGCATTATATTTTTAAGTTTTATGCTGATGCCCTTTTGGGGATTTTTTTTTGTTATAGCATAGGAGGCAAACGAGCAGTTGGGTCACCTGATGTAAAGTGATCACCAACGCCCACAGACATCCGTAACCCCAGTGGTCTAACAGATGCGTTGTCGACCTTTGACGAAAGAATAAGCTCTTTTCTTGAAGATCCCTAGGTCGTATCGGTCCGAAAATACCCAGGGGGTCAGCTGATTCCAAATCGAAATAGTGAGAGGGATGAAATTGCGCTTATAGCGCACAGTAGTGGACTTCGGAGGATCAAGGTGGTGACGGGTGAATTTGGAATTTGGCGCGAAGTCCTGCGAATGGAATTGAGCTGCGGGTATTAATCCGAACAATTCCTCGGAACACTCCCCGTGATAAATACGATAGAAGATGCACAGCGAGCTGACATCTCTACGCAAGGCAAGAGTATCAAGCTGGCCGGTGAGATACTGGTTATCGACGATTCGAGTCGCTCTTCGTTGTATACGGTCAAATGGAATGAGCTGATATTGCGGGGCTCCGGCCCAAAGGTGAGAGCAGTACTCCATGTGCGGTCGGATTTGCGCTTTGCAAAGTTGCAGCCGATGGGCTGGTGTGAAGTACTGCTTCGCCCTGCCGAGCACACCTAGCTTTTGCGACGCTAATTTAGGCTTCGCTTCCAGTGACCGCGAAACTGAACGTTACTCGATATGTCGACGCACAGTATTCCAATGCTAGCTGTAGCTCTCATAGCTAGGAGTATAGTGGAATCGATAAGATACGACAAAGGGTGTTCTTTTAGCGGAAAACGCGCAAACTTGTGTCTTTTTAGGGTTGAATTGGACTAAATTTAGTCGGCCCCATTCCGAGACTTCGCGTAAGCTCGACTCGATTTCAGACATAAGTTTGTTCCGGTACTCGTTGACTTGTTCCCGTGAAACATTGACGCGGCCAGTGTATAGTGCGTCACCAGTGCTATCATCTGCATAGCAATGAATGCTATCGGTTTGAAGCATGTCATTAATATGCAAGAGAAACAGAGTGCAGTCAGAGCATGGACCGTCGACTACGACCCTAATGCTCCGGTCTGTTAAAAAGCTGGGGATCCAGTCGCAAAGTTTCACAGGTATTCCAAAAGCGGGAAGCTTGGACAGGAGAGTTTTATGACAAACCCGATGAAAGGCTTTCGCTATATCCTGACTAACCGCCAACGCCTCCCTGGATGGGGGAGATGGCATGATAATCACTATTCGATGAGGTTCATAATGTACATTGTTTATAGATCCACGAGAGACTCCACACTGGGGAAAAGCCTTTTGTCTGCAAGGAGTGTAATGCTGGATTCCACAGGAAAAGCAGCTACCTTCAGCACATCGCTATCCATCTACCTGAAAAAACTGTACAGGTATGGTTTTTTATGCTTAAAGTATGTTTTGATGCATATTTAAAATGTATGAACTGTAATCCCAATTTATCAGTGGCAGTTTTTTCAATTAGGCACAGACAACCCGGGATCCCGCGACAGTCCTGGAATTTGAGGGTAGCTTACGAAAAATGTGAAAATGTACAAAAATCAACTTTTACTTTTTCATTTAAACTTATAAAATTAAAATAAAATCTAAATAAAAAGTTTTCTCTTATAAGCAAAAAACAAACTAATTAAAATATAATAATAATCCCGAAAAAATGTTCCCATGGGATAGTTTTCCACGATATCGAAAATTACGCGGGTGAAACCGCGGGGCGCAGCTCGTCAGTCATATTTACAACTACCGCGCCCCGCGGTTTCAGCCGCGTAATTTTCGATATCGTAGAAAACCATCCTGTGGCATCCCATGGGAACATTATTTTGGGATAAAAACTATCCTATGTATTAATCCAAGTTACTCTCTGTGTGTGCCAAATTTCATGAAAATCGATACAGTAATTTTTGCGTGAAGGAGTAACAAACAAACGAACATACAAACTTTCGCATTTATAATATTAATAGGATAATTAAAGTAATTAGTTAGTTATTTCTTGTATTAACAATAATAACATTAACTCTATACTTTAGTACTCTAGTTACTCTATTATTTGTTTAAATTATGAAAGTATGAACGACGTAATAATACCTAATCAATGTGACATCACAGAGTCTATTTTTTTTTTTATTAAATTAATCAATTGATTTAGAAAATTCTTGGGTTCAAGGAATTTAATTCCGAAAGTTTCGGGACTGTAAACCGGCCGGGATCCCGGGTTAATATCCCCGGCAACAGTGCCATCGCGTGTCGCGCAGTCTCTAAGTAGCCGGTGGCCCATTGAGCGAGAAGAAATCACCTACTAATGCGTTATGCGGATGTCTAAGCGCGTCAGTAGTAATAAAATTGGCACCGACTGTTCTTTTGCCCTATTATGCTATAAAAAAAATAACAATGTTGTGGTAACTCTAAATAAAGTAAGTAAATTTACTAAATTACTATTGTATAGCCTCTGTGCGGATGTCTATGGGCGTCGGAATCCATGAAGTGAATGGTGAATTAGTTCCGAATGCTCGTTTGCTCTCTTATACTATAATAAAAAGTCGTTTGAGGCACCCGAAAACACTACAATATTTTTTGCATTTATTTGACGTCATAATATTTATAATATATCAACTCCGCTAAATAAATAAGCGGATGTGCGCCGAAAAACATGAATGCGCGCGAACTTGATCGGCGCGCCGGCGAGCGTTGGCGGCAAACCGAATCGTCACCCATCGAATGTCGAATGTATGCGTTACGGACACTGGGCCTGGTGCTCACGCACACATTAAAAACCGCTCATTTATTTGAAGATATACTCTGATAGTAGGCAATAGTACCTTTGCTTCATCTGAGCCGAATTAGGCCAGCTCGATGTGGGAGGGTCCTACCTCATACTGTACAACTCCTGCCTCGACACCGCCTCGAATTGACAGTGACACTGTCGCGTTTTGTAAATTATTCTATGTTAATTTATTGTAAGAGTGTAGAAACCCTTGGTCCTCCCCCTCACGAGACTAGAAGTTGTGTTGCAGTGCGAGCAGTGCCCGGCCCTGTTCAAGTCTGTGACGCTGATGCGCATCCACGCGAGCCGCCACCGCGCGCCGCGCTACGCCTTCAGCTGCGGGCTGTGCGGCGGCGCGTTCGCGAGGAGACGCAACGTGGCGCGGCACCTGGCGCGCGTGCACGCCAGCCGGGCCGAGCAGCACATACAGCGGCACAAGATACAGTGACCAGTGACCTAGCACATTCGGAGTCAGAAGATACAGTGAACAGTGACCTAGCGCCGCATTCACTGGTAGATATAGTGAACACTAAGCAGTGATCACCACATCCAGCAGACAGTGACACGTATACAGCGACACAAGATGTCAAACATTATTAAGTATATAAGGTATAGTGAGCAACGACAATGGGTTAGTGGACACGACCTCAAACAGCGACAGCGACCTCGCATTAGAGTGAGCCCTTCTTTGTTCCACTTAGTGGGCCAGTAGTTAGAATCGGTATAACACGATAGCAGATGACCCATAATGGTGTGTATTGAGGTATTAAACAACTTGTTCGTGTCAGTGTTGCAGGATGAGGATGGGAATATCTAAATTTAAAAAAATAATGATCACAGATTTCATCTTAGAATGATGAAAAAGGCTATTTTTGACGGGATTACAGGTAGGCAAGCATATTAGATTCGTGGGCCATGTCTGTGTGAGTGTAAAAGCTAGGTTAAAAATGTAGACACAAACTCCACTATCCTGTCGTATTATTCATGATGTGACAAGTTATGCAAGAAATTTGTGGCACGACTGATTCAAGTGCCTAGCGATTTTTCACATTCTGTCTATTCAGTTACTCGAGAAATTTACGATTTTTTGAGACATAAAGGATAGAAACATGCAAAGATTATAGAAATTACAGGATATAAACAACATTTTCTAATAATACCTTTATTATTAATAAACAAAGATCACAACATCCCCATAACACAGTTGATCATCTCGTTATTGTGAATAAAACAAAGTTGCACAGAAGATGACAGGTACAGTGCAAGCAAAAGGTCTAGGTTGTGTGAAAAATGTCAAAAAGGATGAAGACCAAATTTTTTTACTCAAAATTTATGATAATTTAAAAATGTTTGCTATTGACTTAGCTTATTGTCCGCGAGGTATAATTGTTATAATTTAATTTTCATGTATCAATCTTGAGCTTTAACATCATAATTATAAGTTTCAAGTGTATAATCCCATCTCATTTTTTTAGTCACCACCTGTATAACAATTGTCCGGCAATCATAAGGCAACTTTTGGCGCGTCAGGTCTTTAAAATGGCGGCACAGGAATATGGCGGATTCTTGAGATTTCAAATATCTACATATATACAGTTGCGAATTGTATGCTATTGCACTGGCATATTATTTACTTTGTATTTGGCAATAATTGTACCGGGTAAAGCAATTTTGATGCAATACTAGATAATAATTATATCAATTGTTACAAATATCATCTTTGTTATAATGCTATTCAGATTTACCTGTGCAAAACCACATACTTTATGTAACAATAAGCCTTTATAAAATGGATAAATATGACAACATGATTGTATATTTAAGGTAAATATTGTATATATTGCCTAATTCTATTTGTAAAATTGTTTCATTTACAACAACAAAACGAGAAATAATAAAACACTAATTAAAAACAACAAATGCTTATAATTACTAATTTAGTTAATAATATATTTTTCCAGTATTTTTTTTGGTTCATAATATTAAATGATATATTTAATTAATATAAAACAATGACTTGCGAAAGAAAGCATTCTCATATTGTCTAACCATTGAGATGTTATGGACGGAGCAGGGTACCTCTAGCTGTCTCTTGGATAGAAGGAGTGAAGTTTGCAGTACTCTCTTATCTACCACATCTATATTTTAGTATATGTATAGTATATTTTCTAATTTAAACTACTTATTTATTGAAATTGGATGATTAATTTTATTATTTAAATAACCATTTTACGGAGTAAACAATATAGAGAGGGGGTACTGCTTTAACCATAGGACATTCCGCTTATATGTTGCATCCCACTCTGTCAATAATAAGTCTATGATATGACCACGTCGAGATCAGTGTGCACCTTCTGGGCCAACTTCGCGAATTGTTTATGAATATCTAATATATAAAATTCTCGTGTCACAGTTTTCGTTGCCATACTCCTCCGAAATGGCTTGACCGATTCTCATGAAATTTTGTGAGCATATTGAACAGGTCTGAGAATCGGCCAACATCTATTTTTCATCCCGATATTCCCACGGGATCGAAAGTTACGCGGGTGAAACCGTTAATTAGCTGTGCCCAGACAGCTAGTATTATATAATAATTAACATATTTTTTACACAATATATAATACACAAGACTTTACCGCCCTAGCATAATATTTTTCTAGACAAGCAGGGGAAGCCAACCCAGTTGATCGTGGAAAGGTAAATATATACATGTTTACCTAGCTATCGCTACCTTATATACTGTCTCATATATCGTTTTTTGAAGTATAGTAGTATTAGTAGAATATTTATTCTTGGTTTAAATTTTCCGTGGGAAAAGTCGATCTTAGCTGTACAAATGGAGTTGGCCACCACTGTTCTAAATGAAAGTAAATCGTCACAAAGCAAAATCCAAATTTGATGTAAACAATCGGACTCACACACAAAGAACAATGGCAAACTTCCATACATTAGATTATCCCATTACAAATTGTTACTATGTACAATTACTTTCAATCAAAAAAATATTGTTTGATTCTGCATTACTTTCTAAACGAATCTGTGCAAGAAATTTTATTATAGAAGCCGGGTAAAAATTTAGATTTAAAAGTCTTAAGTTACCTACATCTGACATACGTCACTTAAAAAGTCAAAGAAAACGTAAAATAATAACTCTTTGTTATTTTACATTTTCTTTGACTTCTTAAGTACCACAACTATGTTTTTAAATAAACAGCGTACAGAACCGTTACAAAATAAACTACAATTTTCTCGGAATTTGATACTAGTTTTTTAGGCCAAATAATAGCAAGTAAAGTTCAAAATCCCCATTTCATTTCTAGTGAAATTAAATTCAGTTCAGTTCAATTTCAATAATATTCAATTCAGAAAAGTAATCTTCATATCATAAAGTAATCTTCAGAAAAGTAATCTATAATCAATTACAAAAATGATCTCACGTTTATTAATTTTCTCTATTAATATAACTATGAACATATAAAACAATTACTATTTAAGATCAGAATGCAAGATATTTTAAATTCTCGCAACACTCACTGTGAAAAACGATCAAAATAGTCAATCAACTTTCTATTTAAAACTTTTTTATTTATGACTCCCCTTAGTATTCTAAGGGGAGTCATAAATAAAAAAGTTTTAAAAAAACACTGGTAATTTATTATTTTCGTTTGATATACATATAAGTCATTAGAAGTAGCTCAGATGTGATGGGATAAGATCTCGCCATTGTTCAAATTTGAATTATAACTTAGCCACAGATTATAAATCAGTGAATGGTTTTTATCATTAACATATTATTTCACTATTCTATTAATATAAATTTATCAATTTTCTTTTCGACGAGATAAAAAGAGTCGGGTGCGAGTTTTTACTCACACAAAGACCACACCTGTCATAGCATCTATCGAATGTGAGTAATAACTGACTAAACACAGTTGGCTACATGTATAGTGCTAGCTATATTAACTAAGTGACTATAATTTACCACCTAATCGCGTATTGCAAGAATACACTGGTTACAACGATCAATGCCCAATTATTAAATAACTTTCTTCTATCTATCCAACAAAACTAGGAATGATTTATTTAGCTTTATATATAGTGCAAATGGGCTATTTTCCAAGTTTTCAAAAACCACGCCAGAATGTTTATCAGTGATCAAGGAACTTATATAGTTTTGTTTTTAATTCTGATAAATATTTATCTCAAATTTATAAGCTTCTTTAAGCAAGATAGCGTCTGGTGACGTATTAGCTTTGTAGCGTAAGTTATTAGTACTATGAATGAATGAAATATACTTAATTGTGCATATTACAGAATACAGAACAAAAAATAAGTTACATTATAAAGTGATTAACTAGTACTCAGTCGGCACTAATAATAATCAGTAGATTTCGGAATGCGGCCTCTATGATTTGTTTGACAAGTTACTACGATTACCATAATATGGCGTCTGCGCTTTTTACGTCGTTTCGAGTCACGTGACTCATGAATAAAAAAACGTATTAAAAAAAAAATTTTAAAATAAAGTATTGATTATATACAAATTATTTCATTTCTACATAATGACTTAAAAAATCATTAATTAAATATTAAATTCTTTAATTTTTTTTAATACTGGAAAATAGCCTATTATAGACAATGTGATCAGATTTATTCATATTTTATTTGATGAATAAAAAATGTATGACTACGAGTTATTTCTATTATTACATTCTTCTGTAGTAACATTTTCTTCATTGCTAATGAGTGAGGAATCCTATCGCATACTTTGGTAATATAGACAAGTATCTAAAACGTTTTTGCATATCTATTTACTGCTAAACTTTTTCTTCATACATGCAGTATACAAGGTTCTTTTATAGAGTTAAAAATAGGAATAAATATTTACAATAACAGTAAGTAGCAGAAGCTAATTTGTTTCAAGGACATATTATTTTTACCACAAGTAGCTGGACATGGAAGGGGCCTGTTCTAAAAGTATAGACTATAGTGGAAATAAATAATTTGATAGTCCTATAAATAAATTTGATTACACTTTAATAAAACTAATTTTCCATATATTGCAGTTTATTATTGTACATATTCTATTATTTTTTGTTTTGGAAGTTAGGTGTGTCAAGAGACCCGTCTAGTACAGAAAACCTCGTTTTAAAATTCAACTATTTAAAAGATTTTCTGACCTGTTCTTTAATAAAATATAAGCAAACAATTCTTGTATATAAACAAAAGTTCAATGTGTATTGTTGATTTAAATCAACAGACAACAACTACCGTTAAATATCGCTATAGTGTGAATAAACACGGCAGACATCACAACTTAATAAATAAATTAACGCTACACTAAAATATATTATATATACTATAAATATAATTTATTTAAATAAATATTTGCTAGTCGTTTGACTCTTTGTAACTGAACGTTTACAGCGCAAATATCATATATTTATATGTATTACCAAATATATGACCTTTACGGCGAATGGAGAAACAAGTCTGTCAACTATTAAATTTAGTACATAAAAACCCATTAAAGGCAGAGGATTTATTTCTATGGAATCACCGATATGATTAAAAGTTCCTCGTTGGAAGTGTTGTGTTCGAGGCGAGTTGTCCATTCATTGTCTATCTGTTGATGGACTAGGTCGGTTAAATTCTACCCTCGGATATGACGCCACCGATTGGCTTTAAATCGCGGATTGCTATTGGTAAATTTAATAGCCGTAGAAAGCTATGCTATTCATATAAGATTCGAAGTAAATTAGCGACATATATTTATTTGAAATCACAAATGGCGTAAAATTTTAATACTTTCCCGCCATCTGTGTAACGTTCGAGGTGAGTGGCGCCACCTGTATAATATTAGCGATGATTAGCGCCATCTGTAGAATATTCGCGGTAACAGCGCCATCTGCCGGACTAGCGGGGCACTTAGATCCTGTTCAGATTAAACGTTTTAGCTTAGCGTAGGCGCTCGCGCTTTGCCGGGACACTAGTGCTACTATGTCGCGTGCGAGCGAGCGAGCTGACGGCGTATCGAGATCAGGCGCCGTTTTTGTTGTTTTGCGTCCAGAACGGCGAGCGAGCGTCGTGGCCAAGCCGCTTCATCTAAACAGGGTCTTAAAGCTGGAACTGGTGGAGCTTCTCGCAGCTCGGCATGCGCAACTTCTGCGCCTCCGCGTGCTGCTTCTGGTCGCCGAAGTTGCGCGCCTTCCACGCCATGCTGTCGCGGTAGTTGCGCTCGCGCTGACACGCCAGACGCAGGCTCGCTGCAACACCACAGTGAACGGGTAAAGTTCTGAAGAAATTCGGTATTCGATTCTCATACCGAATATGTATAAACCTATTTATATATCTACAGGTTATGGGATAGGGTATAATAGTATTATTTAAATAAGTTACACCGATTCGCCATTGGTCAAACGAGAGTTGGCATTGGCATTCGTCAGTTACTTAGCCGAATGTCAGCTCTCTTAGCTGTCATTTATTCCCACGTCAAAAGTGATGCAGCACAGATATCGTGAGCGAGATAGCATAAGCTCACGTCTTGTTATATTTTAAGCCTTATTAGTTGTGGAATAAGGTTTTTATTGAATTGGTGTTATAAATCGGATTAGATCGGCCTATGTTGCGCTGTTCTGCGTCAACGACGAAAGCCGATGTAACTTATATTCGTGGTAGTACACATAAGTAGCATTCAAATACAAAAAGAAAGAGCATAATATATTTAATAATGAAAAATGAAAAAAATATATGTATGTTTGTATACATAATACACCAAAATAACATTTTACAATTATTGTCTGTCTATTTTGTACCGGCTAATTTCTGAAACGGTTACAACGATTTTGACGGTATTTTCACTAGCAGTTAGCTGATGTAATAAGGAGTAATTTAGGTTTTATTTATTAAAATTTATTATTTTTAAATTCCATGCATTTAAATATTTTTTATTTTATAATTAATAAACTTACATTGTATGTATCATTCGAGATAAGTCAACTTTCAATGGCTTTATATAACCTAAATAACCAAAAAGAACAAATAGTACGAAACAATCTGACTCACCTATGTATTCTTCTTCAATAGCCATTTCCAGTCTCCGGAGCGAACCTTGATAGTCTGTGTGGAAGTTATCCTTCACATAGTATGGCACCTGAAAGTATAATTATTTGTTAATTATCATTGTTTACTTTTAAACATTCATTGTTTTTTTTTATGTAATAGGGGGCAAACGAGAATGTGATGTTGGAACTACCGCCGCCCATTGGCGTTTGCAAAACCATATATTTTTTTTTTTATGACATAGGGGGCAAACGAGCAGGTAGTTAGTGACTACCGCCGCCCATAGACATCTGCAAAACTAGGTGTTTACTATGAAACCACTTTCGAAGAAAGAACTTTGTGAGAATTAGTTTAGTTTAGTAGTAGTTTAGTTTTTGTTAGCGAGGCTGTTGCGTTTTCTTCAGTTTTTGAAAGTCTATTGGCAATTTGGGTAATGCTTCTACATAGCCCCAGGCTTATATTTCAGCATGCAGTTATAAACAGGATCGCAAAAGAAATTGGACATTGTATAGCACCAGAACCAAGACTGCAGCAGTTGCATACTGTCAAGGTGACAGTCTTCCGGGGCACAGGGTACTTGGGTGTGGGGGTGAGGCTGTAGACGGGCCTGCTGATGAAGAAGTTGAACATCATAGAGAGCAGCACCAGAACCAAGACTGCAAGTTGCATACCTTCAAGCTGACAGTCTCCCGGGGCACGGGATACTTGGGTGTGGGTGTGAGGCTGTAGACGGGCTCGCTGATAAAGAAGCCCGACATCATGGAGAGCAGCACGAGCACCAGCACCGGCAGCAGCTGCAAAAGCCCTGCGTGGCTGTCCCGGGGCTCCGGCTCGCGCGCCCGGCGCCGCGTGTACACCGTCGGACCGCCGCCTTGGAATGCTGGAACGTACCATCTTCATTAAGGCCCCAGTACAGATCAAGACCAGCATAGTCTAGCTACAATACTAGATTTATGCTCTTCAAAACAGGAAGTATGTTGGCTTTAAGCAAGTGTTGCCAGCACCATCACGTTACTTACTGTTCGGCATACGGCGAACGCGACTTGCAGTCGAGTTTTTTTAAGTTTAGTTTGTTTTGCCTTAAAACTAAACTAAAACTTATTGTCGAAATAGTTTTAATCGAAATGGACAGGACAGAAGTACACTATTGTAGACTTTTACCAAGGAAATAGCAATAGCTATTGGATTTAGTCGGTAAGCAGTAGATCTGGACTTGGCTTGACACTTGACGGAAAAAAGGTTGAGTTAATTTCGATTTAACGACGGTGCGCTGTAGCGGATTTTTTCCGGCACGACCAGGGAGGTCCTCACGCTCACATGATATGGTAAAGTGACAGCGGTGATGTCGTGTTTAATCAAGTTAAGGTGTTCGCACATTACAACAACTCGACTCCCAACTCCACTCGAAGTATGGCATTCAAATGTAATCTATATGTTGTGTCGATTAAGAGGAATTAGTCAACTTTGTAAGTAGTTAATAGGGCAACGCGTTGGCCACGCGTCGTACACTGGAGGAGTCGAGTCGTTATGTGCGAACACCTCCAGTCAGCAGGTGGTGCACCTGTGGCTCCGAAGAACATGTTGAAGAGCTCCTCGGCGGTGAGGTCGGACTCGAACCCGCGCGCGTAGTACTGGTGATGGGTGTGCGGCGCGTGCGCAGGCTCCTCCCCGCGCAGGTCGTACTGCTTGCGCTTCTCCCGGTCCGTCAGCACCCCCGCCGCGTTGCCGATCGCCTGGACACCACACAGTACTGTACTATCTCTATAATGGCTATAATTATTGTTCAGTCGGAGTAAGCTTCATTATCGTTGGTTTTAAGGTTCCGTACCCAAAGGGTAAAAACGGCGCTAACTTACTAAGGCTCCGATGTCCGTCCGTCCGTCCGTCACCAGGCTGTATCTCATGAACTATGATAGTTAGACAGTTGAAATTTTCACAGATGGTGTATTTATGTTGCCGCTATAACAACAAATACTAAAAAATTAAATAATATGAATATTTAAGGGGCCCCCATACAATTAACGTGATTTTTTTGCTCCCATACAAAAGATAAGCTCCTGTATTCGTAGATAATGGTACGAAACCCTTCGTGCGCGAGTCCGACTCGCACTTTGCCGGTTTTTATGTCTAACACCTTTCCCACCGTTAGCCAGATATTTTGATTTAGAGAAGTACTATGTAAAATGACCGGAGGACTTGCGCGCTGTTTGATTTAATTATGGAATTATTCAAATATTTTTATTTTCTTGCTGATTTTTACCCTTCTTTCGATGTATTTTTTAAATTGTGATTTCTAAAAAAAACATCGAATTAAATTAAATTGGCTTCACATGTTCTTCGTCTCGACCATATTATGTAACACATTGTGCGAATGTTAGATCGTTACTTTTTTAAAGTAAAATTATTTTAAAATTTTTGGACTTAAATAAAAATTGCACACATATTTATATTCTAGAGAAGACACGCTCATCAGACTCAGTATAACATACTACTTCAACCAGTTGTACTAGAATATACTGTGTCCTGTTGCTGACAGATCCGGGGCACCTCAATATAGGCGGACGACGGCACCTGCGGGGTTTTAGTGGGTATTCGGCTTAGCCGCGAGTCCCACACATCCATCAGGTCTCACCCAAGACCCGTGGTAGTGCGTAAAGTATTTCCCCGCAAAACCACCTAGATCCTCCGAAGTCTACTACTGTGCGCTATAAGCGCAATTTCATCCCACGCACCATTTCAATATGGAATCAGCTGCCCCCCTCGGTATTTCCGGACCGATACGACCTA
>LUGF01018042.1:229152-239567 GCA_001625245.1 Calycopis cecrops | reverse complement strand
TCGACCGCAAAACTTTCACACACGCCAATCTGAAAAAGCTGTATATCGCTGCATAAGTTCAGGTCCGAACGGCGGTTGGCAACACCAACGATCTTCAAACGCGTGCTACAAGGTCATCACCATATAGTCTTGCAGCGGACTGATGAGTGGCGACCGCGTGACGTCATCAATTACACCGCTAATGAGAACCGGAACAGGGCAGTGACGTCAACACGAGACCAATTAGCTTGATAGTGTATTGTGTTACTGCGCCGTTTCATCCGGCTTTGATGCAGCTGATGACTGCCCTATGTGTCTACGACTGCCAGTCGCTGGGGTATCCTGTTGCTGATAGATCCAGGATACCCCTCGCCACAGCGGCCGAGGGCTTTCGCAGGTTTTTTAGTCGGTAGGTGCACGCTTCTTGTGCCGAGTCCGACACACCCTTCGGGCTCTCTCAGGGCTGGTTGGAAGGTGCATAAATGCATTTTACCTGCGTCAAAAAAACAAAAAGCGACTACGACTCCTTTCAACATCCCGTGCTCCTTTTTTAAAGTATATGGGTAAAAGGAGCAGTCGAACGTCAGGACTACCGACGCCCATAGACATCCGCATATAGATTATACAAATGCGCTGCCTTACTTCCTCCTCCCGCTGAGTAGGATACTTACACACCGTATTTAACGCGACAGCGCAGCTGTCACTCCACTCCGGCATCGAGTAAGCGAGAGGTACCTCCCAACGTAGCACTTACTCTTACTTTACTTAAGTAAGAGTTAGTGCCACGCTGCCTGTAGACGAATCGGGCCGGCACGACCGGGGAGTAGCCTCTCTCTCTTACACAAGACCGGCGTAAAGTGACAGCTGCGATGTCGTGTTTCGTGTGGTTTGTGAGTAGCCGGTGGCCCATGGAGATGGGAAGAGGAAGGATAGCAACGCAATTTATAACCTCTATGAGGATGTCTATAGGCGTCGGTAGTCATGAAAATGGCTCCGATTTCTTGTTTGCCCCCTTATACCGTAATAAAAAACAGCACCAAATACGACATCACAGCCGTCACTTCACTCCGATATCGTGTAACCGAGAGGTACCTCCCAACCTACCTCTTACCAAACGCCGCGCGGTTGCAGGTGGCGCTGAACGGCGTCCACTTCTGCGAGTTCCCCCACCGCGTGCCGTACCAGCGCATCAGCCACCTGACCATCGACGGTGACGTCATGATGAACTTCATCGGCTTCGAGGGCGCGCAGCCGCCGCCCAGTCAGATGTACATGGTGAGTGGAACGAGCAGTCGGGGACAGTTGCTCACCGACACGTATGCATATACTACAGATATCCAAAACTGGAGTCGCCGTGGCCTTTGGCGCTTTGTGTCCAGTGGACATTCTTCGGCTGATGATGATGATCAGAAACCAGTCAGACAGCTCCGATTCGGAGATGAGTTGGGGCCTCAGGCATCAGTACACATCTGCTATCACCAGGCTACGTTCGGTCTGGAATTGAAAAAGTCATCCACACAATAATAGAGTATGCAGAGAAAAACGTATTCTTTATAGTTTATCCCAATGCCGCCAATTGTTACTTAACACCGATAATGTGCGAGCGAGAGGAATATCCCGGACGTGCCAGACCGATCGGGCCACAATGCAGCAATAGCGATACTTGAGGATCTGTCTTTAAATCGGGAGAGTCCATAGGCAACAACAGATGGCCATCTTGTGTATCAAATTTTGGGTTTTCAGTCAATGCGATGCTTCGTAGAGAAAGAGAGAGAAAATAAATTTCTTTCTTGCGCTGCGTACCTCTCGCTCGCACACCGTTGCAAAGTGACAGCGAATCTGTCGCGTATTGGTGTTTTTTTGCCAAAAAGAAAGGAAAGGCAACACACCTGCGTAAGAATTAAATGGATATAATGATGATATTTACTTTCAATCTCTAGTCGGAGCCGCCAACTTACGGTTCGTACGGCGCTCCGCCCCCGTCCTACGGAGCCCCGGGCTACGGCGCGCCACAAGGTAAGCCCTACTCCAAAGTGAAGCATGAGCTAAATAGTACTAACATACTGTTCAATGCGTCCAATGTTTGAGTACGTTTCAATAAAAGAACATAGAAGCCTTTCCTCGCTGTCAAGGAAGAAAAATATACTTTAGCATATGCAATCGGTGCTAGGTACGTCCGAAAAAAAAATAATGGATCTGGTTAACTAGTGTGGGCTGACACACTAGCTCCTTAAATAAAGATTTTTATAGTCTATAATATAATAATTAAATTACTTAATATAATTATGGAATCTGCATTTAACTATTTTATTATTGTTCAATATACCTTAAGATTCCCATCGTTATTGTACCCAGCGGTGGAATCTTAGTCTATAGTCTGTGGTATTAAATGCTCCGACCCTCGTCTGTAGTCTATGGTTTGAACCTAATATAGTAGTAATAAGCTAAATAAATTCGTCGGCGTGTTCAAATTAACTTCTTGTTTACTTTTCGTAGACAAAAATGGCTTCATAAACAGATTTGTAGCGGTCATCATAGACAGTGTAAAAAACTAAAACTTTCTTAAAAGTCATTAGACAGATGAGTTATTGCTTCTCTTAATAAAAACGTCTCCTAATGTGAATAAAATTAACATCTTTTAAGAAAATGTTACAAAATAAGAAGGATATATTTTATATATATTTTATCTGTTCAGATTTGATGAATATATTTTAACAGTTACCCCGGGGGTCTTGCGCGTATACAAAGGCGAGTAGGAATTTTGTACTTTAGACTTAAAATTATACTTGGTTGCCAGGGAATAAAATCTGACTTTACTCCCATCACACACAGACGTATGTCCGAGCGGACATACGTCTGTGTGTGACGGATTTCGGAGTGGTTAGGAAAAAAATCTTTCTCATAAAAAATATAAAAAAGGAATGAGTCTAAAATAAAATGTGATCGCTTTCGTGAATTTGTATTTGATTAATTGTGTATACTAGCCGTCTCGTCGCTTCGCTAAGTAGGCGCAGTATTTTTTACATTGCTTTTTAATAAACAGCCTGTGACTTGCCCCTTACATGTAATTACGTATCGAATCGACCCTGACCTGTGGCGATCGATTCAGTACTTTAGACGACTTTGAATAAAATATTTGTTTGTTCTAAAATATTTTGCATATACCTTTTATTTATCAATTTATTCGTCTAATTAATCTTCCCAACGTGTCTAGTAAAATCATGACTATCATCAAACTCATGATTTCAACCTGACAAATATTTGTATTTATCTGTAATTCAAAGCTTTGTCGTGTTTTAACCCCACATGAGACGGTTTCTGTATGTTATGGAGGGTAGAGATAGAGATTTACATATCTGCACTCCATACTATAAATGACAGCTGTCACTGTGACAGGTGTGGCCATCTATTGTCTATGTTCTTGACGGATATTCTGGAAAGTTACTAACTTTTATGTTGCTTTGTTCATTGAATATTCTAATAAATTTCATTAATTTTGTTGTAATTATTAGTTGTATTTTGATAATTTATTTTTTTTGTTTTCTTTTTGCATATATTTATGTATATACAGTTTTTTTACTCGTCATAATCTTATTAAATATTAGACGCATTGGCAAGAAAGACAAAACTAACAAAAATGCTTTTTTCTTAAATTATATTTGCAAGATGGTGGAAATTTGCTAAGTTTGTAATCAGTGGTTCAGCGGTGAAAGTTTTGATATGGTGGTTTTGTTGCAGTCGTTATCTAATATGGGAAATTGGATCATTATTACCCCCGATCATTACTTTATAAACCTTGTAACAAATAATAAGCTTGTGCTTGGACATTTGTTCCTGTAGGTCAGTGTTGCCAGTTGGAATGTGGAGTACTAGTGTAAAGACAAATCAACTAAAAAGTTGTTTTTCTTATATTAGTTTTGAAGCTTACAGCGTCTGCGCTGTCAATTCCATTGTGTCTTTTATTAATTTTCACTAATTAACATTCTTAATTTTATTTCCACTTTTCTTAAATATGAATAGATGGTCTGGATAGCGAATAGGATCCCAACTGCTCGTTTGCCCCTATACTATAAAATTGAAGAGAAACTAGATACTTAAAATTCAAGAATCTAACTAGTTTTTAATTAACTGACATCTATTATACAAATATTTAAAATTACTCAGCATTATCAATTTAATTATTATACAATATGGTATCAGTCTTGTTATGGTTTATCGCGCGGTCGATGAACTTGTTCAAGACATTCAATTGAAAAGCAATAATAATATAATATAAAAATTCAACATTGAATTAAAAAATAATGTCACCCTTGCTATCGATACTAATTTAACAACACCATAGATGATACTGGTGAACTGATGACTTGGCTGAGGTGGTGGAGGCGCTGGTGGAACCAGTGAATGCTTGCTCGTAACCGTGACCCATGATTCCCATGTCCAGCCGAGAACGTCCGGCTGATAATAAAGGTTTAGACGATGAAATCCCTTAAGCCAGTCGGGCTGATGTCACAGACCACACGAAAGATACAACATAATTTCACGCCAGTATTGTGTGAACGAGAGAGGTACCCGGTGGTGCTGTCCTGATTTGGATAAAACTCAACATGGCATCATCTCTTGCGACAGGATTAGCCACCATAAACTTATAATTAAAAAATAGCCTTCAAGCATAAATCTAAAATCGTATGTCTAAATGTAATAGTGAAAATTATATAAAAATATTTTAAAATATTAGTGTAAATAGAGAAACCTGTTATCTCGTTATTTAATTACTCGTCTTCTACTTCTATATTATTTTATTTTACTACTTTATACTATACATGTTTTTTTTTACTTTGTCTATGTTGTATAACACTAATTATTGTATCTATATGATTTATTTCTTAAGAATATACAGATATACCTTTTTTTTTCACTTATCTTATTTTAAAATTTATCTTTCTATTTTACATTTTCTTCATACAGTTCTCATAAAAGATTAACTGTCTTGCGAGTCTTGTACTTGTTTAAGGTTGTATAATATATTTTTGTTACATACGGGAGTGATTTATATAATGTATATTATGTAAGGTAAGTTGTATATACGTATATTTCAATGTGCACTGCAATGTATATATGATATATGTAGACACTTTTTACACACCGAAACTGCACACTACCAAGTGATGGCAACACTACTTCCAATTACCAAAATTCGTAATATTTCACTACACAAGTTATAAATGTAAAATTTTCTCACATTTTCTACACACTACCTGAGAAGTTACTTAGAACAAATGTTTGTTTAGTTCTGAATATACACATTTTTATCATTTTTAAATAAATCACTGAAAATATTTTTATGTTTTATTTCATATTTTTTAATTTGATATAAAAACTATATGACATTGGTATATACAAAAATTCGGAATACTTCAGCAGTTTCTAAGTTTTAAATCTACCCTCTACCATCAATTCAATAAAACATACCAACAATAAACCATTCATTGCGAGACTGCGCCAAACACGTCGATCAAACTATGTGGTGTTTAGTTGCAATAGAATTAGTTTTGAATTCGCTTTGGCTTGGCTTGCATTAAAACAATAATGATGAAATGCTTTTGCGGTGTTGTGAAAATGATATTGGAGTATCTTTTGACTTTTTTTTACTGGTAACATTTTGTTGCAGGCTTTTATTGATGCGATAGAGCAGCTTCCTGATAGAGGTGTTAAAGTAGGTATACATTTAGCTTACTAATAATATTTGAAATAATTATAAAACAATATTGGTATTCATTAAGAATATTAAACCACTATCGTTATATGATTATATGCGTGTCATTTCCCAACTAAAAAAATTCAACTAGCACGAAAAGATTCAAAAATGTCAATATCATTTATTGTACATTAAGTAAACGTAATAAAAGTATACCTACATTTCATGCCAGATGACGTATCCTCGGTTAAAAAAACTACTGAATTGACATAAATAAGATAGATTTATATCTGGATATGATATTTGAAATCGGTGATTCTGTTTCCATTTTCTTTGCTTATTATTTGGATTTAAAAAATCAATAGCATTTAAATAGGTACATTATAATTGCCAGATACGAAAGAACAATGGTCATCTGCTAACATGCCCTGGACCATAAACGCACCCATCAATTAACCATACGTTGTTTTATTGGTCTATATTAATATACCAAAATACAATATTCAGTGTATTTTTAAAAGACAGGAGAAATATTTAATTAAATGAAATATATTTTTGAAGTTGTTTGCATATTAATAATATGTATTGTTAGGATTTGACAAATGACAGGTGTATCATTGATGGAATATATTGCGAATGTATTGTCACTTCTTGATGGAAATTCATATTATACCTACTTGTATTAAATAATATACTTTTTTTATAAAAAATAACATATTATTTGTAGTGAAAGTGATTATGACCGAAAGTCATACAGAACAAAATGATAATAGTCTTTATGTCTTGGACAATAAAACCTGCACATATAATGTTCGGTTATAACGACATCTGTCACTTCTCGATTGTCAGGTCAGAAAAACCGAACCAAAATGACAATGGTGTTCATACAACAGCAATACACAACTAATAATTTATTATGCCCGGTGTTGGGAGGGTATATTATGTATAATCAACTGACATTTGTCAAAGACCACTATTAAACCACAGAATATCGTAGTATTACCACTTTATTAACTATGATTTAAAATTAATTTAAAATATTTCTCTAGCTTTAAAATAAAAACAGATTATATAGGATAATTACAGTAATAATATACTATATTTTGGTGGCTGTCTAATCTTTGGGCTCGTTAATGGTCCAAAGTGACCATTGTTCTTTCACGTATATCATCGTACAGCGAAAATGGTTGATAAATAGTATTTTTATTCTGTATATAATTCTTGTTTATGAAAACTAAAATGTGAGAGAAAAGAACCTTTACACCGATGTATTAATGTCATGCTTTTTCCTCCGCGTTATGGTCATTTAGAAAAGTACCTAAGCCTTAACTGATGATCACATATTGACAGCAGCATTTTGGATAGAACAGTCACTAGCAATAGTATGTATACACTTTAGCACCCTGTCACAATAAGTTTCTTTGACAAGTCAAAGCAATAATATGGAATATCAAAATTACAAATTATGACAAGGTCGTAAAGTGTATATATATATATATACTACTAGCTGGTGCCTGCGACTTCGTTCGCGTAGCGTTGTAATATTATAATCAAAGGGAGTTGTCATTGTTTGCTTGCAGTGTGCTGAAATTCCGATTTCCGCAGTAAAAATTTTTTTGATGTTGACCAGACCTAGGCCAGACACACCAGAGTACACCACAAAAAGTTTGATTCGAATCCGTCCAGTAGTTTCGAAGATTAACCTGGATAAACAGAAAAACAGACAGACAAAAAAAATTAAAACCATTGAATAGTGTTCTAATACTATTTTAACATCGTCCCCAATTAGTTTTACTTAAATATTTTTAATATACAGACGCACGGATTTTACTATTTTTTATATACATAAATTGCTCGTGACTGTGTCGTCCACAATCGACGTTTCCACTTGCCACTTAATATATGAATATTTTTATTTTGTAACATAACCTTGCAATGATTTATTAGCCTATTTATGTTACAAATGTTCGTTTATAATATTTTGTCATCTTAATGGCTAATAAATTCAGTCTTCGACACAATCCATTCCCAAATGACTGATGTTTGGAATACAAAAAACACGGCATTTGATGAGACCTGGCCATCATTCACATACGTCATTTTGATTAGTACTTCTGAGAAAAATGTTCCATATGCAGGGTTATTTTTTGATCTCCGGCCAAATTTTCAGGTTTGGTTCAGAATCAATAATACATTCGATTTATGAAATAAAAAATATAAAAAAAATAATTAGATTCAATTATTTTGTCCCATGTTGTAAAACATATTTCTCGGTCACCACGTACATCACACTCGCGGCTTACGGTAGGCCGACGTCATTGACCTTGAAGTCGCTACATTTCGTACAAGAACAACAATTCGATGTATTTTTATGGACCATTTCAAATCCATTTTTATTTAATAAAATATCACAATTAGACGATAAAATTTAAAACACACTCTTGGAATGATGTCTACTTTCTTATTTTAAAATTTGGCCGGTAACAAAAAAATTACCCTGTATAATACTGGCTGTGCCCCGCTGTTTCACCCTCGTAAATTTCCATCCCTTAGAAAATAGCAAAATTATCCATTTTTTTTGTTTTTTTGTTGTGATTCTCATCAAGTGTGGGACATACATATAGAGTAACTTGGGATGATTTTCTATTTTCCACACCGGTGAAACCGCGGGGCGCAACTAGTGTTCCATATTTTCGATCATCGAGCGAGTGGTGCGGGCGCCACTGGACAGTAGATAAGGGTGATCTGCCCCAAGTTTTTAAAATTTACATGCAGCTCCACGGTACCAGGCCCCCGCTGTCCCTGAAACAACATGTAATATGTTCATATTTGAATATAACATAGTATTATTGTTCTAGCAGCTTCGGAGCTATCTAAAAATTTTCACGTATTTTTAAAAAATCTCTTTCAGGTGCCTTGTAAATGGTGATGAAAAATGAAGACCCAATAATATACTATCTTTCAAAGTGTTTCCATATTATTGTATAGTGATAAGATGTTCCGTATATTTAACATTATTATCAACAGATGGCGGTTCGATTTCTGTCCTTGCATTTACTTTTAAATGTATATATTTTTATCAAATTGTATAAATCGTGTTTTTTATTGAATTATTAAAAATGTTTATATTTAAGATCCCGACATACTTTTTACGTTTTTATTTTTTTTATAAACTCGAATTATTATTAAAATTTGAAATGCTTATTTTTTAACAAATTGATGTTGTGAGTATATTTTTATTATGCTGTCATGTTTACAATGTTATAAGTCTGAAAATTTAGTAATTTAGAGAATACATGTACTAAAAGTATATACAAAATGTTCCTAAAATACTTTGATATAAACTGTCGTCGATAACGCCATCTGTGGATTTTTATTTCACAGCTGCTACGAATTTATTTAGTCACCTGGTATTTATTGATGTTTCCGTTTTTTTAATTATCGTTTTATTGGTATTCTAATAGATTGTGGGTAGTTTAAAATCGTTATGTTATTCATTACTTATGTTTTATATGTTTATTCTTGTAATTATAGATATTGCGTAAAATATTTTAACAAATGTAACAAATTCAACAATATTTTTAAAAGTAAAAATACAAATATTCTGTATTGTCGGTTTTAATGACCGATTTAATGAAGTGGAAATCTAACACATAAACATATGTCACATAATATTATTGTAAAATATAATTTTCTCGCTTAAAAGTAATAGTAATAGTAATAGTTTAATAATATTAAAAATGATTGGCTTACACATATCTTACGCAATCGTCTATATTACATTCCTTACTAACACGCAAAGTTTCGTAAGCATACACATTATTAACATAAGCCAAAGTTTTCTTTTGAAGGTTTTTATGTAACACAGTATTATAATTTCGCCGCTAGGTGTCGCTGGATATCATTTTTATTTAGTCTTTAATGCAGAACTTGCAAAGGAGAAATATTTTACAATATAATCTACAGAGTAGAAATAAATATTATTCTTATATTTTACGTGTAAAGAAACGCATTTATTGTTTCACCAGCGTGTTGTTGCGGGCATGTTGCAGCGCCATCTAGCGGTATGCGGCAAACTTATGGATTGTTATTTTCTGTGTTTTTATCGTTAATAAAATCACTTCTATATTCAATAGTATTTCATTTATCCCTCATTTATTACATAATAATCTACGTACCGTGATCCCGAAATGTTTCGTCCAATGATGAGAACTTTAGAGGACCAGTTTATTAAAATAAGCAAATTTATAAATCTACTGATTAATTACATAATGCATATAAGGGAAGGTAAACAAATCTCACAATTCACTAACACAGTTTTAATGAAAAAGTTAATAATCATATCATAAAACAAAAATATAAAAAAAAATGTTTTTTTTTGTTGACGCAGGGGAATACATTTACTTACGTATGATATCTTCCTAGATATTATTACTCTTATACGATCTAGATATTACGATTAACTACTGTCCGGGTGGCCCCTAGCCCTATTTCGGACTCGACATTTTGTGCAATGCCGATGACGCCCTGCCGCTGTCCGCCATAATTGGAGCTGCAGGCAACAGGATTCTTCCAGCGACAGGCTATGCTTCTCCTTGACGACTGTCCGGCTGCTTCTGAACAGTCTACTATGCCTTCGGAAACGTGCAATGGGATCAGATTACGGACCAGACCAGCCAGTCGCCCAGATCCACGGTTGCCGTATTTTGATTCAGAGGGACGGGTGGAATACCTCCCCCCC
>LUGF01018042.1:197535-208418 GCA_001625245.1 Calycopis cecrops | reverse complement strand
CTCCGTAGAGGCGGCGGCGTCTGCGGCTTGACAAAAGTCGCGGGCGCGGCGGTATCAGGTTGGCCCGTAGGGCTTGCAGCGCGGCTGGAAGCCGCGGAACTCGGTGCAGAAGAAATAGAGGTGCCCTGCGACGATGACGTCACCGTATAACCTTGTGACCGGATCTGGTCAACAAGGGCCTGGTAACGCTGTCGCGGCAGGCCACCCTTCAATAAAGATCGGTTTACCTTAAAGGCAACCAGGTTGTCATCCATTCGGCGCCGGTGTTCGGCGGGTGTGAGTCCCTCGTCCTCCGTTGAAGCAGGTTCGGATTCGCTGGCAGGCGTCGCCGGGGTACATCCGGGAGGAGGGAGCACTTCCTTCCTCCTCGATGCCGACGGCGCCCTGTCACGAGTCTTGCCTCCGGTCGACGGTCCGGGCACTGGTTCAACATCTGTGGCAGCTGCCGGCAACTGGGGCTCGTCGAGCTGCATCGGCTGCGCGCGAGTACGGGAGACCGATCTCGAGCGCGCAGTCTTCTGCTCTGATGAGCGGGGCGGCCGCGGGGCCTTATCCATCGCGCGCGGTAACACACACGACGTTTAAAGTACACGCGGCGAAACTGGTAAGCACATAAAAGCGTCTATGAGCGCAGGGGACACGGGCTTAATAAAGTCCACGTGAACACGACACAAAACTAACACTTTTAAAACACATAACTTTAAAACTGATACTTGGGCACCTCCTCCGTGAACGCTCGGCAACCGCACTGGCTTGTGCGGCCACCGGGAAGTCGCTAGAGGGCGCCTACAGCGCCGAAACAACTAATTATCGCTTGGTTGATAAATCAACCTTACGATAATTACGTAAAGTTGTAGGACTAGCCAAATGCGTTCGTCACGCGGCATATGGGAATTGCTACGGAGCAAACATCATATGCGCACGGGAGGCGAGCCGATCCAGTGTGTCTCAATTTCCCAATGTATGGCGTTTTGTATGCACTGACGACCGATAATGCGATTGGGGAGCACGTGCTCCGTTTTCAGCACCTCTCTTTCGCCCCCCAATACACATTTCGGTCTGTCAGTGTGTAAGTGTAACCTACTAAGTCTTTATTAAATAAAGAGAAAAATATAAAGCAAACACTTATATATAACAATTACAAAGTTTTAGGTACATTTAACTAAGTAGTTAAAACACAATAATTCGCTAATTGAACAAAGGATATGTCTATCCTACTCTATTTCAGCCTAAGTGGTACATCTCTATTATGTATAGGAAACTTTCCGTTAGTACATAACACGATCGTCCGTTATTATGAAACAACAATATTCGCTTCTATATTCTAATAAGATTAACACAAATCGACTGATCGTGGTTATAGTTAACTATCAATTATTCATGAATATCTAACAAAACTATTATTTGACTCAATTATTTAATAATAGGCAATTACAAATCATTAAAAGAGAACTATGTCATTTACTGAATTTACTTTATTATAGGTATTTCAACTAGTTATCTTATATTCAGGGCGGTCGTCCGGAACACATGCAAAAAATAATCAAATTTATACATTACTTATTGTCCTAATGTTATAAAAATCTTTTTGGTTTAACTATTCTATTAATTTAATTTTAAATATTTTAGCATTCAATATTTTGAGTTCACTTGGTGTTTTATTATATAGTCGAACACACATATTCAAACAGCTTTTATTAAATTTAGCTGTTTTGGGGTTTTCATGTACAACTAGTTATAATGGATCACGTCGACTACGAGGATTTATATCATGTGCCTTTAGAAAGAATTGTGTATGTTTGTGTACAAACATGCAGACTATAAAGAAATAAAGCGACGGTAGTGGTAATATGCCGAGTTGTTTAAATGCTTGTTGGCAGGATTCATTTGGTTTAAGGCCGCATATTGCCCTAATGCATTTCTTTTGTGCTATAAATGTTTTATCATATCATGATGACGATGATGAAATATATTTAATGCTTCAAATTACAGGAATATCGCTTTCAGTTTACTAAATGCCTATAATAAATTGTAGGAGAGAATTTAAGAAACTCCAATAAACATAAACATACAATAAATAATTATTATTTTTGATTTTACTTTTCCTTGCACAAGAAACATTAACTTATAACTAAAATGAATTACAGGAGAAATGAAAATAAAAAAAAATTTGAAAAAGAAAACTGACATGAAATGAAATATGTTTTAGTTTTTAATCAGTCATGGATTTTGTTATAAATAATCTTAGATCATTTAGTAATGAATAATGATCTAAGTAAATAATAATAAATTAAAATCTATTTAATCGATATCTATCGATTACAGGGATGTGCCGAATATGTCAATCCCTATGGAAGCCGGCCGCCATTTTGGGTAAGGCAATGTTGACTTCCGCCATTGTATTGTAGCGAGGCGTAGATTTTGCAAATCTAAGAACTGCAGGCATGTGGACATAAGTGTTTGTGTGATTGTGCTATTTTAGTGATATAAATCTATAAAAATGGAGGAAGAATATATGGATGCACAAGACTCTAATATAAACGAGCTACAGGGTATTGTAGTGAATCGTAGCAATGATGGTACTGAAAACCTAGAGGATGCTCCTAAAGATTTCATTGAAGCTGTTGGTTATGAGGAGAATTTTGACGAAGAAGAAGGTGGGAATAACTTTCGAGGAGGACGTGGAGGTGGACGCGGGAATTTCAGGTATTATTTCTATTATAAAATATTTTTGACTTTTTTTATATTCCACTTTTATTTCTCTAGCCGCTAAACAATACTTTGTTTTACATAAATATTTTTAATTCAATTTCTGCTTGTACTTGCATGATATTTGTTTCAATTCTATACATTAAAATAGTATAAAAATGCATGAAATAAAATGTAAAATATATTTGTATCTGAGCAATTTTGTGAATATTCTACATTAATATACCTATGACCTTGTTAGTTTTTACAATTTTATTGTGAAGTATTTTATTTGAAATTATAACATGAGCTTATGTATTAGAATAAATACATTCTGTATTATTCAGAACACTTCTGTAACACAAAGTATTACAGAAGAATTAGTATACAAATGACTGAGTTGGGCAGTATAATGTTAGTTTCATATATTGCTTACAAGTTAATTAAAAATCATACCAAAGGATTGCCTAAATTGACTCAATAGGCTTTAAACAGCATGATATCACAAAGTCAAGTACTAACAACAAAGGTTTACAAGGTTCTACATACAAAGGTTACCAAATCTTGTACAACAATAACTAAGCTATATTTTTATTACTTTAATACTAATAATAGTACTTTAATACTAATAAATAATTATGTATAATTATACATTACTATTACTACACCATGTAGTATCATGGTTATTTTTATTGGTTTTGTAATATTATTAATAATATAAATATGAATATAAATTATTGTCCCAATCAATACACTATTGTGTAATATAATGAAGCATGATTTGTGCTCTAGCCTGTGAAACTTGACCCTCTTTTGCTCCCTTTGTAAAATGTAAATCAATAAGCCGACAATGGCAAACTATCTGGATATATCAAAATATCTGGAAATTTAAATTATTGAGTTAAGTACATATATTTCTTGTGTAATAATTATTTCATAGAATATTTCTGTGTAATATTATCATTCCTAGACAGTAAATTAGCACAATTACATCTCTATATATCTATATATCAATATATCTCTTCTATTTTGTCATACTAAAACTTTACAATGAGTTGCTTGGGTTTCAACTAAGGCAACTAACTGAATGTGAAATGTAGCACCCCTCTAATTGGCTATGAAAAAAGTTATAAACTTTTTTGTGTATAATATCCCTTATTCACATATTAACTGATTAATATTTAAAGATAGGGTGGTATGCCACTCTCCTATGAAAGACAATGCAGAGTTAGTCCGCCAAGAGGCTCTAGCTGCTTTTTTGTTTTAGGCCATCTCTGTTTTTATTGAAATTGTGGCTGTAATTTGTGTGGCGAGACACAGGACGATAATATGTTGAATGTGCTAACGAGTTTTCTATTTCGATGAGGCCAACCTTATAGGGCCTCTTAATGTTATTTGTATTTTACTTCGCGGCAATTTTAAAATTTAAAGTACAATGCAGTCCTAATGCGTAATTTATTATTTCAATTTTATTGTCGGTTAAATGCGTGTAGGTATATGTCCGTCCGTTTCGGCACTCAAACACGGGACCACGTAAGACCAGGGTTATGGTATCCTTTGGATACCATAACCATCATACTGAGTGGTCACCCTTTTGGTACCTGGTTACGGGTACACTGTTGTGCATTTTCCTGTATAGTAAGTTTAATTATTAAGTTTTTATTTGTTTAGTTTAGTCTTATATATAAAATGTAATTTTATATAAAAAAAAGTAAATGTGTAATAGTGTACCTACATAATTAGACCAAATAAATTTTTATTCTATTCTATTCTATTCTATTCTAATTTATATTGTATATCATATAGTGTTCCTAATTTTATAAATTTGATGTATATAATATAAGATATGCTTGATAATATATTGTATAGTAGTTAGCTCTGATGTCTGTTGTTTTGCTTAATATTATGCTATGCGAATTTATTTATATCAATTACATATTTTCCCTATCAAATGCAACCTATGATCTGCCTATACCTGCCCAATATATATTTCTTAGTTCTATGCCTTTCCCATTGTAAAACTGGCTTGAAGAAGCGTTGTTATTTGGAATTATGCATTTAATAAATTTCATTGCAGTAAGTCTTTGAGAATTGAGTTTCATTTGTTTTTTTATTTTAATACTAGTCAACCTGACAGCTGTTGTTTTCTCCAAATGAGTATGTTGCCATGGTAACGTGTAATGCTATGTGACCAAATTTTCAATCTTATTTTGCCATACAATTGTGTATTTTAAGTCGAGATACCGACTGTAGCTTTACGTTAGTGATGCGACTCGACTAGGAATTTACAACTTGGTCAATCCCAAGTAAAAATACCCAAGTAAAAAAGTGAACTCTGTCACCTCGGTGCCCCGAGTTCACCCGGTACCTCGAGTGCAAGTTCACTCGAGTAGGATTTTTTTCACTCGACTACTAGTTTGACAAACTGACTACTTTGTATATATTGATAAATTATAGCCTAAATGTTACTACAACAAAAAAGTTTCATCAAAATACGTCTAGTGGATTTTGTGTGAAAGCCCCACATAAATGATGTCTTCTACAGTTTTATTATATGTATAGATTATACATTGACAAATTACCTGTCAGAGCCATTTTCGTGGTGTCTATAGACATTCACATAGAGGTTTTACAGATGTGGGGCCTTCTCTTTCTCCCATGTGCCACTGGTTACTTACACTCTGCACAAAACGCACAGCTGTCAATCAATTATATCATTGGTATGATGTAAGCGAGGGGTACCTCCCACCTCGTGCTGTATTACTATGTGTTGTTAGAAGGTGGTATATAGGCGGTAGCCTATAGCAAACTTCGATTTTTTATTAACTTCAAACTGTTGGATATATTTTTAATTTTTAATTTTTACAAACTTATGCTTATTCTCATTTGTGTCTTAATATTATTAAAACAAATTTGCTGTGAATGTAATTTTTATGATTGAGTGTTTTCACAACGGGTATGTAAAAACATGTATCTTGGTATTTAAACCATATATACATGTATGCATATTGATATGATGTAATTGAACTATTGTTCAGAAAAACACATTTTATTGATATTAACAAAAACCTTGTACATTATTTAAATGTGTGCATATGTAATAAGCGTGGTAATATCTGCCCTTGAGAATGATTATCTAGTTTTATTCATATTTAGATTGAAATAGACAATATTAATATGTTTTATAAATATGTATTTGTGATGCAAAAAAAAAGGAGATAATATTCTAGTTCATTCTCTCTTTCTAGTAAATAGCATTAATATAATTCATTAACTTGTATACATTTTTATTTTACTATAATTGAATTATTAAAAATATCTTGTGCAACTGAATTTTATCTATTATGATCATGGTAATGCTAGTAAAAGTAAAGCCGCTAATAATACTTTTATATCTTTAAATAGATGTTTCAAAAGACATGTTTTGTGGTGGCAAGGTGGCTCATAGAACACGACCAGGAGCCCCAAACTCCTTGGGGTCGCTATAACCCTTGAGGCCTGGTGTGTAACGCATTCCCCTGTATAAAAAAAATGGTGGCTCATAGAAACGATTTGTATTGTGGATTTTCATAATAATTGGTCCAGTAGTTTTTGAGTTTATCAATGACATACAGACAAACATTCATTTTTATATATAACTAGATATATAGACTAGCTAACACAATAGACATTGTCCTGTCATAATTGCAATTGTTACCATAGTAACATGTAATGTTCAAATGCAAAACTGTCAAACTCATCATCATACTGTCCTCTAATAATATTATTATTCTACTGATTGATATACTGTAAAGCGCAATTTTAATCTGAATAAAATTCCTAAGTTAACTAACATGTGGATTACTACTGAACTAAAGAAAAATACCTTTGAATACAACATAATGTTTTTAATTAAAAATTTGATCATAAAAGTGGTTATTATAATTGAACGCGTTATTATAAGTATGCTATTGTGGACTTTTTTGTAGCATTTTTATAGATTTTGAATTGAAAGCTCCCAGTTGGCGAGATTTTTTGCGATCTATTTAACATTTAACGCCGTATTTCTGATAATTTACATAAAAATATAGTAAATTATATACCTAAACCTTCCTCAAGAATCACTCTATCTTTTGTAACTTGAAAATGGTATAAAAATCCGTTCAGTAGTTTTCTATAATAAACTGATTGCCTGTGTAATATAATAGTGAAAACCATCAAAAGTGACAATACATTCCATCAATATTTTTTTAGTGAGTATTTTATATACTTGACTTTTACAGACTTAATTCAGTTCAGTCTTAAGGACAATAACACATGTCACCATTTCCCTAACATGGTAGGCAGAGGGTATGTTGTGCCACATATCACAATCCTTACACACTTGCCCTGCTTCCTGCATATTCATAATTCTCTTTATACATACACAACAAACACTTGAATCTTGATGTCACCTTCAGACAGTGCCCCATAAATCTTCTGCTTGCTAAAAAATGAAGTCATTGTTACTAAGCATTCTTTCTATCTGATACTTTTGCCATAAATATATGTATATTTATTATCAGAATATTATTACTGTTTTAAAAGTAAGTTAAAGTGGTGGATTTATGTGTTATAAAATAGTATGTACAATGTACAGGCCATGTGTTAACCGTGACTAATCTTCACTATCGCTTTTTCTAACTATGCACTTAAAATACCATAAAATACCTCATTATAATGTGTGGTATTTTATGGCATATAAAAATGTTCAGGATATATATGGAAATATTAAACGTACAGTACAGACAGTACTGTATCATATTTAAGGTCTAAGGATCCGTAGCTAAGAGATTCTTATTAGTAAGACTCTGCTACCTGTCTTTCAATTTGTTCCTCTTTGCGTCTGCTAAGGAAGAGGTTCTTTTCACTAAGTTGTAACTCATGACCTATAATAGAAAGTTAAAATTTTCAAGCCAGGATAGCCTCCAATAATGACGCCATTTTCATAGCATGGGCTTTTAGCATTGTAATGTGATACACTTATTTGTTGTCAGCAGGATTTTAGCCAGGTAGTAGTAGGCAGTAGACCTACTACTACTTTTTTTTTAGTTTCTACTTTCTTTATAGCAGTCAGTTACCCTGAAACAAAGTAATCCATTAACGAAATGCAATATTGATTTGTATTTTATTTGACAGAGGCCGAGGGGGACGAGGTGGCATGCTCCCACCTGGATGGATGAACGGACCCCCACCACCTATGCGATTTCGAGGCAGGGGCTACGGGCCAAGTGGCCCCCCGATGAGGGGACGTGGCTTTTTCCGCGGTCGAGGAGGGCCGCCACCACGCTTTGGGCCAAATGGAGGGCCGAACTTTGACAATAATTGGGGTCCAATGGGCCCACCTCCACCGGGAATGATGGGCGGTCCTCCGCCGTTTGGGCCACCTCCAGGGATGATGCCCCCTGGTGGGCCAATGGGGCCGCCGCCAAACATGATGGGACAACCTCCACCATTTGGGCCCCCAGGAATGCCTCCTCCTAATATGGTAAGTCTAGCTGTATTTTTTTCAATTTTTTAAATTTCTACAACTACAATTGATATTTTGGTCTACATTACCCAGACTTTCACATTATTTTTTTACACTTTTGTGCAATAAAGTTTTTCTATTTCTATTATTGATATGTTGGTCCACATTACACACACTGAATTTAACTAACACACACACACCACCCAGATTAGTTTTTAGCAACTTAATTATTTAATGCAAGTGAAATATGCATACAATTGTGTGTAAGTGGATAACCACCTGACTTTTGATTATATCAGTGGACTTTTTTTATTTTCAGTAGTAAAAATAAATGAATTTTACACTTACAGCCAGCTCCAGAGTTGTGGGTGGAGACAAAGTCAGACGATGGCAAGTCATATTACTACCACGCTAGGACCAGGGAGACCACTTGGACCAGGCCGCAGGAGAGTCCCACTTGCAAGGTGGTGACGCAGGCAGACATGGAGGCAATGGCTACCACAGGTAAGGACTTGCTCTTGGAGAATCAACAATTAGTTAATTATTTAGTTAATTATTATTAATTAATTATTTTACTACACATTTGCAAACTCATTGTCCAAGTTTCATAAGTAACAACGCCTAAACATCCACATAGAGGTTATATAAATTCGCTGCTCTTCTTTGCCCCGTTTATTCTAGTGGGCTATATGGTGTATAAATAATGGTGGATACACTGCACAAAATGCCACAACATGGCTATCACTACATGCTGGTCTTATGTGAGCGCGAAATTGACCCTATTCTAGCCAGCCCTTTTCCATCTTTATTTATATTTACTTCATTTGTTATATTTTTAAGGTATCTTTTGTCAATTGTAATTACTTATAAGTTTGTTTAGATTATTGTGTTTTTGTTTATATGTTTGTAGGTGTAGTTTTCTTGTATTATGCATAGTATTCTTACAAATAAACAGTTTCCATCTTTATCTATTTCTTGCAAAATCCTGGCCTTTATTACGTTGGCTATAGGAACTATTTACCTTGTTCACTTGAGACAGATTTGTGCAGTGTAATAGAATGGTTACCTATTCTATGATATTTTTTTCTCATTAACTTTGTAACATAGGTTTTTATATTAATTCTGCAGGTCAACTGTCAGGCATGGCACAAGCTATGCCCATGAACGGCCCAATGGGTGGTCCACCGATGGGCGGGCCGCCTATGGGGATGATGCCCAACGGCATGATGGGTAGCATGATGCCGCCGGGTGTGGGACCTCAGGGCGGCCCCGGTCCCGCCGGCCAGGGCGGTCCTCCGCCGGGGTCGGTGCCTCCCTTCATGACACAACCGCCCCCCTGGGTTAAAGACGGTAAGTGCACAAATAATAAAAAGTATTTTTATGTTAATATTTGGTTTGAATAAGAAATTATAAGAATAAATATTTTAGTGCTAACCTTGTTTACACTTTATTTATGACACTGTCAATGGAATCTTTTTAATTGTGATTTTTGACATTCTATTACCCAATTTTATAGTAGGATAGATGTAAGATTTCTTTGTTTCCTTTAATTTTGGACTGGAGTAGCACAGAGTTAGAGTAGAATATTAATGATGTCTTCTCTTTCAGGTAACAACCATCTGGGCAGCAAGTCGGACAAGGGAGACTCTAGCCCTCCGGACAATGATGACATGCCCCCAGGAGAAACCAACACACCGGGCCAGGCCATGGGTAAATACCTGTTGTTGCAAATGTTGGTATTACGTATGTAGAAAATACAGATAAAAATATTTCAATATATTTTTATAGTTTAAGCCAGGGGTTCCCAAAGTGTGCGCCGTAAAAAAAGGGCGTCGTGACTCGATCCATATATTATATTCGCGAGTATCTTTTTGCGCGCTCACATAGGTAAAGAAAATAGAGTCGGCCGAATACAACTTTTTCATAGCTAGCTTAGGTAGGGCTCCGTTAACAAAATACTAAACGTGAAACAGCGCCGCGGGCTGAAAAAGATTGGGAACTGGTTTAAACACACTTTTAAACCACTTACTTGTCTAACACTAGACAATGATTGTTATTCCAACACTGTATAGTGTAAATATAAATTATGAATACATGGTATACCTATTGTGTTCATAATTTAATAAAATAACTATAGTATATTTTTATATATACTATAGTTATTATCTATATATACACCTTATTATATATCCGAGAAGAATAAATAATGAGAGGCTGCGTTGTGTCATATAATACAAATAATACATTTCATATACAGTTGTGGACCACAATCGCCAATCGAATTTGCCTTTTATAAAAATATTTTCCCATTAAATTGCAAGTGATCTCCATTACTAATCACCAAGTGTGGCAAGTTGTATAAACAAAGTCCAAACGTCAACTCTAATAAGGTAATGTGGTCACCAGGTAACATGGGCGGCTCGATGGGTCCAGGCGGGCCGATGGGCGGTCCAATGGGTGGACCTATGGGACCGGGTGGACCGATGGGTCCTGGCGGACCAATGGGGCCGGGCGGTCCAATGGGCCCAGGCGGGCCTATGGGTCCCGGCGGGCCGATGGGTGCCGGCGCGTCCATGGGACCCGGTGGGCCGATGGGTCCGGGTGGGCCGATGGGTCCGGGCGGCTCCATGGGGCCAGGGCCGGGCGGGCCGAACGGCGCAGGTCCGGGAGGTGGCATGGGCGGCGCGTGGGGCGGCTGGGGCTGGGC
>LUGF01018042.1:175162-191929 GCA_001625245.1 Calycopis cecrops | reverse complement strand
CCATTCCCCGTCACTTCTAGCCACTCACCTGTTCCAGCCACGCCACACCCTTTTTTATATAGTAGTGTAAGCAGGTAAACGAGCAGTCGGAGCCATTTTCATGACTACCGACACCCACAGACAACCGCATAGAGACACAAATGCGCTGCCCTCCTTTCTCCTCCCACCTCCATGGGCCACCGGCTACTTACACACCGCACGAAACGCGACAGCACAGCTGTCACTTTACGCCGCTCTTGTGTAAGCGAGAGGTACCTCCCCGGTCGAGCCAGCCCAAGTCGGCTGCATGCAAGCATGCAGTGTGGCACTACCTCTTACTGAAATCTTACTGAAACTATGTGTTATATTACCTTCTTTGTGTCAACTGTAGCGTAAAGAAGCGGCGGCCACTACGCCGACCAAGAACGCGAACGGTGAGCTGAAGCGAGCGGCTGACTCGGACAGTTACGACTCTGACTCGGAGCCTGCCAAGAAGACCAAACCGGAAGAGAGTAAGTTAACACACATACATATATTCCTTATGCACGACTCTCCTTTCGATCGCAAGGTGAAACTTGATTATATCAAATAAGAGCTACGACCACTGCTACTTATGTCAAATGATAGACAATTATTAGGGCAAGCGAAACGGGCCCTCACACCATTCTACTTTAGAAAAATCTCCAATTTTCAAACCACATCTATAGGTTTTGTCTTTAATATAGTAGAATTATTAATATAATTTAATTTAAATGATAACTTCCGTTATTGAAACTTGATTCAGTTTCAAGTTTTATATCTACATTTATTTTTTATAGTTATAAGAAACTGAAAAACATTAATTATAATCTCAGTACGAATACCTAACTCGTCCTGAGAGCTTGCTATATGTGGTTAAACCAGGGACCGGAAAACCCCGTCTTTTGATTAAGCCTATTTTTAGGGTAACCCTATTGAAGTCTTACCCAAATGATAGGGTAACCCTATTGAAGTCTTACCCAAATGATAGGGTAACCCTATTGATAGTGTAAGTCTATCGATGTGGAAACCCTATTGAATAAGGTTAACTACTTTTGATGCGCTTACCCAATTATAAGCGGTTAATATTTAAGCGCTTACCCTATGATAATTTTACCCTATATTTGTCTTTGTTCCGCGCATGCTATTTTCTTTAAATTTTTATAAAAATGCGTAATTGACCTCAGAGTGCGAGATTTAATTTCGTGAGCGTAGAGGTTAAAGTTGCATGCGCGTCGTAAAAATCCTATGAACGGGTAAGCTGTGCAATAGGGTTTTCTAATAGGGTTAGTGCTTACACGAATTGACTCTATTGACAAGGTTACCCATAAGATAGACTAAGTCGACGATCGAGTTAACGGTTTGAGACGGTTTTTGAAAACAAGTCTATGAAATACCCTATCAAAAACCCCTTTAAGGGTAAGCGGTTCCGGTCCCTGGGTTAAACATGCTTACCACTATACCACGACAGACGCATGCTTGAACATATTGTTTCGTTGACAGAGCCGGCGGTGGCGCGAAAGGCGGGGGGCGGGGCGATCGACGCGGGGGCGGAGTCCGCGGTGGAGGCGGAGGTGGCGGCGGCGCGGCAGCGCGCGGAGGTGCCGTTCGAGCAGCGCCTGCGGTCCTTCCTGCAGCTGTTGCACGAGAGCGACGTGTCCGCCTTCAGCCCCTGGGAGAAGGAGCTGCACAAGATCGTGTTCGACCGCCGCTACCTGCTGCTCACCTCGCAGGAGCGCAGGAAGGTAAAATCGCGAGCAATAATATGTAGTATCCTGTCACAATTTCTTGACAAGTCAAAACAATATGGAATTTCAAAAATACAAATTATGACAAGGTTGTAAAGTTGGTAGGTATGCTATACTGCATGCATGCATGTAGCCGAATTGAGCCCGCGCGACCGGGGAGGTACACACTCGCTTACACGAAACCGGCGCAAAGTGACAGCTGTGCTGTCGCGTTTCTTGTCAGTATATCAGTAGCCGGTGGCCTATGGAGGGAGGATGAGGAGGAAGGCGGGCAACGCATAAAGCTTCTATACCGAAGTCTATGGGCATAGGTAGTCATGAAATGACTCCGATTGTTCGTTTGCCCCCTTATGCTATTAAAAAAAAGAGTCACCTCCCCGGTCGTGTCGTTCAAATTGGCTGCTATGCAATGTGGCACACACTTACATTGAGGTTATGGTCCTATAATGTTGATTTTTGAAATGAAAACTTATTTGGCGGCGACGAGGAACATTGTTATGAGTTAGTGTCTTTAATATGCTATGTAGCATATCAAAATAGAACTACGCTAATTAAATTATAGCGACAGTACATAATATAGGTCGTTGTTACTTGTTAGTTTTAAGTATTCACTTTTTTTTATATCCAACAATTTTACAAACTTATTTTATTTTTACAATAATTCGTCAAACTAAAATTTGATGAGAATGACTTCTATAGGTAGTCTCTGTGATTGCATATACATAATGCAAACAGGCAATCATTAATACAATGGCTACAACGCACATGCTCATTATGTAAATCGAGTTACACTAGTATTTACACTGGATACTGAATTCACATTCCATCCAGAATTATTTGTTTACAAAGCAAAATATTAATATTTTCTTTCTTTAAAATGTATAACTAATAAATAAAATGTATATTTTTTAGGTGTTTAATAAATATGTTCGAGAACGAGTGGAAGAAGAACGAAAAGAGAAGAAGAATCGCCTCCAGCAAAAGAAGCAGGCCTTTAAGACACTCATGGAGGAAGCCAAGCTGCACTCCAAGTGAGTACTAATGCGATTCTTATAATTAAGAGAAAGGGCATTGTTTATGATACAAGAAGTCTTTGGTGGCTACCGACGCAAATAAACATCCGCCATGCCATAGACATCTACAAGGACTAGGACACGCAACCACATAGCTGTCTTATGCACGTACTACACTCCTACACACACTACATCTACCTCCCCGGTCGTGGCGGCCCAATCCGACCGCTAAGTAGGTATACTGCCCCTAATTCTTGAAGACAACCTTCAGATTAATCTGATTCGATGTCAATCACGTCTATGAAGTTTAATTCTTACCGTTTTAAAATTACACACACTGACATTATTTTCTTATTAAAACTTAATCTGGTCGTTAGGTCATCATTCTCCGACTTCTCTTCTAAGTACAGTCGCGACGAGCGCTTCAAGGGCATTGAGAAGGTTCGAGAAAGAGAGACGTACTTCAACGAGCACATTGCTGAAGTTCGCAAAAAGGAGAAGGAGGAGAAAGACAGGAAGAAAGAGCAGGTGAGTGGCATGACGATAGCAATGCGAACGTGTAGGACTTACATTTCAATTCTAGGACCACATAGATGCAAGCAAATAGGATATTATTATATATATTTTTTGTCTAATACCAGCAGCGCCGGGTTAAGCACGGGAGGGCCCAGGGGCTAGGAGGCCTTGGAGTTGAAAGGGAAAGTCTTTGGGTTCAAAAATGATCTTAAGGCCCTTAAGCCTTACAGGGCCCGGGACTGCAGTCTCCCAAAGCCCCTACTGGGATCCGGCGCTGAATACAACTAGCATAAGACCTTACGCTACTTAGCACAGGGCTAGTTTATCTAGTGTCGAAGTTACCGACACTATGTATAATATTATATATATTTACAAAACTAAGGCCAATCTTTGCTTATAGCACAGCAAAGATTTAGATATACTGATGATGATCTCTACATTATGAAGAATAAAATATGATAGGTAGACGAGACAATCCTTTACTTCTGGGTACAAATCTATAAATATACAGAGGTATTGAAGTATTAACATAATAATACAGGTTCGAATCCTGCTTTTTACTTTAATTGTCAATTAGTTAATTGTAATTAAGATTCAACAAAGAAAATGCTCATGCATTGCGTTGGTTGATGAAATAAATAAATTGTATTCAACTTAAAATCAAACATTGCATTTTGGCACAGAGGCGTATATCTGGACATACAAATAGCAGTGGACCAATAATTATATGCTGACATGATGATAAAATATGTACTCTATCAAGCAGTGTCATATACTATGCCAAGGCTTTCTTTTTTTATGTTCATTAAGAAGTCAATGTTGAAGAGCATAGGCTAAATGACCATTGCATGTGTAATGTTCTGTTGCTTGCCAGAACATAATCACAAACAACATGATGTTTAAATACATATGACATTCTGCAATAATATTAATTGAAGATAAGGAAATATTTTTATGTACACTAAACATTTTAAACTTATATTACAATTTATACTATCTCATATTTTGAATTTCAAATATTATTATTATAGACTATGTGCATGCAATTTTTAATCATATTTTTAATGCAAATAATGAGTAAATAACATTTAGAGAATATTTGTGGGTAGGATAACATAGGCAATGTTATCTAAGTAAATGAAAAATGGATCATGCCAATATTTGATCTTTTTACTATGTAAGATTTTGTGAGTTATATCTGAATATTTTTTTGGATTTAGAATAGTCAAATAATTTTCGAGTTATGGGTTCGAATCCCATCTTTAGTGTGTGCAATCCTTGTGTTCGCTATGCGAATTCTTGATTTTTTTGATAATTGTGTGATATAAATTTTTAATTGGATTTTTGAATTGATTTCTGACTTTTTTAATTCAGTCCTTTTTTGCATTCTGTATATGATTAGCAGTTTACTAAAAATAAGACTGCATTAAAAATGCGGTAAAAATATTGCGCACTCAAACGTTTATTTATAAAATATTATAGTTTGTTAAAATAATACACATTTATATCTTTGTATAAATCACTTCACTGTATGAGTGCGAAATATCTTCTTTTATTTTTAAAATTAATTTTCTAATTTCAAAGAGTTTTATAATTTTTTTTTATGAAAAATAGATTGAATTTTCAGTTTTGATTTTTTCATCCAAAAAACTGTTAATTGTTTTAAATACAACAATCAATTTGAAATAAGAAAATTAATATTACAGAACAGCAATGTAATGAAAATGAGCACATTATTTTGTTTGACATCAAGATGTTTAGGGGAGTGTAGATGACGACGTCGCAGCGCCGCGCCGCGGCTACATTACCCGCACGTTGCGTACGCACTTTGTGTGGAATTGGACAGCATTATATACGCATATACTACCGGGACCACTTAATATTGCCATCGTTAAAACCGCATTGAATTTTTAATAAAGGTGATTTTTTTTCAGAAATTTTTTCGAGATTTTTTGTAAAATTAAATAAAATGATACAATTGTGATTTTGCATTGAGCACAAAATTATTTAACGAAAATTTGTGTAGTAAAATAAAAATTGGCCAGTCTTTGTTTTACATATTCAATTGTATCAATATTTTAGATAAAGGTTTATTTATATCCAATTCCACACAAAACTATGAAGGCTGCCTGCAATAGGTTTGTGTTTAGATTTAAGTATAATATAAGGATATAAATATAAAGAAAATAATGGTACAGAGCAATAAAAATTCTATTTTATCAGCGCGAATTTTATTATGTATGTTTGTTTGTTTTTTCAAACAGTAATTTTTTGAAAATTAGTCAAACAACCCAAATAAGAAAAATATCTCAAATGAAAAACATGCTTTATTTAATTATTTAAGAGTACTTAATAATCCTCTCTAAACAGTATGTTACTTTTTAGAAAGAGAGGTAAAATGCCCTAACGATCAAGCGGTAGCCCTGGTGTACGAGAAATAAAAAGGTTAGATATAATTTTGAAAAAGACTAAGAATTCACGATGAAAAGCTGTCCTGGTCACTGTATCTGTAACCAGTACAGCTTGTCGTTACATCCACGTCGCTGGGTTTGGCGGCCTATGTGCCAGGTGGCTGATGTAAATAAAAAAAATGCACCGGATGCCTACTGATATTTTTTATTTCAGGTTTTTATTTTTTTCTGTTTTAGAGAACATTTTTATTTGTCTTAGCTTTCTTGATTTCGAAAATGCTTTTCAATATTTTTATAATAATAAATTAAAATAGGTAAAAATTTTCTCTAATAGCAGTTTTTTTAATACATTATAAAATTATAGCATTCATAGAAAATCGAAAATTATATAAAAATAATGTTGATGTAGATTCTTGTATCAAATTATAAATTAAATAATATTTTTTTTATAATATAGAGTAGCTAAAATATTATATTATGAGTGTACAAAAAATGTAAAATCAGTTCAGTATTGACAGAATCTGTCTTACGGGTGATTTAAAATATTCATCATATCATCGCCTGTTGTATACTTGACTTGATTAATATTTGTATAATTTATTTCTTTATGTACACCATCCCTTTTACTCTCTGAATTCCCTTAGACTTCCTCCACCAGTTTCTTTCATTATGTTAAAACCTTTGATTGCTTTTACTTGCTCTGGATTTAAAAAAGTTTTTGCTTGATGTCTTAGGATTTTTTTTAATATTTCAAAGTTCTTTCCCTCCTTGTGTTACAATTGGATGCTCTTTTTTCCATTCCATGGAATGACAAATCTATTACTTGCTAAATTAGTGTATCAATGTTTTTATTATTTTCTGTCATAGCTCGTGTTTTTTTAAGTTTGTTATACATTTATCCCCTGTCATACTCCTTCAAGACATCATCTATTTTGTCTTCATCGTTATTATTATATAGTTGCAATCTAATTTTCTTATTTTAATAAGTTGAAAGTTTTATTTTCTCAATATTTCCCATTTATATGGTCATAAGCTTCATCATTTTTGTGGATATTTTGAAGTTGTCACGACATGCTATGTTGGTTTTAGAGAACAATATTTGTATACACCATGATATTTTTTAAATTTTATAATATAAAGTGTAATAATGTCCCATGCAGTCTATAAAATATGGTCCTTCAAAATACCATAGTTGAAGGACCATATTTTATATTTATAGTTATTTATGTAAAATAATCATACATGAGGTACTTTACTACTAGAGCCATTGTGTCATATGCTAGGAGTCTTTTTAATATTGTTCATTCAATAACAAGGCCCTTGTGTTCATACATGACCCTTCCATATTATGGGCTTTGTACTCTTTTCATATTTTCAACCTGATTAATATTAGGTAAACAATAAAAGGATTCTTATAAGAATCTCAAAATTTTTTACGTCTATTATTAGGGTCCTTACTTTCTATACATACTCTTTTAATATTAGGGACCTTATATTATATTCATATTCCTTTAATATTAAGGACCTTGTAATACATATATATTCCTTTAATATTAGGGACCTTGTATTTTATACATACTCCTTTAATATTAGGGACCATGTATTCTGTATACGTTCCTATGTGATCACTGATCAGAGTCCCTTCATTCTTTACGTCTCTTTAATTACTCAGTACGTTCTCTTTTAATAGTCCATGATTTATAAACTGAAACAACCCTTAATAGTAGGTACCTAATTTATTGTAGAAAAAATATAATAATTTTAATTATAAAATTTCATTTTATAATTAAATTACTTATAAAATAAAAACTAAGGCCACATTTGTATGTTGTCGTTTTTGTGTATGTAAAATAGATAAGAGAAGAATAAGGAATCTCTATAGAAACCCGTAAGACTGGTTCTTGTCTTAGAATGTAAGGTGTAATATCGAAAGTGAAGGCATATCTAAATATGTTATAACATCAGGACATAATAAAAAACCCAGAAATCTCGAAAAAGGCGCTGTTATGACTCTCATTACCAAGTCTTAGTGAATACATAAATGTTTTAAAAAATCCACTACTGTCGAGACGGTTCAACGAATTCATGTTTTTTTCTAAAATAAATTCATTGAATTTAATATAAGTATATTGTAGTCTAAATTGTGAAGTGTACGTTTAGTGATGGGCTAACCTATTATGAGTTAGTGTAGTCGATGGGCCGCACCACTAGAGATACCTTTCTATGACACACACAACCTTAAAAGTGATGGTTTGGGAGTACCCGATGGCCCTTTCTTATAAACTCTCGCTCCGATTCATCGTATGTGCATAGGGGACTATGCTAAAAACCTGATGACAGTAATACATGGAGCCTAATCTAGGTTTTAAACAAAAGCTAAGAACTCGTTATTTAAATGTGGGATCATACTTAGAACTTATGTTTTATATTTCTATGCGGCACTAAATTCTAGTTTGTGTCAATCGCAGTCTGCCCTCGCTTAGAAATAATGTGAGTTGAAAGCTGTTGTGCTGAGTGACGGCTCTCTTGGCCGTTTGGGCTCTAGGTCTATTTACAATAGGTCTTCCCAAGTGGTACATAGTATATTTTACTACAATTATTAGCCAACTATGGGAGAGGTTTATGTTCAGCACTGGAACTGCAATAGGCTGATGATGATGATGATGATCAGCTAGCTCTTTCAATGAACTCCGAATAATATAAAGACAGCTTTCGACATTTGATTTAAGTTCGTTAAATAGATATAATTTTGTAGTTTCACTATTATATGGTGAAGACTAAATTTATAGATTTTTGTAAAATATTTTTTAATAGAAAGTGTCCTATGTTCATTCTAATGCTTCTAAGAATATGTGTACAAAGTTTTATGATGATCGGTTGAGTAGTTTTACATACTCATTTATAATATTAGTAGAGATGGTAAGAACGCCGCAACTCACTCGACGGTCCCGTATGAATAGTAAAATGCCTTCACTTTTGATCAAACTAATCAATTTCCTTACAGGAACTAATCACTATTTATCCCACAGGAATAATATTCCCTTTCAGCTTCTAATTATATTTCTTGCAGGGATTGTTCGCGAAGTTGCGCTGCGGGAGTGCCGGGGTGGGAAGTGGTGGGGGGTGGATGGTTGGCTTTGCGATTTTTTTTTATTGACAATTGATTCTGTTGGAACCCCGCAGACATACAGATACTTTAGTTCCCATACAAAAGCGAAAATACGTAGTCTATAAGCACATAGGTACATCTTTATAATAACAGTTGCTGTTCGCAGCAAAGAGAAATGTACCTTACGTACGCAAACAAAGAGTTGCATGTTGAGTGACGGACACAGCGTCATCGACATCAGACAAACATCAAATCAGACAGGTTGTCTGATCACAACCCTAACGCCTTCAGCGTTAGGGTTGTCTTTCGATGGTTTTAGTAATTTATGAAAATTGCTAAATAATCATATTTTTATGTTAAATAAATACATACTTTTAACATATCTAATAAATTTAAAAATATATTTAAAAAACAAATAAAGTGCAAACAAAAAATAAAATAAAAAATCAAAGAAAATTAAATATGTTTAAGTTTTATGAAATTATTTTTACTTTTTATCTTGTTTTTTGGATTTTATTGTTGAAAAAATCGTAAATCTCGTTAATAATTTTATTAAGTAGTTTTGAAGAAAAGGAATAAATTTTATTGCGATCTATTTTTAAATTTATTCTTAACCTTGATCAATCTTAATATATTTAACTTATTTAATTCCAGTGGAATGTAACAGCGAATGTGCTCGGACATTCATTTGTGAAGGAACTTACTAACTTATTATTTTTACATCTCGTTGTTTACAAAAGTTTAAGAAGTAGTTTAATTAATAAAATTTTGCATAATGATGATTAATTTTATATGATAATAGATTTTTTTGTTATTAAATATGCACATTCTCATTCGTCTATCCCTTAACTACTTTAAATATTTACCTCAATACTGTCATTAAAGATGAACATGTCTGAAATTGCAGGAATACAGATAAATTGTCAATTTTACCGACTTAAAATCCGGAATTCCACAACAAAAGCCATCCCCCCTCCTTTCTCTTCAACCCCACTCTCCCTTTTAATAGGCGCTAGTCACGATTTAATGATGACCGAAAAATATCGATGTTTTAGGTGAAGACGGAATTCATAGCACTGCTCAAAGAGAAGGCGGTAGACCGCCGGGCCAGGTGGCTGGATGTGAAGAAGAAGGTAGACCTGGACCCGCGGTACAAGGCGGTGGAGAGTAGCTCCATACGCGAGGACTACTTTAGGGAGTACTGTAGACTAGTCAAAGAGGAGAGGAAGAGGGAAAAAGACGCCAAAGAAAAGGGTGAGCAATACTACCTCTATAATTACCGGGTTATTTATAAAACACCAACAAGATATAGATAGATATCATCTTTGACAACAAGATTTATTTTTTATAATAGGCAAATATTTTTTTTCATACAAAAATAAATATGAATTAAATGTTTCGTCCTAGTGTTTTTTTTTTGCGTGTTTTATTATGTGTATCGCGCGCATTGAGTCTGTCTATATTTGGTGCTTTAATTATCTCACTTTTACTGAGTACCGCGCCCGTGTTTAGTGCGGACTGATTTCTTAGGACCCAACTTTATTCCCAGGTTTCCCTTGGGTCATTCTAAGTTATTTAGGCCTGAAGTGCAGGAGGGGTGGGGAGGGGGAGGAGTTGATAGGAGTAGCTGGGAAAATATATAAACAAAAGTAGTATATATATTTTCCTTTATATTTTTTCCCCCTTTTTTCGTCCTAGCGTTACAAGTGTGTGGGTATATTTACCTATGTAAGATAAGGACAACAAGCCCGCAGCGCGAGCTAGTCTCGCGTCACTAAGTCCGGTTTGATACGAATAAAACATAGACCTACACATGTCACCGCAGTATATTAATAACAAAAAAAAATAATTAATTTATGGAATTATATTATTGTTGTAAAAATTGCTAGCTATTAATATCTGAGAGTTTGCTGGTGTTTTACAAATAACCCTGTATATGCAACTCACTGAAAATCAGGTGAATTGAAATTCTCCGGCGAATGCTGAGTGGCATCTTCTTCAGTGCTCTTCGCATTGCATTACGTATCATCCTTTAGTAAGAGGTAGTGCCACGCTACAGGCATGTAGCCGAATTGGGCGGTACCTCTCGCTTACACGAAACCGGCGTAAACTGACAGCTGTGCAGCGCGTAAATAGCCGGTGGCCCATGCGGGTTGGCGTAGAATGAAAGGAAGGCGTCGGTAGTCGTGAAAATGGCTCCAACTGCTCGTTTGCTACCTTGTACTATAAAAAAAACACTGCATGAACATGCAACATGTGCATAAATTGTTTTTATTTATTTTTCTCTGTTTTAATTATTTTTGTTTCATATTTATATAAATATTCCCTATTTATAAAGTTAAATATTATCCTTCTTAATAATATTTATTAACGTAGTTGAATACTCGAGATACTTATTCAATTTACTTCAAGTGACCACCAAGACAATGTTACTTTATAGTACATGGGGTAGCCAGTCTAACCGTACAGTACACAGACTACACAGTACGTTACTACTACACTGTCGATACTATACAATACTACACGGTAAGGTAGTGGATGGGTGGACTAGCTAGTCATCACTCATCAAATCTGTGACTTGATAAATGCCAAAATTTTTATACCTTATCTGTATTTCTCATACATTTATTAATATGACAGATCGTGACCGAAGCAGCAGTAAGAAAGATAAGAAAGAAAAAGAGAGGGACAAGGACAAAGAGAAGGATAAAGACAAGGAAAAAGAGAAAGAAAAGGACAAGGATGGGAAGAAAGAGAAGAAGAAGGAAAAGAGCGGCGACGTGAGTAGAAATGTTTTCTAAGAGAGTAGTAGTTCATTAATAACAAGAGTTGACACAGAAGTAATTGTAAATGTTCTCTCATGAAGTCAGTTCGGCTCTGGTTGTAGTAGTGACGTGTATCGATAGGTGCGCCTGTATGTGTGTGTTGCGCTATATTTGTACGGTATAAAATTAAATTGGGTATTACAAAACATGTTTGATATTTGCACACTGAAATTGGAGAATATGTGGATACTAAATTCAAGTAAGAGGTAGGCCACACTGCAGGCTTGCATGCAGCCGAATTGGGCCGGCACGCCGGGGAGGTACCTCTCCTACCCTATACCATAAAAAATACTACTCTTACTATCCATTTTTGTGCCCATATCCTGTCAAAAAATCTCTTTTTATCTTTTTTCTTTCCCTCAATCGGGGTTCACGTCATGCACACGTTAGTCGCGTCTGCACGCAATACAATTTAGTTACAATGACTTCGTGACGTAGAACATTTACACGAGATTATTTTATATTTATAGTGATGATGACGACCTTATATATTACAAAGTTTAAAATAAATTATAAGTTGTTCGTTTTAAAAACGAGACCTACTAGATAGATTAACTCTCTTTTATACTATAGTTTTTAAGCGACCTTTTGACTTGTTTCAATATAACAACGTTTACAAATACATCACGCCGTTTTAACATTGACGTATTTGTATTTATGCAAACGTGCGTAGTTTGAAAAGATTTGTTTATAAGTGCATCTGCTACGGACGCTCGTGTCACATCGTGTGTTCTAAACGTACCCGTTGGTGGTAGCCGGATAGCGTACGGAAAAAGAACAACATTTTTTGACTTAGAAGATCCTTCTGACGAATACGCTCATATTGCGACGCGACGCCATCTTGCGTATACGTGCGTATGCGTGCAGCTCGTGGCATGAGCAAAGCAAACATCTTGTTAGTGACTTCGTACCAGAAGGTGGATCCAAATAGATGAAATCGGGGAGAAGTTAAGTTGGTGGACTCGGCCATCCTTTGATTTTATAAATCGAGCCAAGCTGGCCCAAATATCTTCATATTTCAGCCAGTGGTGCGTCTCGAATTGCGCCCTGGGATAACTTGATGATTGCAATGATGAAGGGCTTGACCCTGACGTAAGGGTAGGTTATATAGAGGGAACTTAGGATGGTTGGGAGAGTTTATGCTTTTGTAAGGGGGAGAACGGATCCGCCAATGACTTGAGCCGTTTGTGTTATACCACCGATACCCCACCGCGTTTCGAGCACACTATCCGTCTGTACGTATTGCCGGGGTTGTATCGCGACTGTCATATCCTGCGGGGGGTCGGTCGGTGCCTCGGTGTGTGATGGTTTCCCTCAGCGGGTAAGAGCGGTAGTGATAGTGAAGATAATTGTGATTTGCAGCGCGGAGCTCCGTGAGGGACGTAAGGAGGACGGTGAGGTAATCGGAAACTACATCGGACACAAGACCCGCAGAATATGACAGGCGTAGGCCTTCGCGTTACCTTAATCATTTCTCATCTATTATATAGCGATTAGCCATGTTAATGACGTCTCGAAGGAGTTTTAGCAGGGTTTAGAAAACATTGCACGTTCCCAAATTGTCGATTATTATATTTTCTATTTCAGCAAAATGTTGATGTGTATTTTTGGTACACCCTCGATTCGATCTTGCTTGTCTATGATAACATACCGTTTAAGGTCGTTATTTATTCTAATGGTCGGTAAAAGCTTCTAGATGTGTGCTCAGTTATTTAATTGTATGTTATCTCGATATTGATTCTCAACGGCTTGCGTTCAGAGCTGCCATACCAGAGAGAGCTAACTCCTTTGATCTATCTCCATTACAGATTCAGATACCCAAGATTGGGACACTTAGAACCGCATTACCACATTCGTGGTTTATTCCCATCCCCCATTTTCGGATAGTTTTTCAAGATTTGCCTTGTACTAGCTTATGTTTTGATCATAAAAGTAAATGTAAGCAATATAAGAAGCTGTCTACATACGACACTTACTAAAAATACTTAAAACTGTGGTAATATTTTTAATACAAAGAAGAATAAAATTGTTTCAAAGTAATAACATATTTAAGATTGTTATTGTGCCATGTATTTCGCTTAAGTGAAGTGACACACTCGTAGGTGTATCGAAATCATAAAAGCATAAAGACAAACTGTATTTTATAATTCGTCCTCGAATTATACATGTAATATATATGCTTTTGCTAACTGAACTGAACTGAATCTAATAGTTAATTCTTCTTTTTGATAGTTAATTCTTATATAATAAGTTTCTATTCCAATCACAACAGTCGTTCTGATTGGAATGGGTGATGTTTCTTCGCGATGCGAATTGGCTTGGATTATATTTAATCAGATTTTGGGCAGTATTTATCTATTGGTTGATGCATCTTAGTATGCCTTTCTTGTTTTATGATTGTGTGTCCTTCCGTGGTATACTAACATTTTGGATAAAAACCATGAGAAACCTCTACAAGTATATTTGGCTTCTGATATGTCCTTTGGTTGCGTCTCATTTAGTATACGACCTTATATGAATTCGTGAATTCTTTGGGCCTTCAGTTAGCAAGTGATTTAAAAATATGAGAAATGATTAAGGGAAATGCTTATCGTACTAATATTTAAAACGAATATAAAAGATGTTGAAAACTGTCCGATGCAGGTTCGCTTATAATTTGAAATGTTGTTAATTAGTTGAACTATAACTCTTAGGCTAATCATTCTATTTGTCCCGCAGAAACAGTCGGACCAGTCCACCGAGGAAGAGAAGAAGCAGCCGACACCTCCGCCCGACCAATGGGCGGAGATACTTGGCATACCAGGGGAAGAGGAGAAGTCTAGAGCGAGAGCCAGAATCAAGCAGCAGGAATCATCAGAGAGTGAATCGCAGTCCTCGTCGCCTACTCCCGAGAAGGAGGTAGTTTCGCCGAAACAACTGAGGTCTTCCAAAAAAGAACTGCCGACTCCCGAAAAGAAATCACCCATAAAGTCACCGCCTAAAAAGAGACGGCAGGACTTCAAGTCACCGGAGCCGGAGGTGGAGAAGAAGGGGAAGAAGAAGGTGGAGAAGACAGAGAAGAGAAAACGGAAGAAGTCAGAGAAAGAATAGTGTTTACTTTACGTGTTTTACAAACGCTGATTTTTACAACAGCGCAGAATAATTTGCGCTCAGAACTATTAAACGTTGGTCCCGAGTGGGTAGCCGGGTTTACTCCGTGCCCGGATCACAGTGTACCAGTTGTGTTCTCAAACTAAGTTCACAGTAACCAGAAATACCAGAGATAAATTGGATTCGTTTGGTTGTATAGTGTTGGATTCTTTAAGAGTTTCATATCCGAAACGATCGAGAAAGTGTACAGTATGTATTGGACATATTTATGAAGGTTTTAGGTGCGTGAAAGTATGTCGGGTGGAATAAATCCGACTACCCACGTAATGTGTCTATGTGCGAGAGCTACGCAATCAATGTAACCATGACCTGTCACAAGACAAGTAGTATATTGATATTACTGAATATTATAACATTATTATTAAAGATAAGATGTTGGATCACTGTTCGAATAGATGCAGGTTCTAATCCTTTATGAAGGGTACGATGAATATAGCTGTAACTATGTTTATATACTTTTTGTAAAATACAAAATAATTAAAATTATACATTATCTATTTCTTATGATTTAAGTACAGAACTGTCATAATAATTGTGGTGTTTGCTAATTATTTTGTTCCCATATGAATAAATATATATTTTCAGAGATTGCAAATATAAAGTATTTATTCTCTTGCATTTAACAATGTTGGAACATCGAGCCGTACCTTTCGGGTTTTAAACCAGATTCCAGAATAAATATATGTGCCAAGTTTGCATCCAAATCCACAATAATATACACCTTGGTATTTATATTATTAGCAAGATTCCTTTATTTATTTCTATGACTGTAACGCAACAACACCAATTAATATATCCCTAATATGAAGTAATTTCTTATAACTTATTGACCTTTTTGAGATTTCAACCCGCATGTTCCCCGTAGATTCCATATATGCGAGTTTACTATAACTCATAACTTATAGCTGTATATATTTACATTGATTGTGAAGTTCTCCGATATGTAGACTTAAGTTAACCCAATACGAGTAACATTACATATATACCGAATATACAAGAACCTGCGACAGATATGTTGTAACATTGAGTAGCATGCATGCATATGTCCCCTCTATGGTAAGATGCACCATAGCTCAACAGTACATATATCTTATGCATTTCGGTCGGTTGAGAGTATTGTCTGACCATGAAAGTGTGGTGTTATTTAAATTTATAGGGTTGTATGTGTTTTCTAGTTTTTAATATGTTTACATTCGACTCTCTATGGTTATTTGTGTGATAGTTAGAAATAAAGTTACACTAAAATGTATTATGAATTGTGTTTGTCATGAAGTTATTAGCGTTTTTATTTACTAAGTGATAAAGGACTTTTTTAATGATTTGATCTTGATATCAATCATAAACAAGAGGAATTTATCTGTATACGGTATATAAAACGGTACGGTATATAAAAAACAAGTAGTTGACTGGATGTTACAACATAGTACTGTAGACTCTCCCGAAGCATACTTGAAGTGAAGTTGTAAATATATGTACATTTACATTGTCAACATAGTCCTTAGTTGTGTATTTTAAGCTAGTTTTACATTTGCAATTACTAATAAACATATAGACTAGTGGAGGAATTTGTTTGCCGATGGTACCATTTTGTGTGAAGTTGGCAATAGATTGCATCGCATTTTTTGTTAAAAGGGTCATGGTCAACTTCGGACCGAATGATGGTGTGCACTGTAAAAATTATACATTTGAATATCAAAAAAAAAGATAAATTCATACAGGGAACGTTTTTGTATTGAAATTATTTTTGTTATGCTGACAGTATACCTGTATTCTGTATATATAATAGTAATAATGTGTGGAAAATACAATAAGTATAACTTTAATTTATGGACATATTTATAAATATAAACTTGTTTTCTTAAAATGGCTCTCGAAATTATTGAAAACAAAACTATAATTTTTTTATTAAAACATCTGAATGGAATCAGATAAACAGTGTTTGTTTAGCTTTAGCTTGCTTGTGTACATTGACTGCGCTTTTTAGTGTAAATGTAAAAT
>LUGF01018042.1:162631-174818 GCA_001625245.1 Calycopis cecrops | reverse complement strand
TATATAATAGTAATAGTGTGTGGGAAATACAATAAGTATAACTTTAATTTATGGACATATTTATAAATATAAACTTGTTTTCTTAAAAGGGCTCTCGAAATTATTGAAAACAAACTATAATTTTTTATTAAAACATCTGAATGGAATCAGAAAAACAGTGTTTGTTTAGCTTTAGCTTACTTGTGTACATTGGCTGCGCTTTTAGTGTAAATGTAAAATATAGAAATATTAATTGCATTTTTACATTTTAAATTGCTTTACAACGTATAGTCTGTTTTTTAATTTGAGAAACTAAATAGACAGGTATAAATGTCAAATGTATATATTATAATGATACCAGCGTTTTTGTGTAGTGCTGACCTATTATACCGATTTCAATAAAACGTAAATTAATGACGATTTTTAAAAACATAATTTATTAAAAAATTATTAGGCATCACACTGGACGCCATTTTGTTAACGGTATGTCCCAGGAAATGACGCGTAAATTCAAATTAAAGTACGAAAACTTTTGGAGTTACTAATAAATACTTAATAAAATATGCGTGTTACGGTTTTTTTTATTTATAAACCTATAATAATATTAACCATAATGATATTATATTAATTCGCTTTATATAACACGTTTCTGTGTAGATAAGTTATAAAATAAACGATAATTGTTTTTCCGATAGTGGCACTATTTATCTATCTATTTATGAATCACAAAAACTAGCAACTTCGCTCCTGTCAATTTGGTCTCTCACATTAAAAAACGGAGTATAGAGAAAACCTAGATCTATTTTAAGAAAACAAAAGCTAACACTAATCAATCAAAATCGTTAGAGCGGTTTTGTCGGAAATAAATACAATGAAATCTGCTTGTTTTATAAAATATACTTAGTGAAGTTTGTGCGAGCCATTCGCAAGCAATATCAAGTAATTGTTCACAAATGTATTCATATGTATGTTGTTCATGTTAATTTTAAGTGATATTCATATTTCAATAAGTTGTGAGGATTTTTTAAACTTTGGACAAAAGAATAGAGATGAAATCTTGCGACAAGCTATTGTGACAATTCTTTCATTTAAACGTAAAATGTTTTTACGGACAATGTAATTTATTTTGACGGATCTACGCTATGCAGAGCCTAATACAGCTTCAAAAAGAGTAGTTGGCTCTATCGTCGATGGGAGACAGACCTGTAGATGGGTGATGTGAGGTGTAACCCGAGGTGGTTATTACATAGCTAAAGTTATTTTTCTTTTAAACGGGTCAGCTTAATCGCGAGAGCGATAGGAATCTTATGGTTAACTGAGTGTTATGTGCAATTTTTCTACTATCGATTAGATACTTATTTATTTTAAAGTTAAAGGTAACTACAGTAACTTTATTGTTCTTGCTGAAAGTTTGGCCACCACGGACACTACGGCTTGTATTTTTTTAAATATAATATGTACATATTCTACATATTTTTTTGTCCAAAGCTTGAAAAATTAATGAGTTGTAAGCTTAGAAATCCTCGCCTGGGGACTAAGACTCAAGGCCACAGCTGCAAGCTACAATGTATATAGAACTAAAATGATACCCCCGGTCAGTGGCTAATCCAGGATCGAGCTAGAGGGCCCAACTATCACGAGTCTTATGAAAATGCATAAATTCCCTTCATAAACATACCCTTAATATGGTCAAACGGAGGAGGTTTGCCTCCAATATTCAATCCCTCCACAACCGAAATCCTAAATCAGCCACTGGCCCGAGTGGTGCGAGGGAGATGACACGCGAGGCTGTATAGCGTCGTTACTGTCGCTCACTGTCTGCGACAGGACCATAGTGCCGTCTCTTTCTATCTAAGATCTATTTAAAATGTACATAGTTTGAATCTAAATTTTTATCTTTTAATATGAATGCGATTCTAGTATTATATGTTTTAATAAATTGTGTGTTTTATTTCCCTTTTGTCAGCCATCTTTATGCTATGTAGTTTAACTTGAGAAAACATTTTATCCTACTGAAATGATAAAAACAAAATGGGATAGACTTTAGTTTAAATTGAGATAAAATTGTGGTGAATATATTTCTAATACAGAATTTTAAAATATTCTACTGTTTTCTATTACACCAGTAGTGATAATGAATAATAAACAGGCTGACTGGTGAGTCATCTTCATCACTGCAGTAGCGTATTCAGTGCTCGATTCTATTTCAGATTATATAATAAAATAAATACTTTTTTTCGCCAAAATATCCTACAAATGAATACGTTGATTTATAACGTTACGTAAGGCAGACGGGTCAAAGAACCTGCGCTCCCGCGCGCTTCTCAATTAAATTAAAATAGTCCTCCTAGCCGTGTTCTGCTACGACGGGGGTCTATGTAGACGAGCTATCTGCGCAGGTCATAGTGCACAAGTGTGCGCGCAGACCCAAGTGCACTCAATTCCCTCATTACCCAGGACCTCACGTCTGTGGTTGAAAAAGTTTACCACAGGACCACGACGCAGTCGATACTACGGTGACCATAATATCCGATTTTTAATCCCTTTACTTTTCTTTGTGTTTTCTTCTCCAACATCTATGAGCGATGAAAATGTTTTGCCAGTCAGCCTGCACACCAGAAAATGTATCGTACGGTACTAATAAGATACAAAGTCCTACAAAATCTTATATTAAAATATTCTTGTTTATTAACGTGTGCGGAAATAAATATACTACTATGATATACTAATAACTAATATACTATAATATATATAAATATAATACTTTCCTATTAATAATTTGCACTACTTATTCTCATTGAATTGCAACGAAAAGTAGTGACAATGGTCAGAAAAAAACCTCCGAAAAAATGGTCTTCCTTCAGCACCGAATAAGATAAAGACTTCTTTTTTGAGATTTTTTAGATATAAATGAAACATGAACTACACTCCCATCATAAGTTTCCTGTTATTAGATAAGTAATATGTAACGAATTGTTTTATACTTGTTAGGGGAGACGCGGACACTTAATATTGTCATTTCTAAAAAAAAGCGCGGGCTCTACACGTCAGTCCTAGCACTACATGGATTTCGCGCCATTCAATTACGAGTTGGCTTTAAAAATTACTTATTAAATTTTCTAAGCGGAATTTTCAAAAAAATTGCAAAATATTTTTACTTCTTCAGGTGTATTCAATTTTAGTGTTTTAATGCTGTGGGTATATTAGATACGCTACGTTATTAGATAGGTACTTGTCTGGTCATATAGTGACATTTAAGGTTCATATGTGCTGGGCTCGAAAAACTAATTCGCTGTTATTCTTACCGTAATTGATTTAGGTATATTAATTTTCAATAATATATTAATTGAGATTTTTCTTAAATTTCCGTTAAGGTAACTGCTTTAAGCACATCTCTAACATTTGTGAAGGATAGGAATTAATAACTTTCATTATATCATTACATAATATAAAACAAAGTCGCTTTCCGCCGTCTGTGTGTCTGTATGCTTAGATATTTAAAATTACGCAACAGATTTTGATGGCTTTTTGTAAATAGTGATTCAAGAGGAAGGTTTATATGCATAATAACATAATATAGATATACCTACTCGGGCGAGGCTGCGGGCGAAAGCTAGTTCAATAATAATAATAATTACTTTGTAACAATGAATATTATTATTTCTTATCCTTAAGTATTCGATATTTGTCTTCCCACGCCCTATTCATTGGTAGGAAAACTAGTGTCGGTCTTTAAGGAATAAAAGTAGTCTAAATTGTAATTTTCTGTGATGTTCTTGGAGCGATCTAAGGCCAGACAGCTTATAGGGCATCACATTAGAGACTGTTTACCTTTTTTCTGTTTTTTTTATGTGGTTACTTACGAAAATCTGTTGAAGCTACGACACAGTTACACGGAGTACAGAGTATTGAAAGAGGTAGGTAGTGCCACTCTGCATGCACGCATGCAGCCGACCGGCGCTGGTACGACCGGGGCGGTAATTACACGGTACCGGCGCCGGCGTAAATTGACATCGGTGCTGTCGCGTTTCGTGTGGCGTGTAAGTAGCCGGTGGCCCACGAATGGGGGAGAAAGGGGGGCAACGCATCTGTATAAGTATCTACATCTATGGGAGTCGGTAGTCATCACTTAAAAAAGAGAACGCTGCTAATTTTACATTCATTTTCAATTTATTAGGAAGCCGCCGAGGAATCGTCGGAGGGGGAAGAGGAAGCGGAGGTCTCGGAGGAGAGCGAGAGCGAAGCTGTGAAAGAGAAGGAGGCAAGAGCGCAGGCGTCCATCAAGGAGAGAGAGAGGCAGGTGCAGAAGGCGCTGGCGACCAGCCTGCGAGACAGGGACAAGGAGAGGGAGTTCCACAAGAGGGACGAGGCGGTGCAGGTTTGTACTCTCGTACTATATAGCCGACCGCATCAGAAGGAAGGCAATGTCTTTCGAGCGTGTGTATGTACGTTTGTATGGTCTCAGCTACAGAATTAATGAGGTGTAGTTAGATTCGTCTGGTACAAATGCAGGGTTTAATGTTTTTCAATGTAATTTTGGATTATTTAGTAACAGACCTTGTTTAAGGTTGTTTGTTTTCGGGATGTATAATTTTTTTTCAATTTACTGGATTCGGCTATTCCATCAGATATTTTGTAATTTATTATTATTATTGGATTTGTACTTATACAGGTTATTTTTTGGTCACATGCCAATTTTTTAGATTTGGTTCAGAATCATTAATACATTCGATTTATGAAATAAAAAAGAATAAAAAATTAATTAGTTAAAATTACTTTGTCCCATGTTATTAACATATTTCTTGGTTACCGCGTGCCATATGACTTGCGAGTGTCGCAGCGACACTGCGCGGCACCTTGAAGTCGATACATTTCACGTATGAACCATGATCGCTGTATTTTTGAGAACCATTTCAAATCGATTTTTATTTAACAAAATATTACAAATAGAAGATAAAATTTAAAACATACCCTTGGAATGATGTTTACTTCCTTATTTTAAAATTTTATCCGGTGACCAAAAATAACCCTTCATTCAGTCAGCAAGCAATCTTGACAGTTTCACAGATAATGCATTTGTGTTGCCTTTTATAACAGCAAATAGTTATTGAAAAATTGGTATTTACAATTTTATCACTGTGTATTATAGTTAGTTTAATAAACGAAATGTTCAGAAATGTGTGAAGACGTCCGCAAATATAAGTATGTCAGCATATTTTATACACTCTTACTTCCCGTTTCCGGAGTCGGCGGTCCGATTCGCACTTACTTTCCGTTTTCTCCAGCATTTCAACGCTCTACTGGCCGATTTGGTGCGAAACCCGGACCTGACGTGGCGAGAAGCCAAGAAACAGCTGAAGAAGGACCATAGATACACCCTCGCGGAGGAGCTCAGCAAGGACGATAAGGTAGGAGAAGGCGATGCACGCCCGGCGCGCCGGCACGACCGGGGCAGTAGCTCTCGCTCACACGATACTACTTGTCACGCTTCGTGCAATTTGTGAGTTTCCAGTGGCCCGTAGAGGGTGAAGGGGGAAGACGACGTATCTGTATAACCTCTGTGCATATGTTCATGGTCGCCTCAACGACAAACAAAACCATGACACACAGTCTTGGAAATAGAAATAGAAAAATCTTTATTTAGGTACATACACACTTATTTAGGTACGTACACTTAAGCTCTTAATGTTACTTACTAACCCATATATATATATATGGGTTAGTATAGTATAGGTCTTTGCTGCCCGAAATAAATTTATTTTATTTATTTATTTATCACTATACCCGTATTATGTGACGGAAAGATAAATTTCTACAGTGGTACCAGCACTATTTGCCTAATTTACTCACGCACAGTTTACTTAATTATCTAACAAGCCCAAAGTCTCGGAAGCTTTAGATTAGCGACTAGCTGCGCCCCCCGGTTTCACCCGCGTAACTTTCGATCCCGTGGGAATATCGGGATGAAAAATAGATGTTGGCCGATTCTCAGACCTACTCAATATGCTCACAAAATTTCATGAGAATCGGTCAAGCCGTTTCGGAGGAGTATGGCAACGAAAACTGTGACACGAGAATTTTATATATTAGATGGGCGATTACTACTAAAATTTATCGAATTTGTCGATTGTTCCGTTTATTTGATAATAATCGATAACAATCGACGTTATTCGATTGTTATGAGAAAGAGAAAGAAGTTCGGCGGGCGATTATGACTGACAAGGTAATCGTATTAACTTTAACTACTAACTTGTGCTGTAACTTTATGACTTACTAGCACATCGATTGTTATTTGAATTTATCGCGTCGAGGACTACTAAATCGACGCGACAATCGAGTAATCGAACCGCAGCCCGCGAGCCGCGTACGATTGCGTCACGCGCTTAGTAACCAGCGCGGCGTTTGTTATTCGATTAATCGAACAATCGCGGCGAGAACAGCCGCATTACTAAATCGACTCGAGAATCGAATTATCGAACCGCTGGTCGCTGACCGCGACGATTGCGTCACGCGTCAATTGTTATTCAATAAATCGAAAAATTGCGTCGAATAACTACTAAATCGACAATCGAATGCGCACAATATTTTCTAATTATTCGATTGTTTTTTTGAAACAATCGCTCATCGCTAGTTTACACCAATCGAAGTCACGGGCGAACTTGTTAAAGTTATTTTATTATAAATTTTACACAATCTAGGATTTTATTTTATTTTTTATTGTAGTGATTTGTATATCTATTTTGAATAAAAACATTTTCATTTCATTTTTCATACAACAAGCAGTATAATGTATTCGACGATTTGCAGGAGCGCATATTCGGACAGCACATCAGCGCGATCGGCAACAAGCGGCGCGACAAGCTGCGTGCGTTGCTCGGCGAGTTGGGCGTGAGCTGCACGGCGCACTGGCGTGACGTGCGCAAGCGCATCGCCGACACGCCCACCGCGCCCGCCTACCGCAGCGCCGCGCAGGTAACACCCGCCGGCCATGTCTAGTGAACTTAAATGAGCGGTGCATAAGTAGCCGGCGGCCTATGGAGGGATGAGGAGGAAGGGGGGCAACGCTTATGCATAGCCTCTATGAGGATTTCTATGGGAGTCGGTAGTCGTCGTTTGCCCCTTTATGCTTTAAAAAAATTAATTAACTTTTTTATAGTTAACGTTACAATAATTGATTTACCTACCCGCTATGGTTGGTGCTATAGGTTATTCCACACTCATATTCGGTTCGAAAACCATTTAAAATCACCGTATACACTTTAAGGCACAATTTAAAGCATCTTAAAATATACTTATTTTTTAAAATTAAATACTTCAATATGCCAGTTTTCTTAATCGATTTAAAGTGAAAATTTAGGATATGCCACGCTATATAACAATAATACGATTTTCAGATGGAGCGCGAATTCCGCGACTACCAGCGCGACAAGCAGAGCACGGCCAAGACGGCGCTGCGGCAGCTGTTACTGGAGACGCGCTCGCTCACGCACCGCAGCCTCGCCACCACAAAGAGCGCGCCCGCCGGCCTGCAGGCCGTGCACGACACGCTGCGGCACGACGCCAGGTGCGACACGCCACGCCCTCTCCCGGCCACGCCCCGTCACTTCTAGCCACTCACCTGTTCCAGTCATGCCAGTCCCTTTTTTATATTGTAGTGTAAGCAGGTAAACGAGCAGTCGAAGCCATTTACATGACTTCTAACGTCCGTAGACATCCGCATCTAGGTTATACAAATGAGTTGCACTCCTTCCTCCTCTTCCCTTCATGACCCACTGGTTCTTACACACCGCACGAAACGCGACAGCACAGCTGTCATTTTACGCCGGTCCTGTGTAAGGGAGAGATGTCGGCCCAATTCGGCTGCATGCAAGCATGCAGTGTGACACTACCTCTTACTAGTCTTACGTCCCTTACTCCGAGACATCACTAGCCACTCCTATCAGCCAATCCCGATCACATCCACCAAATCTCTAACACAAGCACCTACCAAACACAATAAGAAATCCAACAAGTGCCTACTTCATACTTTATCTTCTACTGATTAAGATTCTTAGTTTAGATTAACATTCGTAGTGTTACTGGTGTACTTTATTATAGTGACCTCGTGGTCAATTTAAGGAACTTTCGTGCGTTCAAACAATTTTGTCATAAATATTAATGGCATCAAATAAATATAACGCAATCGTAATAATACCCCTGAAGACAAAGTATACATATTAATTCATTTATTTATATTTCCGTGGTGCATATTAGCCGGGTTTCACCTGGCTGCTCACTCTACTTCTTGGCTTATTTAAGTCACTGCAATCTTGTACTGTCTCCCGCTTTGATTAGGGAGGGAAATTGGAATTACTTCCTACTCTTCCTACTTTCTTCTGATTAAATTAGTTGCAGGCCCCAAGACAGATTTAGCTTTTCTCTCGGGCTCCCTTCCGATCATATCAAAGGGTCAAGTGTAGTTGCCGCTGTCGATCCTGGCGACACAGTAGAAGCAGCGCTGGGAACGAGTGGTGGGCCAAAGCCCGTTAAAAAAAATTTAAGATTCTGACATGATCTTCAAAATGAAAACAACATTACAACCTAACATCAGACCCGTTCAGCGTCGAAGGCGACGATGTTGTTGCACCCCGGGTTCTGTAGCCAGAAGACAGAAATTTAGTCACATCACGTACACCGGACTCGTACTATCATCAATAAGAGCGAACTTAACCAGCAATTTGTGATATATTTATTGTTATTTAAGGTACACGGCTCTGGACCATGTCGCAGAGGAACGGGAGCAAATCATAGTGGGCTACCTCGAGGAGTTGGAGAAGAAGGGCCCTCCGCCGCCCCCCACCGCCACCGAGCCGTCGCGCCGCTCCAAGCAATGACAGGTAAAGGGGCGGAGCTTCACTTGAGAAACGAGGCTATCCGGATGATGAGGCTCAAAGGGACGGGGCTTCACTTGAGAAACGAGGCTATCCGGGTAATGAAAGGTAAAGAGACGGGGCTTCACTAGTGACACCCTGTTGTCCGAGCAGTGAGACAAACACAAGACGCCTGAGCAATGACAGGTAAAGGGGCGGGGCTTCAGTTGAGCACGAAGCATTTCGAGCAATGACAACTTAATTATTATTTTTCGAGACATGGCTTACTCGAGACACCATGCCTTGTAGGTGGGTGCAATAGGCGATTTTATAGAATAAGCTACAAGCAGTCGGAACCCTTTGATGACTACCGACGTCCAATAGACATCCGCATTGTTACGCAGATGCGTTGCCCTCCTTTCTACCTCCCCTCCAAGCGCACGAAACACGACATGTCCCAATACAGCGGTATGTGAGCGAGAGGCAGAGGCGTGCCTGAGATATTCCTGTTTCACCCACCGGTCTCGTTTGTTTCAGCCGGAGAAGGCGGCGGGCAGGGGCGTGGACGCGGTGTAACTTGTGAATAAACTTTCCTATAGTGATAATTTTAAATACAATGTTTGACCAACTCGCTGTGTTTCATTCGTCACTGACGTGTTACAACCCGTTCCATATATTCATGCGTCGTTTTTTGTGACGTAGCAGTGACTAGTGTCACCTAGAAGCTGCTAAGTTATAGTGTCACAAACTTATCTCACCCGGAGGACATGACTGGAACTAACAGCGCGTTCACGACCACAGCGGTGCGAATTGCGGCGCGGTGAGCGGTTCGTCTGTCTCTCTTTCACTCGCGCGTCGAGTATCGAGTGAAAGAGAGACAGACGATCCGCTCACCGCGCCGGTCTCTCTCTCACTCGCGCGTCGAGTATCGAGTGAAAGAGAGACAGACGATCCACTCACCGCGCCGCAATTCGCACCGCTGTGGTCGTGAACGCGCTGTAAAGCCTTAAGCCGTCATTTTCAAATGATAATCTGTTGTCAGTTTTATTGGTGAATGCGACGCACAACACATTTACCCTAAAGGGATGAGGGAAACTGATACTATTTTTCTTAAGTGAAAATTCGATATATTTATCTGTATTTAAGGTGAGTTTGTTATGTCGAAGCCATTTACATATAACGTTGAAACCCGATTGGGCGCATGAATAAACATCAGACCACGTGTTGGCGCTAAAAAACAGTGCGGTATCGTCTGTAACGGCCCGGCCACAGCCACAGCGATGCGAATTGAGGCGCGGCGAGCGGATCGTTTGTCTCTCTCTCTTACTCGCGCTTCGAGTATTTCCTCGCCGCTCGCCGCGCCGCAATTCGCACCGCTGTGGCTGTGGCATGGCGCATACATTTTGTATGTCACGTCTTGCCGCTCACCTCGCCGCTCGCCGCGCCGTAATTCGCACCGCTGTGTCCGTGGCACAGCGGTGAAGCTTACGACTCTACCTCTATCGAGTGTGAGCATGCCCAGGTCGCTAATATAGATTAGGAAGAGGATACTAGCCTGGGGACAGCCGTATGTGACTACGCTGTCCACGCTGAGAAACTCATCTATCTTAAAGCACTGAACACGCTCACTCACATAGTCTTGGAATAGTTGGAGTGCTGTACCTCTAATTCCTAGGGTTTCCATTTTTTTGACCAGGATAGGTACACTGACCGTGTCGAAGGCCTTGGCGAGGTCCAGAAATATGCTGAGAACCTTTTGTCCGATGTCCATGTTAGTGACAATATAGTCTGTTAGCTGGTGCTATGCATCGGAAGTTGATTTTCCGCGCCGGAATCCATATTGTATGGAAAATAATAAGGCATTTTTCTCTAAGTAGTCGACAAGTCTTTTGTTTAGGATACGTTCGAGTAATTTAGAAATGGGTATAGGCCTATAGTTGCTGACAGATTTTTTGTCGCCATTCTTATAGATCGGATGTATTATAGCTTTTCTAAACGACTTAGACCTTCATGCCCAAAAGCTACAAACGGCTGATTTGTTCAAAAAAGTGCGTTTCCTATCCAGACAATTTAAGCCGAAATCTTGGGTCGTAGAAGACACAGATGGGAAACCCATATTTGAATTGACAAAGGTGGCTGAAAGATGGCGTGATTATTGAGAAGACCTTTACAAAGACACCAGACCTCCACCTACAAGGCACATAACGCTGGCACTAGATGAGGACGAATATCTGGAACCTCCTATTTTAAAAGCCGAATTGTTAGCTGATTTAGCGGGCCTCAAAACTAGGAACTAGGAACCCGACGGAATAACTGCCGAAATCCTTAAAGCTCTCAGTGAAACCGGAATTGAAATACTCCACGGAATATATCCAAATCTGTCTCCATGGGAAATAGCCGCAGGATTGGACTGAATCGGTTATACTTCCATTACACAAGAAAGGATCTACTAGGAATTGCAACACTACCGCACATTATCCTTAATATTACACGCAAGTAAAATAATACTCCACGTGTTAAAAATCCGAATCAGATTCTGCAAGAACAAGCGGTATTTGTGCGAGGCAGGCATACGCGGGAACAAATCCTCAATGTTCGATAACTAGTGAAGTAGGCTCACGAGTTCGACATTCCATTCATAATGCGCTTTCTCTGTTACAACAAAGCTTTTGACTGCGTCGACTGGGCTAGTCTATGGAGTCTATGGAGGCTTTTAAAGGAGAAGGGAGTCCCGAAGCATCTGGCTAAATTACTACAGAGCCTATAATATATATGTGGATAAAATACCATTAGTTCCATGTGGATAAAGTACCATTAGTTATGTGATAAAATACCATTAGTTCGTTTCTTCGTTCTTAAGTAAGAGATAATTGTTGTCACGATGCATATGCATGCATATCCAAATCATCAGCATGCATATTCAATTCATCAGCATGCATATCCAATTAATCAGCATGCATATCCAATTCATCAGCGTGCATATCCAATTCATCAGCATGCATATCCAATTCATCAGCATGCATATCCAATTCATCAGCATGCATATCCAATTCGGCTGGCATTCGAATTGAGCCGGCACGACTGGACAGGTAACTCGCTTACACGAAACCGGCGTAAAGTGACAGCTGTGCTGTCGTTTCGTGCGGTGTCAAAGTAGCCGGTGGCCCATGAAGGTGGGAGGGGTAAGGAGGGCAACGCATCTGTATAAACTCTATGCGAATGTTGTCGACAGTCGTGAAAATGGCTCCGACTGCTCGTTTGCCCCCTTATCCTACTACCTGCCGCTATATAAAAAATAAGTAAGTACATTTAATTAATATTAGGTACTAACGCTTGGACCTTACGTAGTAGGTACAACT
>LUGF01018042.1:39467-52598 GCA_001625245.1 Calycopis cecrops | reverse complement strand
TGTCCGTGGGGATGGACATGGCGCTGGTGGTGAGGGCCATGCTCAGGCCGGACTCTGGTGAGCATTCGGCCATGAATTATATGGCATAAAAAAGAAGGAAACTACTTTTTCAGCAAGAGACAGATTGTACATGCACATTACACATACATAATATTATTAACTAAAACATATTATTTTCAAAGCTGTGTGTAACGAAGGTCAAACAAACAGTCGGTGCCGAGATGTGTAGCATGAGGAGGTACAAGAAGAGTAGATGAGGACTTTTATATCATAAAGTAAGTAGTATAAGGGGTACCGAGTAGTACCGAGTAGAGTTAGGACATATTATAAAGGGGCAAACGAGTAGTAGACGAGGACTTTTATAGCATTATGGCGAAAACCTGTAGTTGCTGAGAACTTTTAACGGTAAGTGTATTTTGCCCTAACAGTATGGAACTATTAGGCAAAATACAGATCAGCTCGGACAGACATTCTGAGAGCAGACATTTTTTATGTTTTCAGGTCTGGAGATCCGGGACCGCATGTGGCTGAAGATCACAATCCCGAACGCGTTCATCGGTGCGGACGTGGTGGACTGGATCCTGCAGCACGTGGCCGGCGTCAGCGACCGCCGCGACGCCAGGAAGTACGCCTCGCACATGCTCAAGGTAACAGCAGGTGTCGTTCGGTACGGGGGTTTGACTGAGTTGTCTGTGCTTGATGTGTAATTTTTTTTTTGATCTAGGGGAGCAAACGAGCAGTCGGAGCCCATTTCATGATTACCGACGCACATATAGGCTATACAGATGCGCTGCCCTCCTTTCTCCTCCCACCTCCATGGGCCACCGGCTACTTACACACCGCACTAAACGAGACAGCACAGCTGCCTGTTTACGCCGGTCTCGTGTAAGCAAGAGGTACCTCCACGGTCGTGCCGGTTAAATTCGCAGTATGGCACCACCTCTTACCAAAAATTGCGCTAGTACCCCGTTACCCATTTAAATTCCGCCGCATGGACACACATGTACTCTTGGCTTGGCCGGTGGCGGCGGCTTAGAAGATGTATTAGAAGAAAAGACGCTGGATTTTTTCCGCTACCTATTTTGGGACTTCTTTGAGAGGCCCTGTATAGCATATTGCACATTTGAACATAAAGATGCATTTATTTTTTTAAGTTGTGATTCTCCTCTGACCGGTGCCCATGACATCTTGCCGATTTATCCTATTACCTGTAGTCACGCCACTGAACACCAGTTAATACAATAATGCATTGTCAAGAGCAGAGGATTTCTGTATTCTGGCTAGTATGTGATCACTGATTAGTAAATATTGGAATGCAGCCAGTATTGAATGTTGTTATTTTTTCCCAGGCCGGGTTCATCCGGCACACGGTGAACAAGATCACGTTCTCGGAGCAGTGCTACTACGTCGCGGGAGAGCTGTGCGCCGAGCTGGCGGCGCTGCGGCTGCGCGCGCCCGACGCCGACAGCCTCGCCAGCGACACGCTCGCGCCGCTGCCCAACCCGGCGTGAGTACAAATATACCTCACGCCTCATGGCGACTGCCCAGACTCGCCCGGCACTCAACGAACAAGATCACCTTCCCGGAGCAAAGTTGGCAGTTGAAATCCTGCTTCTAGGTTTCCTGCACGGCTATAAAATATACCTTTATTTTCCTTTTTTTATGGTAATAAGAAAATGCACACATTGATGGCACACATCCATAGCCCTTATAGTATTTGCGTAAAAAATATTTACAAATATATCTACAAACTTGATGATCATGAGATCACCTTACAAACCTAAGAAATTTTCCAAAAAAGGGTCTGTACTTTTCCTTATAACGTCATAAAGCTGCCAAGAATCTGTAGCATTCTGCATTCATTTTTTTTTTTAAGTGAGATGGACAAATAAGCCTCATTTAGTGGTATTCGAACTTTTGTACCTGCTATATGACTTGAGTTATAATAAGTTAATTGGTGTATGTTCGAAGAAAAGGCATTATGTAAAGTTCGTATTTATTACTTGATTACACTGATAACTTATAGGTTATATACAGGTTGTCCAATAAAAAGGGACAGCTGTTTTAATGTCGGATAGGGTACATTAGTAGCATTCAAATACAAAAAGAAAGAACAAAATATATCTAATAATGAAAAAGATATAGCCAAAAAACAATATTTATTATAACAGTGCTTCCCCTTAACGCGGCGGCTGATCTTAAACGAGCGCGCGGTGCACAGTGGTTCAGAGCGACCGATCCCACGTTTTAAGGCAAAGTGGATCAACATTGCAGTACTGTTGCGATGCTTTAAATGTACTCTATTTAAAAATTTCATGCATATAACAAAAAAATAACAAACACGTCTAGTTTAAAATCATTTACTTTACACGTTTTATGTGTTTTTTTTTATGAAAAAAGTTTAATATTTTTAAAACTTTGGACCCTCATATCTCCGCAACGCTTATGATTTTTTTAAAAATTCTTGAATACTACTCATTTATTCTAACCCCCATTAAAACAGGTGTCACTTTTTCTTGGACAACCTGTATATTATATTACTTATAGGATAACTTGGTTAATTGGTAGTGCTGGTTAAAGAGTTGATTGCCGACTGGAGAGCAGCTAGACGATTCTCACGTCATAAACCAAGCGTTCCTGAAGCGGCATTTATTCACATGTATGTGTCCCCTACAGAGGGATAGTAAGATTCGATACTAGCACTTACGCGCAACCTGTGTGCGTCTTGTTTCAGTATGATGGGTCCGGGGTACATGCCATACGCGGGCTCGTACGGCTACCAGCCCATACCCTTCAAGTACAGCTCCTGTGTCACCAGCGAACACACCATATACGGGTGAGTTGTTACAACACTAGATTACCTTTGCAGCTACATGTGTATCAAGGACAGTGTTCCACTAGTTTGTCTTTCCCGAGTGCACCATTCAGATATTAGGATATAAAAGCCTATATTCTATTGCCAAATTTCATCCACAACATTTCAGTAGGTTATATTTTAGTTTAGGTTCAGTATATCGTTTTCAAATGATGCTCTGCCAGTTCGTTCACTAAACTTGATATTAATGATTTTCAAATTTCATAAATTAGTAAGGTAGTCCGTGGATGTTTGGAAGTATCCTACTAATAGTTCCAAACATTGCCTAGGTCAGTATTGCAAGTTGAGTTGGTATGTAGTATAGTCATAGGATTCAGTTCAAGTGGCTGGTTTCGTAAGTTGCATAAAAAAGCAATTATTTTACAAAAAATAACTACTAACAATTTAGACAGGTTTGACACTTGTTATTAATTTATTTTTCTGTATAAATGTGTGGTAAATTACCAATTCTCACAGCAGTGAGTTCATATATTTTTGTCTGTATTTAAAAAACAACAGTGCAAAGTTATATTGTATTTCATAAACATCTTAAAGAATATTTCAAGATTTACAATAGAAGAACATTCCATTTATTCTGAATTGTATTTTATTTTCTAGTTATAACCGAGAGGAGAGTGTTCTCTCTGGCAGCGGCGGCTCGAGCGCCGGGTCAGACCACCTCACAGCTAAAGAACCAACAGGTAATACTTGTGGTTGTATTATGAAGTACGAATCAACAAACATGAATAAGGGACGCCTCTCAGAGACGGGGTTCTCTGACCTCCACCGACTGGCCTCAGAGGCAGAGGGCGGAATAAAGGGCTTCTTAATCGAGAAAAGATGTCCTTAATGACAGCCGGTAGCTAGTTTCATACATCTATTTAGTATGATCTGATGTGAGTGCGTGTTATATGACTTGAGAATATTGGTGACAAAGTAAAAGTGATAATTAACTCCTGCTTGCCATCGAAGATACCTATCATCAGTGGGCAACGAGGGTTTTTACAAAAATTTATGTCATATGTTTTGAACAAAATTGTTAGACTTTAAATTAGTGCCTAAGATGTTTTTGAAAAATTTAATGTGGATTGTGTGCGTATGGGATTAAATATCGTACACTTCGCAGGCACACGCGAGGGCGAAGTGAAGTCGACGTCGTCGGGCGGCAGCGGCAGCGGCGCGGGGGAGGGGGGCGGCGGCGGCACGCGGCGCTCGCACTCGCACTCCAGCGGCTCCGAGCGCGCCGCCGACAGACCAGTGCTTTTCCTATAACGGTGAGAGGTAGTGGCATGCTTACAATACAGCCGTATTGGGTACGACCGGGGAGGTACCTTTCGCTGACACGAGACCGTAAACTGACAGCTTTCTGTTGCGTTTCATGCGGTGTATAAATAGCCGGAGGCCCATGGAGGAGGGAGGAGAAATGAGGGCAGCGCATCTATATTGTCTATGCGAATGTCCATGGGCGTCGGTAGTCATAAAATGGCTCCGACTGCTCGTTTGCCCATCTATCCATTCCATATCCATTAAAATAACGTTACACGTTTAAAACGAGCTTGGGGGGGGGGGACATACATGAGTGTCGTCAGAATGATACATACAGTAATGAATATTTGCTAAATTGTTCGTTTGAATTATGAAACCGATGATGTTTGACCGTTGGTGTCAGAAGTGGGATAAATTATCGTATCGCTCCACAATATAAAGATGGCTTACCATACTATACCCTATCTGCCTGCACGAAACGTTTCTCTAGTTTGGGTGCGAAACTTAAAGGTTGCTAACAATTTCATTTTGTTTCTTTTCAGGACCAAGCTTTAGAAGTCCGTCACTGCCAAATAACGTATGTATTTAAAATAACGAAGTATACATCATATAATTAAATGTAATATTTATACGTAACGGGGCGATTATACATGGTGTGCGGTTTTGTGCCATGTCTCTGTCACTCTCCTTTTTGTTTCTCTCCAATTCCCTCGACAATATCGAATAATAACCAGGACTATTAAAATTTGTAAAAGCAATCAGCCTGTATATCGCCTTTTAAATGTATTGACTGTTTTAGTAACATGTATTTTTTAAATGTATTGTTTTGGTATATGAATGTGGTAGAGTAACGGTAAAGTGAGAAAGGCACAGCATGAAGTGAGATATTTGTAGAAAGAGAAAGCAAGGTAAATATAAACGTACATAGCAACTGAAAATATTTAATTTCTGTACATGATTTATAAATTGTTTACAAAAGGGTATCGAACCCTACTTATACGCACGGTTTTTATTTTATTGGCTACATGTTTGCTGTTTGGAACGCGCTATGACTTGTTTCTAATTTGAAAGTGAAAACCACATTCATATATCATTATTTATTTATTTTAACTAGTAACAAAGTCTACCCTCATACTGCAAACGTAATACCTACTTCATGTAGATATATCAGTCGTAATATTGAAATGTTACGCAATATTGAGTCAATGTAAAAAACTAATCTTTTGGTAATATTGACATGTAACAGTTTTTATTATTTTCAAACCGTTGACATTGAGAAGTTCAAATAACAGGAAATATATAAGAGTATTTAAGTATTTTAAATATGAGGGTAGATGCAAGTTGGTCGTACAATATATATTGTTAAGTATAAGTGTACTCATAACACCAATGGATGTATCGCACACTATATACAAAAAATAAGTTTTGAAATATATAACTGTCATATATGATGTAATCAAATGTTGTTAAAGACTTGTGCTGTATTTCTTTACTGATACTTGTGATATTAAACTTTCTATAAAAATAAACTATGAATAAATAAGTAGTTCAGAATTTAAGGAAAATGCATAAGATACTTTACATACTTTTATCGTTTGTATTTGCATTTTTTTTTCTTTCTTGCTATTTACAACACTAAAATATATATGTTCATTACATCTGGATAAGAACAACTTGTCAACAAAGATTATTTTAACTGACCGGACCGTCAGCTGAAGTTGAAATTGTCAAATTCCAAAAAAAAAAACTTTTGGCCTGACCCAGGCCTTCTGATTCCGTGGTAGAACATGTTTACTACAAGACAAGGCACTCATAGGTTATTTTATTTTCCAATATTTTTTGATGTACCAAAAATTTAAACTTTAAAGTCATCAACAAAAATTACTTATTGTCTGGTAACCTGGATCATACATAAAAAAGGTTGTGCACACATGCTAATATATATTATAGTTTGTCTACAGTGTGCGAAACAGTCCAATTTTTATAACGCCATATAATTTTTAGTCTGTACAACTTATATCTGTGTTAAATAATATAGATTATATTAGGAGGTACGCTAGGTAGGTGCTTTAGGTGTATTATTTATTATTTACTAGATAGGCTAGCTATAGTCTCTAGACTAGGTGTTAGGCGAAACGAAGTTTTGGTCAAGTGTACCACGAATGAGGATTTTTAATCTGTAGATTTGTTTGTGCTAGCAACATCGTATTTGACTAGTCTAACCGAATTGAATAGGGTTGTAGTTGTATCGATTAAAGTGTTTGAATATTATAATTGTAATTAACTGCCGTCTTGTGGCAACCCAGTGTTGCTATTATAATAAATTAATTTAAATATTAATTCTATCAACAAAAGAATATCTTTTAATTGATTGCGTGCGACAGGCATACTGTTTTTGTGCATACTGTTTTTTAAATTAATAAATTTTTCGGTGATAAATTAGATGCTTTCATTTCTTATTTCAAAATATTCAGGCGCATCGGAATATATAATTACTTTGGGAATGAGAACACTGATTTATTTATATCACGAATAGACAGATCTAGGGGAAATATTGCATGCAGGCAGCTTTTTTGTCAAGGCCTAAGGGGTGAAATAGGTGTTGTAAAGTTGTATGAAAAGTGTGGTTGAAACCGATAAATATTTTAATTCCAATTATAATATTACAAACGGAATAATACAATACATTTAAAGGTATACGTAGAGAAATGATTAAATCGGAATTAACAAATGAGGGTATATGATATATTTAGACGTACTAGAGTTTGTAAAGGTAACTCCTGTGACATGCGGGGAGTGGGGGGTTTAGGGAGGGGGTTTTAATGTTTGTGGGTCATTTGTAATATACAACGTGTCAGGTGTTATACTGTAGAGCTAAGTTTAGACTACGACACATGAAGGCGTAAGTTTCCAGTGTGACCAGTACAAAAATTGATTGATTTAATTTTTGTACTGGTCACACGAAATTTAGATTTGTCTGATTTTTATTGACCACTTTCCAGAGGTTACTGTTAGAGTATCAAGTAGCTATACTTATCTGCAAGATAGTGCTTCTTATTAATAAACTAACAGTTACCTGTGATACCGAAAGATGTAATTTATTTAATATGCTAAACAGACCTTTAATTAGAATTGTGCAACCGATTCTTATTGTAGCAGTGTTGCAATAAATGTCAAAATGGGATACTTGTGATCACACATAGACACTATACACTAAATGTGTTTGTCGCAGTCTAAATTTAGCCTTAGTGATTGTGTCATTTATTTTTAATAACTCAAGCGCTTCCTAAAAGATTAAAAATTAACATTAAGTTTTGGCGAGCAAGAAATTTTGTAATTTGGCCCACACTCGAGTAACTAAGTTTAGCTTACATAGTAAGTAGCGACAGGCGAGAGTTGAAATTGTTACATGTTCAGTGGACGAGCCACGCACTCTAATTTGTGATTATATTTTATTTCCAAACATATCAGAATATATTGGATATGTTATAATTGAATTACAATTATTATTAATCATGTATTCAATATATATTATGCGCCATATTAAAATATGCTTATACAAAATCTATTTTAAGTGCAAACGTTCGTCGTTCAGAACATCACACACGTTTCGTTCAGGAATTTCAGGCGAATGTTTTTATTGGATACACAGCGAGTTTGACAGTTGGCATTATGTCAATTGAGTTACTGTATGGTAAATATTTTTTTTTATTGTACATAATATACTCTCAGGAAAAAAGGTAGACTTTACATACTTGTAATATTACTTCATTCATTGCTACTCAGCTTTGCATTAAAGGTTTTTATGTCAAAAATATTGTACACTTTTGTACATTTGTTTTAGTCTTATGTTTCAACTACATAATGTGTTTAATTTGATAAGTGGTAAAGTGGTGATATTGTGCAATACTAAATGAACGTTATTTTTTATTGTGGTAGACTTAAATGACCTCAATTCACACCCAACATGTATTTAAAAATGTTTCAAGGACTGGTTAATATTAATGCAAAACAATTTTACTATTACGCTGTAAAAAATGGTAGCTTTTATTTGTTTGACCTCCACGTATATGATATAGTTTGACATCGACATATGCCTGGATGTGGCCAGCCCACCGAAGGATATTTTGTTGTTTTTATATAAAAACAAAGCGATCCTATAAGGGTTCCGTTTTTTCTCTTTGAGATACGGAACCCTAAAAATCATTTAAATGCATTTAAGCCAAATATTAGAACAAAGCATGTTTTGGCGCGTCCAGGTGTCTATAGTCTATGGTCTGCACAACATGGTGTCTGCACATACAATAATACCCAGGTTTTGTAACGAATTTATATTCATAGATTTTGTATAACATATATTTTTATATTTAAGAATATTTTAGATTGTAAATAGAATTTTTTATTGATCATTTTTAATACTCAAACCATCAAAAGCATTTATTTATAGTCGCCATCTTGTATTATTGAAATTTTGACGTTTGTTTTGGCGGCTAAGTTGTGATAATGGCAGCCTAAAATTATGTTTTGTTCATTTTGTATATTAAATTGTCGTTATTTTTGGAATGATTTCGATAGAGGCGGACGTTTATAACGCGTAATTTTTAATAAACAAATAGTGTTTTGTAAAGTGTATAGTGTTTTATTTCCTACCTCAGCCACTAAAAAGATTTAGGGTTCCGCTCTTTCGTTTCTAGAAAGGAAAACAGAATTCTTGCATTGTCTCCATAAAATGTATAGGATGCTTCCTGTTGACGTATAGTCATGAAATTTGGCAAAAAATTAGAACTTACATTATAAATGAAGGGGCAGATCCGGAAATTGGTAATTATATATGATCGAAAAAAAAACAAAAATTATATTAATAGTTATTTCATACAAAATGCATTGTAAGCGCTAGCATGTATAGGTACTTGTGGCCTGCGCAGACGAGAGATTTTAGTCCCCCCGAATAACCGAGGACATGCAGAGAGCGGACCAGACAAAAGTACGCGGGAGTCCCCGAAGGTAATAGAATTCTAGTGACTTAGTGAAGCAACGCACACGGAGGACTAAAGTCCTCCAAATCGAGAACGCAACGTGGACTAAAATCCAGAGTTAGGCACGTTCCGGGCAACAAATGATCACACACCGTGTGCGTTGAGTACGCAGTAAATCCTCGGGGGACTTTTTATTCGCGGAGCGTGATTTTTTCTCCGCCGCGAACAAAAATCATTCTTCTGCACAGGCCATTATACTTGTCCAGCTTGTAGTTTGTGCTTCCGAGTACGGAACCCTCGGTTTGCAAGTCCGATTGGCGCTTGATCGGATTTGTTTATATGAATTCAAATTCATCTTTTTTATACCGTTAACCTGTAAAAAAAAATATCTAACCTACCACGCCACTGCCTAATTTGGTCAGTTCATTGACCACCAAATGGGCTGATCTACCAGACGTCCATATCAACCGGGACTTTGGCTGAATGTTTTAGGACTCCGACTGATTACAAAACCGGTCCAAACGATTTAAACAACGTAATGATGGCGTGACATTGAATTTGTTTCACGCAATATTTTATTACACTCGGAAAACTATTTACGTTGCATCTTGATATTTTTTTTCTTAAGAAATACAATGTCAATTAAACATTATTGTGACGAATTTGCGTACATTTTGATTCTTCGTTAACAACAAGTCTGATCCGATATCTCAGATCAGCCCCTTTTCACCAACCCCTGGCTCCAGTTGAGAGGCGGCATAAGTTGTGCGTACCGCCTGCGCCGCACTCCCATCCGTCGCTTGCAGGGCGGGCCATTCTCCGCCTCCTCTTTTCCCCGTCCAGACCCCCAAAGAGCTGTGCACAAGGAGCTTGTATCATTAAAGACAACTTTATTGTATACATATACGCCGGTAAAGGAGAATGCTCAAAGACCCCCATCGACTCATCAAGCGCAACAGTATAGCTATGCGGTGTCATGAGAGCGAGGGGTACCTCTGCGATGGTGCCGTCTCATTTCGGCTGCAATACATGGCACTACCCTCTTACTGAGACCTGGAATTAGGAAAGCGATGAAGTACCGCTACACGTGACTTTTTTTTTTTATGGTATAGGAGGGCAAACGAGCAGTCGGAGCCATTTTCATGACTACTGACGCCCACAAACATCCGCACAGAGGCCATACAGATGCGCTGCCCTCCTTTCTCCTCCCACCTCCATGGGCCACCGGCTGCTTACACACCGCACGAAACGCGACAGCACAGCTGTCACTTTACGCCGGTCTCGTGTAAGCGAGAGGTACCTTTCCGGTCGTGCCGGCCCAATTCGACTGCATGCAAGCATGCAGTGTGGCACTACCTCTTACAAAACCTTGACTTGACTTGTCTAACGGTAGAACCAGAATTTTGAAAATACGAGCTTGGAAAATCTTTAGTTGGTGTTGGGACATTAAATGAAGTGCTTTTTTAATATCTCGTATTTGTTGACAGTTGACAAAGACAGTAACTGGGTAGGAATGACAATTCTAGCTGACTACTGGCACTAGGTATAAGACGTTTCTTGCCAACTGGCATATCGTCGTCCAAGCTTGTGCTGATGTGACATTCATTCATGTGTAAGTTGGCCATATAAAATGTCCCGAACAAAAGTATATTCCGACAAAACAAATCATCAACCTTTCTGTTATTTCGTCGAGTGCATAGGCCAAACCTCTTTTAAAAAGAAACAATAGCAATAGTAAGTTAATTTTTTGTCCCGACTCGAATCCCAAAATACCTTTTTTTTTGTCCAGATATTTTAGTCGCATGGCGGCCCTACATTAGTCGTACAAAATATGGAAGGGATAAACCCTAGTGTGGATACTGAGTAGGTTTATACAGGGACGATCTTTTTGACCAACGGTCAAAGTAGACTCTGCTACTTTCAAGGGTGGGCCTGAACTCTGCAGCCCCGTCGAAATAAAGAAGTGTTATTTTGTAGAAGTGTAGTGTAGAACAAGAAAGTTTTATTGTAAATCAATGCCAGTTGTGTTCTAATTGACTTTAGACAATCAATATTCGTGTATTAGTATTTGCATTTTACTAATTTTACCTTGATTAACATCCGCCATATTTATTAATTAAAGGATCATATAATATCGTCCTAGCCGATTTCGGCTACGGCGGCCGTCTCTATAGAGATGAGCCAGATGCGCAGGACATATTATAGTGCACAAGTGTGCGCGCAGACACAAGTGCACTCTCTATTCCCTCACTCTCATATTCCGATGGGACGGCAATCCGACACGACCGGTGAGAGATCAGGCGCAGGACCGACGGCTTAACGTGCTCTCCGAGGCACGGGGGTGTATCACCGCCAACTTCCTGACTCCGGACTGTTATTAGAAATTGAAAAATCCCAATAACAATTTTTGGTCCGACCCGGGATTCGAACCCAGGACCTCACGTCTGTGATTGAACACGCTTACCACTAGACCACGAGGCAGTCAAAAAGTCAAAAAAAAAGGATCATATAGAATATAGACAACCACGTAAATATGTTGAATCTCAAGTATAAGTGGGAAAATAAAACAAAACTATCGTTAAAAAATATATTTGTGTAGCTTTAACATTCCAGTACAAAATTACAACGGTTCGCGCACATGTCGGGTAGTGGCTACCCGGGGTAGAGAGCTCGGGTAATACCTAAATTAAAAAAATATGGCCATAAAACAAGGAGGTACAGTGACACATTGTTTATAAACTTTACGAATAATTCTCAAAGCGAAAAAATGGTAAAAATACAATACATTGACTTCAAAGTTTAAACAACTTTTGGCTTACATTTATTTACCTATCTAACCGTTTTTCTCTCTTCAGGAGATGACATTGGTAGGTAGGTAGCTCGACAGAAATTTTCTTTTGAACCAAAATGATATAATAGGTACAGGGGGCACACCTATAGACACGTGAATATTGCTGGAAGGTATTAAATTTAAAAAGACATTACTTATTTGATCGTTCCACTATATTTAATAACAATAATTATATTTCCGAGATGACAATTTTTGTTACGAGTTATCACACAATATGATAAATATGTGACTTGGCTCATATTAGATCAGATTTTACATTTTTCTTTAGTTTTTTTTTCTTGGTTACTTGGGTTTTGTTTTTGTATGTCAAAATGCAAAATATGTTGCGTCACATTGTAAGTGAATACGGGCGCATCTCAGAAACGTGACTGTGACAAGGACGAGAGAGACGATCATACAATTCCTATGACGTCATTCAAGGAATTATATTTCAATTTACGAAATGATATACGTCATCGACAATCACCAAGTGTCAAATACAATGGAAATAACGTTTTTATAATAACTTTACGCATACTAATATCTATGTTGTATTAACTAATTTAACACCAATATAAACTAAAGTAAAATAATTTTAAACTATTCTTGTTCTCTAAATGCAGTTAAACAATAAAATAATACTTTTAAACTTAATGTATTAAAATAATAGATGCAGCATTTAAAACTGATTAGATTTTAAAATACTTAATAATCCTATCTCGGTAAGTCGACCAGCCTTTATTAGAAAAGAAGAAAGTACTTATACGTCCGACAGACCTGTTCTAAAATTTTCTATTAAAGTACACACAATATGTAATTGAATAATAATATGCTGCAGGTCGAATAATACTGGTCAAACACCGCTCTATGCATCTTTGAAGAACGATAAGCATGGTCGCATCGCATGCATCGCTTCCCATCTGCCGTAAAGCGCGCGGACCCCGAAGACCCCCACAGAGCATATATTATTAATAATTTTATATGTAGAGACCATTTCCATCGAGTATTCATAAAAAAGAACTAGAATTTTTTGCAAAATGTCCTTCACGAAACGGGACATTTAAAAAACTAGTTTTTTTGACGTGATATATAAAATTTATTCAAATTTAACAAGCGATGCTAAAAATTAAGTCACTTTCATTGGAAACTTGAAAATAAAACCTTTCCAAACGACAAATTAAATCAGGTCACCTTAAGTTTATTCA
>LUGF01018042.1:26080-38505 GCA_001625245.1 Calycopis cecrops | reverse complement strand
TCTACCATGGCCAGTGTGGAGGACAATAAATAGACTGAGAACCTAGGGTGGTCGCTGCCGAACGAACCTAGCAAAGTGGGGTATAATAGATCCGAGCCAGACCCAGTGTGACTGCGGAACCCCGGAACAAACAATGGACCATATCCTGATCTGCCCCTCCAGTTCTCAACCATGCACGCTCATTGACGTCATGAGCGCTAATGCCAAGGGCGTAGAACTGGCGCAGCACTGGAGCGGGCATATATAACCCAAGTACCACATGTGCCATCTACACGAAGAAGACGAAGAATAGGTCTAGAGGCTACCCGGGAAACTAAGTATCATACGTAAATGAATTCCCTTGCGTAAATAAAAAAAGGTTACCATAACACACAACCTGACATCCGGATATACCAGTTTGTCCTGATTTGAGGAAAAAGGTCGGTGCACAATTCGGCCCTAACTTAGTGTTGTATCATTTGGTTTAACAAACAATTTCTTTTTAAAACCGGACTTTGATTAATAGCACGCAATTGCAAAATAAAAGAGACAATTTCTGCTTTCAAGTATTGTATCTTTTGGTATCAATCATTTAAAAAAAAACAAACATTTCTGCTATTGAACCTGAACGACTATTATAAACTATTCTGCTGAACTGGGCACCTGGTTGATGCAGCCGTGAGAGAGCCGTTTGTTGATATTGTGCGTATTGTAAATTGTGGCGTCTTGCGAATGTATTCAATAAACGTTTCTTTCTTTCTTTCTTTCTTCTATTCATTATTATTACATCTAATTAGTTTTTTTTTTTTAAACAAACTATTTCTGCTATTAACCATTGTATCTTTTGGTATAGATCATTAAAAAAAAATAACAAACGTTTCTGCTATTCATTATTATTACATCTTTATAGTTGTTATTTTTTTTTTAAACAAACAATGTCTGCTAAGTCTTGTATCATTTCGTTTAAGAATTTCTTTTTACAAGAACATTTTCTGAACATTAACGTTCAATTTGGCCGGGCCAAGAGCTAGGAAAAGCCTAACAGTGCCCCGCGACGACGCCCGGCATCACTGGCGAGAGGCCAACGCAGCGCTTCATCAAAGAGCGTATTCCAGCGATAACCTTATCAAAATATGCGTAGTAAATAATCACATTATCAATCCGCAAATTATTTTTTATCGTAATGCATTCTGGTCGTAAATGTTTCCGCAAAATGATAAAGTTCTTTGTCGAAATGTGTTTTCGTCTCGAATCTGTTTACGGGGAATCCTTGTATTTATAAAAAACGAGCCCAACTGATCGTTTAGTAGCCACAAGATTTTTTTTAAATTTATGATATAGGAGGGCAAACGAGCAGCCGGAGCCATTTTAATGACTACCGACGCCCACAAACATCCGCATAGAGGCTATACAGATGCGCTGCCCTCCTTTCTCCTCCCACCTTCATGGGCCACCGGCTACTTACACACCGCACGAAACGCGACAGCACAGCTGTCACTTTACGCCAGTCTCATGTAAGATGAATAAATGATGATGATGTGATAAGAGCATCAGCCATCAACGGTTCCCTTATTTTCTGAGGCTGTGGAAGCGGTGAGAAGTCCATAGCTACATCCAATTGCTGTGAAAGCTAGCCGGTGGTCCACGGTGGGAGGAGGAAGGTGGACAACGCATCTGTATCAACTCTATGCGGATGTCTATGGGCGTCGGTAGTCATGAATATGGCCGCGACTGCTCGATTACCCCTTTATACCTGCAGCGTGGCACTACCTCTTGCAATTAATGCTAAACGGTGTAACAGAACACGTGGCATGACGTCACATCCGAGTAAAATTATAAAATCATGATTTTATTATCCGCCGGCCTTCGAACCAGGAAGCATTGGCGTCCCATTACACGTTCGCACGAATTAACATCACGCGAATTCGAGGTCAATGCTCGCTGTCGGACGAGCAGTCGGTGCCTTGGCGATTGTCGACGTGGCGTTATGGCCGCGCAAACGTTAATGGGTCATTGGAAACCCACAAACAAAGCGATAGCATAATTCAGAGCGGTATTACCTCATCGAGAGGTACCTCCTCATCCTGAGTTTTTGTGCCTGTCCAATTCGGCTACTACGCTGCAATGACATACATGTCTAGTTCTATTCCGAGATTAAAGCTTTACGTGGAGCCCTGAGATATCATTATTAACACATTTATTATTATTCAATTTGTTTATACGTGTAACATATTTACAGGAATTTTTTGTCGACTAGATAGGCTTGCGTTTGGCCGTTGGACATAAGAATCTCACCAACAGCTCCTCTCTTAGTCATGTTTCGTGGAACTTGGCAAAGAATTGTATATAGTGACAATAAAAAACATGTATAATGACTACACGGCACTGTTAAATATAATGATGCATTTTAATGACAACGGACAGGAGAAAACTCTGAATACCCACAAAAAGACAACGAGACTTGCTTAGCAACGCATCTACGCGGATGTCTGTGGGCTGGGGCCATCAAAGGGCTTCGACTGCTTGTATGCCACTATATCATAAAAGGACATTGATTATTCGGTACCTATTCCAACCTAGATACTTCATACTACTAAGGATAAAAAACCGGCCAAGTGCGAGTCGGACTCGCGCACGAAGGGTTCCGTACCATTATCTACGAAAACGGGAGCTTATCTTTTGTATGGGAGCAAAAAAATCACGTTTATTGTATGGGGGCCCCCTTAAATATTCATATTATTTAACTTTTTAGTATTTGTTGTTATAGCGGCAACAGAAATACACCATAATATGTGAAAATTTCAACTGTCTAACTATCACAGTTCATGAGATACAGCCTGGTGACAGACGGACGGACGGACGGACATCGGAGCCTTAGTAATGGACCCTATTACTAAGGCTCCGATGTCCGTCCCGTTTTTACCCTTTGGGTACGGAACCCTAAAAAGGACGGAAAAAAGGTTTAAAACAAATATCTTCCTGTTACAATAAGCAGCCAGCGGCCAGCGACGAGGTTGCGCACGCCCATATGCGGTGCAGGCCGCGAGGCCGACGTTTCATAATTAATTAATTAATTAATGTCACGGTCAGCGATATTTTGAATTTGAGATGCGCGCGCCGAGGTCGGCCATGTTCCCGGCCGCGGCGACGTGACCGCGTGGCACGTTCAGACGTGCTGCGGCCGACGCTGCGACTCCAGTTTTTTACAGTATAATGGAGCAAACGAGAAATGGGAGCCATTTTCATGACGCCCATAGACATCCAAATAGATGTTTTACAGACGTATTCCTTCCTCCTTTTCCCACCATAAGCCAGCGGCTACTTAGACACCGCACGCAACGATACAGCATAGCTGTCAGTTTACGCCGGTATCGTGTAACTAGTATCATTTAACATCATATTGATATTAATGCGAAACATTGCATGCATATATTTTGCCAAAAAACAAATGAATTTGCACTAAATCTGACACACATACCATCTGGAATAACAAAAATATTTCTATTTCGAAACAAACAAAATTATTCCTTTATAAATAATTTCACATTGGCATGAACTTGATGAATTAATATAAATAAGCTAATTAATTAAATTATTATAGTGCCACTATCTATGTTCAGTAGACAAAATCACATCTACAGCTGCCATTATGTGATATGGCATACCGTTGTCGGTTTGTAAAGTGTGATTCTATAGGGTAATTATTAAAAATAAGTGTCCCACATGCCATCGCTGCTAAATTTTTATCATTTTATTATTACTTATTACCGAATACTGAAGTTTACAATACGGGAAAATACATATGTTTGAGTGTGAGATTCACTCTTACCACCAGGGAATCCGTTTTTTAGCATTGGCTTAAAAAACTTACCTCAAATAGTTGTTACTATTTTTATTAATTATTACACACGTTACGATGTCTACTGAACCTATCCCCATGTGATGTGATATTTTCTAAAATTGCTTTTGTAATCAAATTTTGTTTGTAAACTCTTGCGATGTGAAAACACAAAGGATATTGATACCCTCGTCTAAGCTTGATTTCCTTATAGGTAGACTAGGTAGTTGTATTGTATTGTATGTTGTATAGTGTACTTATACAAAAAAAAGGAAAACATGTCTATTCATCGGTGGCGCATTGAGTCCTCTTTTGCAGTTACCATTGTGTATTCTCAACTCAAGCGTTTTGTTTGTGTATATTAATTGTGGACGTTTAAAGACTACGCATCAAGTACGAAGCTGTCTTGTTCTGAATAAAAAGATCGATTATTGGTCGATGCATAAATGCGTCATGATTGACAACGCAAGGTACAATCAATAATATATACGTACGACGAACTGCCGCGATGTTTTGTCTGAAGAAGTTATTTACCCGAACTGCAAGTGTATCTTTAGCGATGTGAAGACACTCTATTTCAACTGACGTTCGACAATGGATAACCTTTATTAAACTCAGGAAAATGATGCAATTAAAAGTTTGCATTATTTATATCATCAAGGTTTTGCTAATGGTGTTTTGCAATGCAGAAGGTGGCAAACTAACAATTTGGACTTTAAAGACCGTACCGACCATTGACAGACAGAAAAACATAAAAGCTATGCGAATATGTGGCACACATTAACCCTATAGGTAGTCTAAACATCAGCGCGAAACGCGGCCGTGACAACAGTCTTTACATGAGCGAAAAGTGCGCCAGCTCTCCATCATTCATATCAAATACCGAACATGTACCGGCATTTACAATGCCACATGTTTAACCTTTCACCATGCCACGACTACAAAATTGACTTTTATAAACCAACTGGCTGCCCGGCTAATTTGTGAATCTAAACCATTCTCAAATCCCCTTCAACACACAAAAAATTTGGTTAAAATCGGTCCAGTCGTTTAGGAGTTCAGCGACATACACAGTTCCTGCTCGTACTGAACTAATACCGTTCTAATGAAGCCTTTTAAATCTCTCCTATTAGCATTTCTAACTCTGAGGAGTTTATGCCATCCTCGTGATCCTGCTCAAGATAGTAGCGTTCTGAAGTTGATCCGGAAGCTTGATGATGCTACTGTTAGATTACGACTATCAGATCGTCTGGAAGGAAGTTGGCGTAAAATAATGTGCCACGTCAAACTAATTAGTGGATACCAATATGAAGATACATTATCTGTAGCGATTAGTGATTACGTTCCGTAGTGGACGGCAGACTTGGATTAGCGCGGGGCCTGTAGCTAATTCTTTTCTTGGGCCCTTGATTTGCTATCATGTTCGCTTTATAGCGGGGCAACTCGAGGCATTCTCAGTGTTTGCTAACTTTGCTACCTGGATACTTCATAAGTGAGATTTCGGACCCGCTGAGAATTTTACGGGTAAATGCTGTGTTTTGTGGGCAAATACGGTTGCTGTCAGGTTCTAGGAAGGATTTAATATCTGTGGGGCTCCAGGTGAAAACATAATAGAACCAGAAAACATAAGATAAGTTTTCTGTTCCGGATTTGCCTCAAACCTCAACGCGACTCAGACCAACGGTTAGGCACAAAATAAGCATTCTTGCGAGCTTTTCATTTTACAAAAAATATGCAACCGTATTTTGCGCTGGCAATGGAATGGCATTACGCCTCTGTTGCATTGCAGGCGAATCGGACCGCTACTTATGCGTAAAGGATGCTTCACCTGCGTAGCATCCTTTTATATGTGTAATTACATGACGGTCAATAATGTCTCTCAATGAGGCGCTTTAATGGCATGTTTGTCTACTATGTAATAAGAACCGGCCAAGTGCGAGTTGTAAATCGCATGGGAAATAGAAATACTTAGCAAAGTTATATTTGCGGACGCTAACACATATTTTTGTAGGAAACTAACACATGTGTATTTCGTTACGGTCCTGTTTTTACCCTTTGGATACGGAACCCTAAACAATTTTTGCATGTATTCGGCGTGAGTACAGTAATTCCAGTTGTTAACCGTTATCAACCTACATTAGCTCCGCTCCACTGAGCACATTAAGTCATATGCATATCTAATATGTTCTTAATAAGCGTTGAATTGCAAAAAACTAGCGTTTATTTTGCCACGAATACTTTCTTGTTTTTGTTTATGCAAATTTGAAGACTATAAGAGGTGTATGCAGCTGTATCGGGGAGCTGGCACGAACGTGGAGGTACCTCTTACTAACACAAAACGGCCTATTGCGTTTGTTACAATAATACAATATTGAAATACTGTAGAAACTATCTATGCGTCGGCGCATTTTTACGGCGTTTTAGGATTAAAAGTTTTATCATGTTATTACATATTGTTCTTTATTTGTAACAATGTCGAAAAAACCGTAAAGTAACTAGTTTTGCTTGAAAGAATAACAAATACAGACACAGTTTGGCATTGATAATATTGGTAAGAAATTGAATACGCCGTCTTACTGCCTAGAAGTGATGGTGGATAAAAAACATAGATATGCCATTGATATAAATTGTTTTAGAAAAAACTACATTTCAAAGTAAGATTTTTGTAAATTTAAGAAGTCATTAAAATTTTATCTGCAAAACCAGCGATGCCTTTTATTATTTTGTTTACAAGTATCCGCGTCATTGTGAACTTTCACACCGAGTAACATGGTCGCGCGATTTTTACTCTTGTGTGTATTTTGATAAGTTATACTGCCTGAAATATTGTTTTCACACCCATTTATGGTTAATTATTATAAATATATACTCAATTATTCATATTATTCACCGGAGACTACACACAATCTATACGGAGTTTGCACTGGCCAATGCCAAGACAATATTTGGGAATTCAAACAAATATTCTTCGCTCGAATCGCTATCGATTACTTCGTTTTTACACAAGTTTCATGCCATACACAATCAATTTTTCAACAAACCTGATTAGCGTTGCCGGAAAATAAACCAAATAATCCCAAACTACAATTTCATATCGTTTAACAAATCACAAGTCATGATATTCGGCAGTAAACACAGCGATGACTTTCCGATAGTTAAAGGTAGTCGTGATCGATATGAAAGGTACATTACAATATCAAGTTTCGTGCATCACGAAGCAGGATACATAAAAAACGTCACTTTGACATCTGCATCCCAAATGTTGCCTGTTTTACCGGCATTTGCAATGCCATGTGTCCGACCTTTCGACTCGCCACGACTACAAAATGGACCTTCATAAACGAACTAGCTGCCGGGCTGATTTGTGAATCTAAACCATTCTCAAATCCTCTTCGACACAAAAAATTCGTCAAAATCGGTCGTCGTTATTGAGTTCAGTGACATACACACTCACACAAGAAATATAATATAAAGATTTGCAAATGCTCTCTTTCTAACCATAGGGCCATCTGAATTACTGTCACTGTCACTTTCCGTGATCAGTGACTATGCTTACAATTCGCTACCTTTAAGAGGTAAATACATCTACAATGATTACAAGGCGCAAGCTTTTTAGGAACAGTTACTCATATAAATGACGCACTGTTCTTTGAAATTCTTAACGGAAATCCCCATGGACGATGATCTCCGCTGATCTGCATACGTCTATAAACATCCGCATATTCAAAATATTTTTACCAATGAAACAACAAACGTAGCAGCCGAAGCTTCTTGTTAAAGTCTAAAATACAGAGGATAAGATACAGAGACGCAATGGAAGACCCCTCGTTAGGCCCGTACAATGCAGAAATAACTTACAAAATTTACGTGAAGAAAAAGATGTGTTTTCGTCCCAATCATACACTGTTAAGCTGCCTAACCGCACGAAACGCGACACCGCCACCTCTGCAGTGTTTATGCTAGAAAATGTAACAAATCACGCGATCGCTAATATGTCGACGCCAGCTCAAACACATGTGGCGCCTGCATGTCGCAGCAACCACTTCAACAAACTGCATCTATTAATTTCTATCTATTCAATTTTTTTTTAAATGCAGTCTTAATAAGGCTTAATATCACATGTACAAAATGCACCTATGTTAAACATATCTGCATCCAAAAGAGGATAGAGATCTTAACAATAATATTATTAATTAAAATAATAATTACTTAAGATGAAACAGAGGGCACTTTCCATTTCATTAATGTAAAACCCATCCTAAGGGATTCTTTTGTTTTTATGTTATTTCAGAATATAACATATTGTAATCTATATTTGTGTCAAATTTGCTCAGTGGTTTTTCCGTGTAGTATTTATAATATTAGGTAAGTTGTAAATATTCGTTGTTTTTATATACCCATAACTTTGTTCCAGAATAATTTAAAACTTACTAAGATTATGTCATGCCAAGTCAGTTACAAGGGCAACTCAATTGTAATGCATGCATGTACTGACTAATATACTATCAGTTAGATTAAAAATATATTATTGGTTTAATATTAATAATAAGTTAATATTTACACCATTATCAGTAATGATATATGTAGAAAATTACATATGTTCAACAATTTTTGCTATAACATGGTAGAGATGAAATCTTCATCTTAATCCTATGCATGCTGTAAGAGAGGTCAAAGAGAAAAAAAGTCTTTTTTAATGCTTTTATAATGTAAAATCATAAACAGTTTATGAGGACTTTTCCTCTAGATGCCAAATGCCATTTTTCATTTCCGTGGAGATCTATTTATATTTTTTTTATGTGCAAAAAAATAACTTAAAATATGCATTAAAAACCATATTAATATAAAATTAACTTACGTAAATGCTTATAAATTAGTTTGACTGCCTTGTGCCCTGATGCTGTTTGCTCGAGCCAATTTCTTTCCTATTGTTTGGACATGGAAACCGATCCTTATTAATGCATCATGATCAAGAATCTTCCTTCCATCAAATATGTAGGCTGGCTTCATCATAACATCATAAATCTTTTGATAATCCAATTCTTTGAATTCATCCCATTCTGTACATAGGACAATAGCGTGTGCACGAGATACTGCAGAGTATGCCGAGTCGTGTATTTCAATATTTTTTCTAAACTTTTCTGGTTCATTTGTGACATACGGGTTTAATAATTCATAATATATCTGGTCTGTTTCTACTTTAGGATCATAAATATGTAATTTAGCACCTTCATCGAGCAATGTTTTGCTTACATATATAGCTGGAGACTCCCTTGTGTCACCAGTGTTCTTCTTAAATGAAAAACCAAGAATAGCAATATTCTTATCGGATACTGTGTTGAAAAGAGACTCAATAACTTTTTGTGTGAATCTTGTTTTCTGGTAATCATTGAGATTTACCACTTGCTGCCAATATGCTGCTACTTCTGGTAAATTCAAACATTCTGACAAATAGATCAAGTTCAGGATATCCTTTTGGAAACAACTGCCACCAAATCCAATGGAGGCCTCCAAGAATTTTGGCCCAATTCTTGAGTCCCTGCCAACAGCTCTTGCCACTTCAGACACATCTGCACCTGTGGCCTCACAAACAGCAGACAGAGAATTAATACTGGATATTCTTTGAGCTAAAAATGCATTTGCGGCTAGCTTAGAGAGCTCAGAACTCCATGTGTTTGTTGTTAGAATATTTTTGGCCGGTATCCAATGTTCATAGACCCAACAAAGCTGGGCAATTGCATTCTGTCCTTCAGGAGTGTCCTCTCCACCTATTAAAACTCTTTCCGCCTCCACCAAATCCACAATGGCAGTGCCTTCAGCTAAAAATTCAGGATTAGACAGAATCTGATACTGGACCCCGGGTTTAGTGTTAGCTCTTAGAATTTTCATAATTATCTCCGCAGCTTTGACAGGCACTGTGCTCTTCTCTACGACGATTTTGTTGCTCGTCGCAATGTCAGCAATCATTCTCGCTGCGCCTTCAATGTACTTCAAGTCCGCAGCACGACCTTTGCCATTGCCGATCGTCTTAGTCGGCGTGTTGACCGAGATGAAAATTAAATCGGCCTCCAAAATGCTAGTCTCAATGTCGGTCGAGAAAAATAAATTTTTACCTCGGCACTGTCCCACTACTTCTTCCAGGCCGGGCTCGTATATAGGCAGCTTGTCTGAATTCCATTGATTAATTCTCTCTTCACTCTTATCACACACAGTAACTTTGATGTTGGGACATTTCAATGCAATAACACTGCATGTGGGGCCGCCGACGTAGCCAGCTCCGAGACAACAAATCTTTTTAATCACCATTGCGGACACGTACGTTTTGGTAGAGCGTTTAAATAGAATAAATTTATCACAAACGCTAAATGTATTTGACGATAATTAAATTGGAATGGTTAGAATACTGGTCCGACCGCCCGAGGCTAATAACGGACTGCGAATCGGGATGCTATTCGTTCATTTTTATTTTTTAAAGCGAGCTGAAGAATATTTCCCAATCCCCACATACACCCGCTCACTACAAGTGTCATTGACATTTGCATTGTGACGGATGAGTAGTGATGTTCTACTTTCGATGGATAAAAACGTAGTACAATGAACTGATTTAAAATATTTTATCCATGTAGATTGATAACTGTAAATTTAAAATAACCTTACAATTAATTACAATGCTAACTTAATAAAATAATTAATAATCTGCTGGTACATAACAAACTAACCTACATAATACCCAATACTCTAAATTATAAAAAAGCTACATAACTTTGCACGAAATATCACACTTGATACGATTTAAGAAAAGGTCGCATATTCTTAAATCGTACCTGTTTTTTTATTGGATTTGTAGCTTTTTTAGTATTAGGAGCTGTGTAGGTTAGTTTATTATGTACCTACAGATTATTAATTATTTTATTCAGTTAGCGACACAGACTACACAGGTTAACGATGCAACCTGATACGTCATACGACCGGTAGTATGAAATCAAGCAACTCTATGCTTCTTCTTAAGCAAGGAAGACGAACCAGGGATGACCGACGACGACCTGTGCCCTTTATTCCAAAATACAAGCAAAATTTTAGAATGCAAATGAAAATAAATGAAATGAAATATGACGTGATTCTTATAAATCGATAAACCCTAACTGGATGCACGAAAAAGTTCTACGTGCAATCGAGAGTGCGGAACAAGCGATAAAGAGGCACGATCGGCCTAAGCGTCTGGCTTGTGACGCATCAATTTCTCTTTCACTGGATCGATGGCCTACGTGTCCCATGAACACGTGAACTTCTTATGACATTTCACGTATAAATATTGGCCATAAACCGATTTTACAGAAAATAAGTTAAGTCGATAATATTTACTACCAGATACATCACTTTAAAATGTTGCCAGTAATTGAAATTACCCATAAAAAAGTTTTTATACAGACTAATGATAATATGAACTCCCTTCGCAAATAAACAAAATTGGGACTCATCTCTCCTCTGTATTAAAAATTATGTAAGAGACATTCAGACAGATCTCAGACATTTGTTTTTACTTTCTTAGTAATTAATCTGGGAAGTTTTAAAATTGTATTGTATTGTAAAATAATTAAAATCAAGATCTTATGAGCTCGAACATCTTCCATAAAATATGATAAGACCCTTATAAAACACAAAACCTGCTGGTAACGTTAGTCATTAGCAGTAAAGATTTTAACATTATTTGTTGTAAATAATATGTATGTACGTACTACAAACGAAATGACTTGGGATTTCAAAACATTATTACTAAGATCTGTGCTCTGATAAGCGGATTTTAACACCATTTACATGTTGAATTCATTGAAATCAGATAACTATAATGAAACATTTAGATACATAGTCGATAAGATAAACATACGTCTATTGATTGAGATTAACAAATCTAATTTATTGGTAGGTTAACAGAATAACTCACACTGAAGCTGAAAAATGACTATCTAGCTAACGTGTTTGATACTGACGATCTGGATTATTTAGTAACTATACTTGTGCTTTTTTCATCGATCTGCGTTCCGACCGCAGTGACTTGAGGAGACTTAGTGACCAAGGGCGTAATGGGAACATGATTATGACCTTATTTTAAAAAAGGCTTAATTTTTTTTATTATTGAGATAAAGTTGAGTCCGCACAAGCAGTGGTTATGCATATGCAATTCTCTCTTAAACGCATTAGTTTACGCTTCCTAACGCTGTTAGCGATTCCCGGACCGTGTCGGCCTGACATGGTGGTAATGGTGCAATGGGACTTCCTCTTTCAATGATAATGATGCAGTCATGTAGTAAGAGGTAGTGCCAGCTCCTGTTAGTAGGGATTGAATGAAGGGCAACTCATATGGGTGGATTGTTGTTATAGTGCATCGGTAGTTACTCGATCACTCCGATTGCTCCTTTGTCCACCTATGGCCTGTGTCTATACTAATATTATAAAGAGGAAAACTTTGTTTGTTTGTTTGGTTGTATTGAATGGGCTCAAAAACTACTGGACCGATTTTAAAAATTCTTTCACCATTCGAAAGCTACATTATCCACGAGTAATATAGACTATATTTTATTTTGGATCCGGTAGGTGGCGCTGCTGTCGG
>LUGF01018013.1:64636-89471 GCA_001625245.1 Calycopis cecrops | reverse complement strand
GACAAAAAAACATTGAAAAGTGTTCTAATACTATTAACATTGCCTCCAATTAGTTTTTCGTAAATACATATATTCAAAGTAAATAATGTAAACAAAGAGTTTTCTCTTTTATTATAAATTATGTATAGATCACCTATGTACTCAGACGAACAGTTCTATAACAGGTACATATTATATTACCTACGTGCAGCAAAAGTTAGAGCCGTGGGATCAATAAGAGCTAATTCGAGGAGTTAGCAGTTCCTCGTACGTCCTAAACTTTACTGGCCGAGATTTTATCGAAACAAGCTGCTTGGGGTCGCTCTGATATACTTCAGAAATCTCTTGACTTTATGCTTATTGGTACAGAAATTGGAACTTTCCAGGTGATTATGGCCACCAATACATTATGCACATATTATCATCATCAACATCAGCGGAAAGATGTGCACTGCTCCCCCATAGAGCGTCATAAGTCGTGATCATGACGTTTTCATGTAATATCTGTTCTTCTTCACGTCTTACCTCGGCCACGAACCATTACGGCATATCTCACAGAATATGGCATTCTTTTTTCTTGTGTTTTCTATGTGGAATATGTAATCGCAATAAACCCTTAAAGTAATGAGTTTTTTTTTTTTAAATTATTATTATATATTGATTCATATGTACATATTAATTCATATTTATTCAAGGACTTCAATGCAAGCGATGCCGGGGGAAATATCTAGTATTATATAAAATATTCAAAAATATAAATTATAAAAGCGTTTTGCGTTTGAGTTATTTGCTATTCTTTTCAAATAAGCTAAAGATCACTCAGAGTCGTAGCGGACTCGTCATTATCTAAAAAATCCATTTTCCTTTAAAATGAGATAATCGGCTCGCCGCTGTATATTATTTTTGATACAGCCGTAAGTGCGAGCTCTTGAGGCCAAAGAGTAGGGCTACCTTTTTTATTTTTTATAGTATAGGGGCAAACGAGTAGTCGCGGTCGGTGCCATATTCATGACTCCCGACGCCCATAGACATCCGCATAGAAGCAATACGGATGCGCTGCCCTCCTCTCTCCTCCCACCTCCATGAGCCACCGGCTACTTACACACCGCGCGAAACGCGACATCACAGCTGTCACTTAACGCCGGTCTCGTGTAAGCGAGAGGTATCACCACGGTCGTGCCGTCCCAATTCATAGAAGCGATCTCGTTAATATGACTAAAGATTGCTATGATGACACACCTTGATTTAGAGTCAACCGCATAAACGCCACTTTTAGCATCGGCGATCCGCGAACTAGTCGCTCTATAAAAGCTGAATGCGACCAGACGCTCCCTAGAGCACACTTAAACGCTGAACGAGGCGATCGCAAAGCGACTGCGAGTGTTAGGGTCAATTCACACCAAAAGCGTGGCGAAGCGCAGTTTATGTGTCATATGAATTTCAACTTTATAATAATTACTATAATACTTATTATCGCATGAGAAACTCGAACGAATCGCGCGGATTCGAGCGACTGCGCGAGGATTCGCTGGAATCCGCGCGGAAGTCGCGAGAATTCGGTAATAAGTACCTACTACAGTAATGAAAATAAAGTTTAAATTTATATGACACTGAAAATGCGCTCCGCTTCGCTGCGCTTCGCCGCGTTTTTGGTGTGAATTGACCCTTACGTATCGAGCATCGGAGCAGTCGCTAAATCGCGCGATTCCGATACCGCGACTGGGCGCAGACAGTCGCTAAATTGTAATGCAGCATCAATGCAATCGCAATTTGTATGTTGTATTTTGATTTAACAATATGGTTATCGTTTATCGATATATTTATACACTACTTTTATGTGTTTGGTAAAAAATATAGTGGTTACATTTTTTTATTTACTTGCATATTGTAATCGAAAAGTTGTGTCAAATGGCACTAAATCTGTTTAGTATTTTGCGTAAAATTGAATAAAATATGTTTAAACATTTACATTTTTTTAATTAGTAGGATTCAGTTCTATAAAAAGATATGCAATATAACATTAATATACTATCAGTTTTCCAGTTCGTTGCCCTAATGTGATGACCCTTGAATTGATAAAATTGCAAAATTTTTGTTTAAAAAAAATATTCATAAAATTAACAAACGATGTGATTTTTTTGTTATAGATAATGTTACCCAAAATATACGCAAATGTACATTTAATTTGCAATTTTCCATCTTTGAATATCAAATGAACAGAAATATCTCATCAGTAAATACTTTTATACAATACTATATTTTGTTTTTAAGAGGTAGTGCCTCGCTGCATGCACGCAGCCGAATTGGGCCGGCACTACCGGGGAGGTAGCACTCGCTTAGACGACACCGGCGTGAAGTGTCAGCTGTTTTGTCGCTTTTCGTGCGGTGTGTAAATAGCCGGTGGTCCATGTAGGAGGGAGAAGGATGGAGGGCAACCCATCTGTGTAGCCTCTATGCGGATGCCTTTGGGCGTCGGTAGTCATGAAAATGGCTGATGACATAGTTCCAGGTCATCTCCATCTCCATCTCACTATCGACCGTCCAACACTATCGATCCTATCGATAGCACAGTGACTACCCAAATTAGATACTATTATAGATCATCAAAAATATCGATAGTATCGAGAGCACAGCGACTGTCGAAGTTAGATACAATCGAAACTATTATAGATCATCAAAAATATCGATACTGTAGTATGGAGTTTCCATGCTACAAATGAAACCTCTATGTTTGACATATTTTTCTATTAAGAAAAATATGTTTAAATTCAAACAAGAAGGGAATTCTTGTTGTTTGACAAGATATAGATTTTTGTAGATCACATTCATATTACAACGGGGAATGGAATGAAAGAGTTTCGGCCACGGGCCGTAAAGAACAATGTATATTTTCTAAAATAGGCTTATAAATAATAATTGTAAATATGTAAGATACTGCGCAATAAACATTTAATTATTATATATTATAAGTGTTTATATTTTCCTACTTTCAGCCAGATGGCACAGAAGTAGATAGAAAGTATTCAATTAGGGTTCAAATAGGATTTCCAGGTATTTTAGGTAACACTGCAAAGGGACAGAGCTACGCCAGAACCCACACCCGTCCCGGCAGTTGTTATAATACTATCGATAGTCCTATCGATATCTCAACTGATTTTCGAGGTCAACTATTATCGATAGCGGAACTATCGGTAGTTTGGCACTACTAGCGTTTAGAGTTATTTCACCTCTGGCAGTTTAGACCAGTGTCGATAATTTTTGAAACCAAAAAAAATCGTAGTAGAATGAAACCTATTAGAAAATGTTGAGAATATTACAAAAATGAAAGGAAAAATAAATTACGGTCGATTCGAGGTCGGGAAGTGGGAGAGGGTGAGTTTTTAAGGGTTAAAATCGGCTTATCTCGATTTCCGGCAAAACTACAAATCTTATGGAAAAAAATTAAATGGCAAAGTTGTAGGTAATAAGAAGATCTACAACTTTTGTATTTACACTTTTTTCTCATAACCCCAAAATACACATGAAAAACTCAAAAAACCACGTTTTTGGTTTTTTATTTTTATCTTTTACAAAATTTTTTTTTTTCATGAAATTTGGTGAGAACTTACCTTTATATATACCAAGCACACAAGATTTTTTTGGATTTGAAAAATTAATTTTTTCTCCTTATTTTTAATTAATACCGAAAAAGCACCCTAATTTTCAATCGAAAATTCACGCGTCAAAATATTAGCTTTTTTAGAAAAATTGGTGGGCTTTTTATTCGTTCGAATCTCTACTTTCTGATAGTGTAATAAAAAATATGCGTCACCATGGAAAATATTTTCAAAAAATTAAAAAAAACGAAAAAAACTCGAACCGAAAAATTAATTTTCTAGCATAATGTACAAATTTGAGCTATTTATTAATATTAACACTGTAATTACTCATTTAGCATATGATTATATGATACATTGATAAACAAAAAAAATTTCAATCCATCAAACATTAAGATTGCACAATAAAACATGGGAAAATAGTTGTTAAAAATATTCAAGATAGGATTTAAGGCGAAATGGGCTCCAAATTTGTCAATCCGTGCTCACGTATATTCAAAACGTAACCTTTAAAAACTATTGTTTATCATATTTTTTTTAGCTGTGGTTAATGTTAACAAAATACGGCATAGTTCTTAGGGCGTCGAAACACGATTAAAGAATTTTGCCTCGATAGAAAAAAATCGTAAACTTTAATGAAAAAACACTATTTCTGACGTTTCCAGCAATTTTTAAATCCAAACTATTCAATAACTATCAAAGTTATATTCACAACTAAAATATGTATCTATTCCCTATAAGTAATCGAAGAAATTTTAGGAGTCACTTTTTTAAATAAGCGTATGGTTAATTTTATAAAATAATATTAATCTAAATATTGTCGCTATTTTCGAGCGCCGTCCACGCAAAATTAACTAGGCGGATCGCATTTGGGACCTATAGCGCCTTAAAGGGAATTTTATCCAAAAAATGAGGATGTTACAATTTTTTTTTTCGGTAAAAAAGCTGGTTTAATAAAGTTTTATGATATTTTTGTCATAAAAAAAATCTCATACTATATACATGTTCTTCATAATATTTTTTAGTTCAATTATTTTGTCTCTTTGATGGTATTTGTTCGTCGTTTTCCGATTCTAGCAAATCTTGGGAATCTTCAAGACTATCACCGTCTTCGTTTCCAATAATATTTCCAGTCTGCAATATTTCTTTATCCACAATTTCATCCGAATCATTAAGTTCCTCGTAGGCTTTTTTTTCTACATTAGAGCATTTGTCAGAGCCATGACAATTTGAACATAAATTTGTGCATTTTAAACAATGTTTTCGGCAACCAGATTTTAATGTATATGTTTTCATGTTGTTGTTTCATGTTGTTCACGGCTCTGTATCTTGTATACTAGCAATACTAACGGTTCTTACAGCTGCTACGAAAGAAGAGGTATAGTAATAAGTCCGACCCTCCTAGTCCCTTCCCCACTTCTTTACGAAATATCTATTCATGGACTAAAATTTTCTGAAGGTCACTCAGGTGTATTAATTATCTTCAAATAGTAATAAACAAGCATCTATGCATTTAATTTAAGGAAAATTTTACGACTTTCTTATAATATTATAGATGTTTTATCAAATATACGCATTATTAACTTAGTTGTTTGTTAATTATAGTAGTATCTTTAGATTGAAAATTTTTTTGTTCATCAATGTAACATAGAATCATATGCTAAATGAGTCATTACAGTGTTAATATTAATAAATAGCTCAAATTTTTACATAATGATAGAAAAATAATTTTTCGGTTCGAGTTTTTTTCGTTTTTTTAATTTTTTGAAAATATTTTCCATGGTGACGTATTTTTTTATTACACTATCAGAAAGTAGAGATTCCAACGAATGAAAAGCCCACCAACTTTTCTAAAAAAACTAATATTTTGACGCGTGAATTTTCGATTGAAAATTAGGGTGCTTTTTCGGTATTAAATAAAAATAAGGAAAAAAAATTAATTTTTCAAATCCAAAAAATTCTTGTGTGTTTGCTATCTATAAAGGTAAGTTCTCACCAAATTTCATGAAAAAAAAATTTTTTTTTGTAAAAGATAAAAATAAAAAACCAAAAACGTGGTTTTTTGAGTTTTTCATGTGTATTTTGAGGTTATGAGAAAAAAGTGTAAATACAAAAGTTGTAGATCTTCTTATTACCTACAACTTTGCCCTTTAACTTTTTTCCATAAGACTTGTAGTTTTGCCGGAAATCGATATAAACCGATTTTAACCCTTAAAAACTCACCCTCTCCCACTTCCCGACGTCGAATCGACCGTAATTTATTTTTACTTTCATTTTTGTAATATTCTCAACATTTTCTAATAGGTTTCATTCTACTACGATTTTTTTGCACTTTTTACCTTTTTTGAAGGCTTCGACACTGGTCTAGTTCTGTTTTAGGAAGTTTGGTACTAACTGTCATCTGTTGTCATCTCATGCAAAATGCAGTCGGACAGTCATATGTATTAAGATAAAGGTTACCTATGTTAAATTTTTTCCCCAAAAAAATCCTATCTAGAATAATTTCCATCTTTTTAATGTATCTCTAGCAGTTAATATATTTAAGAATGTGCTACAAACATTAAAACATCAGTTCCTCCTTTCTTAATTATTAGTTAAAGATTATTTTTATTTACTTTATACTTTTTATTTAAGTAATTATATCTATTTAAATAAAAGATATAATTCGACAAGATATATATAAAATATAACCCCTTCATTCTAATTTCTCATAGGGAAATCGAGAAATTTCTCATGGTAACACAGTCTTTTTAGCCAACCTAACGTCAGAGGTTTGCGGTAGTTTCTGTAGGACGTTGAAAAGGGTACGTAACGCAATAACTGCACTTAAAGTGCACAGAAAAATGCAGAGATATTGCTATCTATTCAAGGTATTTAGATACTTTTTGAATTATGAACTGTAAATCACTTGAGTTATGGTTCTATTTTAATTAAAAAAAACTTCCATTGGCCTCGCCTAATATGTGCTTTTTTGTAACGTTCTCGCCAGCTTACCCCCAATACCCGACCCCTTCTCGATAAAATTAGTTGGCATGATCTGACGAGGGACAGTGAAAGCAAATATTATGGTATTCGGACTGAGCTGCGACATATGACATCTGGCAGTGTAGAGGGGCGATGTCCCATATATTTTATTAGTCTATTTGCACTCGCCTCTGTTTGTGCCGGTACACAATATGGCGGTGGAATATGTCGCTGTTTTGTGCTGGCGAAAATTTAAAACAACAGGCACATTTCGAAGGATATGTATTTACCTGTACTAAAATGTTTTCTGTATAGCATAGGAGGCAAACGAGCAGTTGGGTCACCTGAGGTAAAGCGATCACCAACGCCAACAGACATCCGTAACACCAGAGGTCTAACAGATGCGTTGCCGACCTTTGAACTTCTTTATATGTACACAGTGGCCTATGGAGATGGGAGGAGAAAGGAGGGCAACGCATCTGTGTAGTTTCTATACGGATATCTATGGGCGTCGGTAGGCATGAAAATGGCTCTGATTGCTGGTTTGTCCCCCAATACCATAAAAAAAATCTTTTTCGTCAAATACTAACGAATTTACTTCCTATCTATTATCATTTTTGCTCGATTAATTTCCCATATGCGTTTTTGATATCATAATTTTACTAACAAAAATAAAAATGCAAATTTTATCAAATAGGTAATACAACGGTAACCGTTGTAGACAAAAGTCTGTGTCATAGAGAAGTGGCAGTAGAAGAAAATACCTATATGCCTATTGATCATCCATCTTCATAAAAGACTAGCTTTGTCACGTTACCCAAAAGTCAAGTTGTCGAAATATTAAATGCCAGGCCACACTCCAGAGTGGGTGCACTGCAAGTAAAACTTATGCAGCTTCTGGGCCAAGGATGAGCTTATGAGAAAAATCCACTATAATTACTTAAAGTTAATAAATTCCTTTTGAAAGACTAAAATAAATATGTATCCGCTCCGAGATGAAGAATCCGATGAGCGTTTCAAGAGTGGGAGAAAGGAAAATTAAAATTCTTGAAATGTTTGCGAGACGAGAGAATTATACTTTCATAAGATGATAACAGTCAGTGCCGGCATTAAATGCTCTTCCTTTTATAAATCTATTTATAGAATCTCCCGAGAAATTTACTATAAATAATTATAGTTAAAATATAAGCCCTCTCCAAAAGTCCAAAGACATCATCATCATTATAGGGCCTTATCGGTCCGTAGACCTTTTGAATGAACGCCAAAAGGGTCGATCTCTTGCTACTTGTACCCATCTTGTTTCGGATACGGCACTTAGATTTAGCAAATGGTCGAGTAGTGCTTCCTTCCAAAAGCGGCCTCCATTTCTCAAGGGTATTATTACTTAGCAAAAACTGTATGAATTTTTGTATTATCCAAATCATATCATGCCTACGTTAAGTTTAATTTATCTTTTCAGACTAGTGTTTTTTATTTTTACTTTACATATGATGCTATTTCGACTTTTATCAATATTTTACCAAGAACATGAACGATAAATGTAGCAGCAAAACGTTTGAATGTGATTTACAAACACTTTTAAAATGTAACACGAAACATATCAGAAAACGGAATATGAATACGAATAAAAATCAATGGCTTGTTCGCTTTTTATATTCACAGATAAATTCACAATGGCAGCCGTTAACAAGGAACCAATTAATCATGGCGGCTATTTCGGCTTCGCGCGGTTTTTAAAGCATATTTGGAACGTTTTCAACATTTACAAATGTAAGTTCCTGCGGCCAGACACGCGTGTAGCGTACAATAGTTGGCCAATTATCATAAACATGTTCGTATCAGTTTATTTTTCGGTACTTTATTGTATTTACATTCGCATCACATTAACATTTTTAATGAGGGTTAAATTGAAATTATTATGAATCGATAAACAGCTTAAATAATACCAAGCAGAGTATTTTAATCTGTTTATAAATGAAATAATTCACATTCACAAACTTGTAACTACAAATATTTTAGGTGTATTTTAAAAAAAGATGCCACGTTTATTATTATCGGGTTCACTAACAATACAAGTGTATTTTTAAAGTGAGAATTTCCTGATCAATTAAGTGCTATTTATATAAAGCATTTATGTATCAATGTGCAGCAAATAGCGGAGAAGATGGACGTGCACCCGAAAGACGCCGGCTAAACATGCAAATTGGAACATCATCCGTTTGGTTCACTTTTCGCTCAATGTGTACAAATAATATATCTTGGCGCGAAGACGACTTGATTTATTAAAATGGGACAATTGATTGTAAAAGTGTAAATTCTTGAATGTTCTTATCACAATCATTAGCTTAATTAGTTGAACACGTGTTACTTGGAATGTAAGTTCTCCGCATTGTTTTTTTTTTTTTTTTTTTATGGTATAGGGGGGCAAACGAGCAGTTGTAGCCAGTTTCATGACTACCGACGCCCATAGACATCTGCATAGAGACTATACAGATGCGCTGCTCCCCTTTCTCCTCCCACCTCCATGGGCCACCGGCTACTTACACACCGCACGAAACGCGACAGCACAGCTGTCACTTCACGCCGGTCTCGTGTAAGCGAGAGGTACCTCCCCGGTCGTGCCGGCCCAATTCGGCTGCATGCAAGCATGCAGCATTGTACGACGAGGCAATCAACACCGGTCGTTCGTGTCGGCAGGCATCTATGGGGAGGTTCGTGAGAGTGGAATCATACACGCTCCTCAGCTGCGGCTGAGGCTCGCGTTCCCCATGGTTGGCTGTCAGCCCCTCCGTCTGGGCGATAATTACTTAACAAAAATAAAAATAAAAAATCTACAAAGTGGGAAGAAAATCTTCCCACTTCCCCAAGGACCGTCCCGTAGTAACGGGACGCGGAAGATCCCCTCCAGGAGGAAGCCTCGCTTCGGTCTGGAAGCCCTAGTGACACTTAAGTCACTGTGTGAGAACACCACAAGACGAGGCAATCATTCTAATCGCAGTAGTCGTACAGTGTGAAGCTCTCTGGGACAACGTTACGCTGCCCACATAATAAAACTGAGCTATTGTGAAGTTGGAATAGTTTTATTTGAAAACCTGTCATGGACCAGCATCGTCGTGAAGTTGTTGACGTCAGCAGTGCTGACGTCCCACTTTTAAAAAACATGGCTGAGGTATCTGCCTCGGTATATATAAATATTACTTATTTGTTACTCGTTAGTAAGTATGGTAATATATATGACGGCGCTTGGCTGATTATAGTTAAAAATAATTACAATATAAGTAATTTAATTCTTTTGTTACTTTATTAAAATACTGTGGTGAAGATTTAGTTAACAATAGACTAGAGGGACGGCTGTGTCGCACCCTCTGACGCAACGCTGTGCATGTGTGCAGGTAGCCAGGAGGAGAGGAGTGTGGAAACCACGAGAGGGCGCTTGAGAGCGCGGAGCGGGCAGAACGATTTGAGACGTAGTGGCGCACACAAGTGCTCAGCGGAGTGTTTAGGTCTATTTGAAATTATTATTATAGTTAATTATTCACATAAATGTTAAATTGTAAGATGTCGAATTAAAATATCATTGTGAAGTTATAACGTGTGTCAATAATTGAGTTCTCCTACCCGCAACCGATACGCCCACTGATTACTTTATCTGATAGAGACGACCAAATGCCTACATATATTTAACATAACATGAATACTGATACAAACGTCGTAATATCATGATATTATTTTAGTAACGATCTTAAATTGGTGGACCGAATAAAGTTGATGATGTACAAATATTGAGATAATGCTTAGTGCTTCTATCCACTTTATTTATATACGTGTACGAAGCTACAGTCAAATCGAAATCGACTAGCCGCAGAACACAATCGGCCGTTCAATCTTCAACCGGATTGTTTTTCTTTTGTTTGAAGTTGACTTAAGAAACGATATAAAAATGAGTTGAGCAGTAAAATAGCTTTGACAGTGACCAGTCCAGCATAACACCGATATAACATTTTACTCTAACTTTGTTTTGCGAATAAAGGAACATGTTCTTTTCGTGCTTTTAAAATTCTATTTTAAAATAGGTGCTGCTATAATAAAATATAATCTAAGGAAAACGCGTTAAGTTCACAATAAATTTTAAATTCTGAAATTTTAAACCTTACCGATGGTAACGCGAAGCGCCGATATATTATAATATCGACGATCTTAAGTTATCTTAGGCGCTAATTTACATGTACAAAGAACCGGCAGAAATAAACAGAAACGAAATTAAAACAATATCTCGGAAGCCAAAAATTAAAATTACTCTGTGCGAGTCATTAAAGCTCTTACCTGTCGTAGAAGGAGGGAGATTTGGTGTCGGACGTTATCCGAGGAATGTGTTGTTCAGTGCGGGCAGGGGACATTAACTATTAAGTGAGCAATGTAAGTAATATAGCTACGGCAAAATGTAAATTGATAAGTGAAACATTAAGGTCGGGGATATTTAAATACTTTTTTGAAAATCAAATGACTTTTTTTATTATTTGTAGGTATCGAGGCTGAAAAAGCTGCTTATAATTTATTGCTGCTAATGGTAGCTGCACAATTACCAACTCGGAAAGGGAACGTAAACGCCTCGCCTAGAAAAGCAAAAATGACACGATTACGTTACGTTTCCCATTAGTGTGTGTTGCAGTATGAAGGTTCATACAAAGAATACTGACCGGCTCGGGGTGATACGGTCACGATCCCTTTCCGAGTTGATAGTGTGCGGCGACCATAAGCCGTTGCGCGTCGGTCCTGCGCCTGATTTCTCTCCGGTCATGTCGGACTGTCGCTCCATCAGAATATAAGAAATAAGAATGAGGGAATAGAGAGTGCACTTGTGTCTGCGTTACATAAAAAACTAGTTTATCTATGAAAATTGCGATTTTTTTTTTGCGTAAAAAGGACGATTTGAATTTCGACGAAAGGATTCATCAAATTCTTAGGTTCTCGTTAAAATAATTACTGCCTACCTTTAATCTATAGGTCAGAAACTAGGCAAAATTTAAATTTTCAAATGAGCTATTAATATATAATCATCATCAATCTAATAATATATAAGCACTAATTTAAAAAAATGCCTTATTTCTGCCCTAACGATACTTTTATTTTTCAATGACAGTGTCATTCAATCAGTCCAGCGTGATATTTTTCTCATTCCTAAACGAGGTATGAGAAAAATATCACTCCAAAAGTATTAATTACGCTGCAAAAATAAGTTTGAGAGTCCCTCGTTTTTATTTATACCTACGGGTTATAATTATCAATATACATTTGAAGAAAACACCATAGTGAGAATCCACCCCATCATCCCCATCATCATCATAAGAGAATGCTATTAGTGATAATGTCGCAAGTATCGTAGGATTCAAGTGAAACACTAAGAGCAAGCACACGCGGTAACCCGAACTGATATTAAGCCGGGGACATTAACACCGGAGCAGCTAATCTAATACGAGAGCACTCCACATGGACTCGCTCAAACTCGGCTTAAGTAACCAGATATTCCGTTTGATTATACATAACTTGTAATATGCAAACTTTACTCACTCGTGGAGGTATTCAAGAAACATTACTCGAATGTACCACGGAATACGTGTGTCTTTGATGTTCTCAATTTGAGTCTCTCTAATTAACAGAGACGTTGTTGATGGTCCTGATATATTTTAATGTTAACTGGTTACGATAAAGTCCTTTTTTAATTGTAAAGGGGGCAAATGAGAATTCCGAGCCATTTTTATGACTACCAACGCCCACAGAAATTCGCATAGAGACAATACAGATGCGATTCACGAAACATGTCAGCACTGCTGTCACTTTACGCCGGTCTCGTGTCAGCGAGAGGTACCTCCCGGTCGTACCGGCCCAATCCGGCTGCATGTAAGCATGCAGCGTGGCCCTCAAAGGGTATATTTTCTTTAATTTTTTACCAAATATTTTCTCCAATAATTCGTGTGTTACCGAAAAGTTAGGCGGTATTTTGTACCCTGTATCTGGAATTATTTTAACCAATCTGGCTGAGATTGGTTAAAATCTTCTCTTTTCTCTCACTTTCTTTCGCCCAAATAAAATTTGATTATATTATGAATGTCTGTTTGATCATGATTTATTTCAAAATCGAAAGAAAATATTGTAAGACAAGAATAGCGGGGGAGGGTTCCCACGTCCTTCAAATAACCTGAGTAGGAGACCAGAGTAATATTTTACACATTGATTTATATCGTTAGATGCGCCCTGTGCGTTTGAAAAGTGACAACGGAATGACAACGACAAAGTTATGACAGCGAAAAAATAATCATATTGCCATCTCGCTCACACATACTGTGAATTGTTAGCATGGTTTGTAGCCGTGGTAACAATTTGCTCATTGTCATACATGCTTGATTCCATTTAAATTTGGTTACTGTTTTGCAAATTCTGAAAATAATTAATAATTATGTACTTACGTATGAAATGTGATTCCCTTTGATTTGTTTGTATTTCTTGAATTATGAAAACACTTTCTGAACGCACAGAGAGGCATTTTTGAAGCTATATTAACCTAATTATCAAAATCAAAGGTGTGAATAAAAAATTGCACCATTCTGTGCTTTCTACAAGCGACTAAGATGGAAAGAGTGAGCCAACTCTTTCACGTGACACATTTTCGGCCGCTTTTAGTATGGTAAGGGCGCGTCTAACGATTTAAATCTATGGTATTACATATTTTAAAAGGTACAAACAAGTCCTGTAGATTCCTAGCGATGTCCATAGACATTACATTGACATTACATTACAGGAGTAGCAGCGGTGGGATCGAGTGGTGGGCCAAAGCCAGAATAAAAAAAAACATTACATTTATGATGTGTGCTACTCTTCTTCATTTCCCCTCTTCAAAGCGCCACTGATAACTCACAAACTGCACAAAACGCGACAACACAGCTATTATTTTGCAAGAGACACCTCACAGTACGTACCCGCTCCTTTCACCACCAATAATATCATTACATAAATGAATGTTTGCTCACATTATAGATCAGAAGTGTACGCTCTAAGCTATATTTTATCTGATGCCACATACTAGTGTTATAGTATAGTTTTGTGTTTATTTGGACGTTGAGAAACCCCGTAATTTGACCCGTTCCCACTAAGTACAGGACGGGTCGTGTAAACAGCCCATAACAAGTAGCGGCCCCGTTAATTCGCACGTGTTAAATTACAAACTCCAACTCTGTCGGGGACTTTTAACTCGTGGACGGAATTGCGGAGTTAGTTGTGATTGTGTTTGAATAACGTGAATGTGTGACTCAGAGTTCGGACAATTATAACTTTCTTATGTTTATTATTCTATTAATAAATTTTACATTAATTTTAAAACGTGCATGTATAACTCGGAGTTTTGTGAGTATAGCTGCTTGCATGTAGCCGAATTGGGTCGGCACGACCGGGGTAGTACCTCTCACTTCCACGATACTGGCGTAAAGTGATAGTGAGTGCGGTGTGTAAGTAGCCGGTGGCGCATGGAGGGAGGAGGAGGAAGGGGGCCGCGCATCTGTAGTCTCTATACGGATGTCTACGGGTGTCAGTAGTCATGAAAATGGCTCCAATTGCTCCCTTGCCTATACTATAAAAAAAACGCTAAAATAGTTTCTTAGAATGTCAGTGTTGAGATTATGCGTATGTATTATATGTATTTTAGTTAATAAAAAAATATATTTTATATAAATAAAATTATTTGCGAAATATAATTGTGCTTTAACACAAGATCTTTCATTTAGCTCAAGGATCAGTGAAAGTTGATGTAATAAGTTACACACCTCAGATTATTATTATTAACATTAGGAGTTAAGAAGGTACGAGAATTGTGGGCCATATGCAATTCGGATTCAATTCTGCACTTGATCAAAAATTCTAAAATATATTTCGGTTTTTTTATTAATATGTAGATTTTTTTAATCTGTCAAGCTCTGCGGTATAGATTAACATTGGTAGTATACTTATACACACACAAACACACGCACGCAAGTAAAGCACACTCAGCTGTAACACTCGCCATTTTAATCTTTGCTTAAGTTTAACTTTAAAAATATTATATAATAAGTATTTTCCAAAAGAATATTGTAAAATAAAATGTCGAGATGTAGGAGCGGGCTTCTCCTAATACAAGTTGATTAAACTTAAAAGAAGATTCCCACTTCATCGAATTAAATGTAATATAAAATAAATGAAGATTTTTAATTTGATTTTTTGATAATGTACAACCTTACCTACACAAATAAGAAAAAGTCATAAGGCAGATGCTTTAAAAAATTCCGGTGTTCTAGAAGTAGACGGTACTTCTACGTAAAAGTACGACTATCTACAAAAAAGGGCAATGCTTGTGTGTTCGATCGAAAACATAACCGATCCTTTTAATTCTGCGCTTAAATTATAACTACTAACGTAAAATCGGAATTATTTCTGGATTAATATTAAACTCGTTCACTTTTAATCGACACTCGATATCGAATCGAAATCGAATAGGTAATTATTTTCATTGCGATTGTTGCAATAAACGTTCACGGGGCAACAATAAACTTGTTTAAGCGCGTCCCCTATTACGAGCGGGGTTTTATTGAAAAAGTTTGCGTGTCGCCCTGCGGTAAGGCCTCCTTCACATATTCATACCACCGTAATCATTTCCGTATCCTGCCCGTTTGGGCCTTACCCTGACATTATCTGCGCTCTATCGCCATCTTGATACAATACTTCGTATTCTATGTATGAATAGAATGAAAATTGTATGACTTGCGAAAACAATAAGCAGTCCTTATAACTTTTATGAAATACTCGCTGCTCCCCGTAGTTTCACTTGCTTAAATTTTGATCCCGTGGAAAATAGAAAATCGTCCCATGGCATCCCATAGGAACATTTTTTCTGAATAAAAACTATCCCATGTGTTAATCCAAGTTACCCTCTATGTGTGTGCCAAATTTCATGAAAATAGGTTCAGCAGTTTTTGAGTAAAGAAGTAATCCTTGTTGTTAACAAACAAACAAACAAACATACAAACTTTCACATTTATGATATTAGTAGGACTATTTATTTTAACGAAATGCATTGGTCTAATTAACAAAGTAATACCTAAATACAGCGGATACCCTGTCTTCCAGAAATTTGATTTCAGTAAAGAAGTAATCCTTGTTGTTAACAAACAAACAAACAAACATACAAACTTTCACATTTATGATATTAGTAGGACTATTTATTTTAACGAAATGCATTGGTCTAATTAACAAAGTAATACCTAAATACAGCGGATACCCTGTCTTCCAGAAATTTGATTGAGCTTGAAAATGTATTAATTAATAAGATCGTAAACCGTTGACATCAATAAGCTTGTCAGATTAGATCTTATTGTCCGGACATCGGCCCCAAACGTTGCCATGGGAGTCCACTGTAAAGTAACAGTTTGATCAGCTGAGTATGACAAATTAACTTTTTCTAAGTAGGCAGTACAACTTTTAAATTATAACACGTATGTAAACGAAATATGAATAAAGTAAAAAATACAAATAAAAAATAAATACGAAACAAGACGAATAAAAATCAATGAGTTTTTAGTTTAGTTACTTTTAATAAACAGATAAATTCAAAATGGCAGCCATTAACAAAGGAACCAATCAATAATGGACGATGTTTGGCGTTGCGCGGTTTTTTAATTAATAAAATTTAAAAAGTAAAGTAAAGTAAAGTAATAAAAAAGTAAATTTGGATTTGGTTGAAACATTTACTAATGTAAGTTCCTGCGGGCGGACATGCGAGTAGACTACAATTATAGTTCAATAGTTGGCCAATTATCACAAACAAATAAATATTGACCAAATTGAAACGGACGGAATATATTTCTTCGCATGTAATAACTAAATGGTATCTGCTGTTTGTTTTAAGGGACTTTATGTTCTTTATATTCGCGACTTGTTATTTATTTATTTATTACTATGGCATATGAATAATGTAAACACTTATATATAGACATTTTTAAGAATCGTGCTTGTATTTACATTAATTACTAACATGCACAAGATTATCGAGAACTAACACAATCAATAATTATAATCTACATTCAAATAAAATAAATCTTCGTTTACCTATATTAGGTATACAATAAATATATTTATTTGAAAAAATGGATACCTTGTCTAGTAAATGGGTTTCCCTAATAATACACTCGCTTCGATGTCAATCCTGATCAAATATGTGTTATTTATGTATCGAAGGAGTGGCAAAGGCTTTCAATATGAAGCAAATGGCGGAGAAGATGGATGTGCACCCGAGAGCCGCGGAGCCTTAACATGTTAACATGTTTGTTTCTATCACCGTTAAATTATTACGAATTGCTAAATTTCCAAAACAATTTACTTATTTACTGTTACTTGTTAGTAAGTATGTTGATATGGATTTAACAACACATGTATACAAACTAGTGGACCCGACAGCCGTTGTCTTGTCATTATATTGGAAAATATGTTGTCATGGTAATTTGTAATGTTATGTGGTTGAATTGTCAATCCGATATTTTGCCTTATAAGCCCCGCACGTTGTTATTGCGATTGGCGGCCATCTTGGTGACGTAAAAATGACGTCGGTACCAGTCAGTTTCGTTCAGTCCGTTCGCAAAGTATGTACGTTTTAGCGACGGATGACGTCACACAGCTGTTTTTGTGACAAGGTTCCATCGCAATATCAACGTGCGGGGCTTATACAATAGTTTATTTCAAGTCGAGATATAGATATAGGTTTATTATTATATTGATTTCCAAAATACACTGACGATCATCATTAGTTTTTGGCTACTTCTACTTCCACTTTTACTTAATTTAACCTGAAGGAATAAAATGAGGAGTAAGAAGAGAATTCAATTTCCCTCTCCAGTCAAAGAGGGAGACAGTACAAGATTGCAATGACTTGTGCAAACCAAGAAAAGAGAATGGAGCCAGGTAAAGTCTAGCTGCTATGCACCACGGAAATATTAAATTCTAATAAAAATTACTGAATGCGTAAAAATAAAATTACAGATGCAATATAAATGAATATTTCACGTACGCAATGTAAATTAAAAAAAAACAGGCGTTAAATATTCATCAGAATATTTTAGGTAACATTACTGTGCTGTGATTTACATTTTTATAAGGCAATCTCGACGTCGAAACGACGCGTAGATAAAGTTTTTACACGTAATCGTAAAAAATATTCGAAGTCGCGCGAGCCGGCCCAACTCGGCTATATGCATGCAAGTAGCGTGGCACTACCTCTTCCTCAATGTGTATATAACATTCCAAACTCTTTGGGTACTTATAATAACGTCTGACAACTAAATATCAGTCCACTAACGGCCAAAGTTAAAAAATCGCGATAAAAATAACAGTAAAGTGGTTTTATAGTAATGAGTAATACTCGTTGCTATAAAATTTATTATTATTCTTAAGTTTATTTATTAAACTTAAGAATAATATTATATATTATTCTTAACTTGAGACATTATTATAATGTAAAGCTTCTGCAATGGCGGGCATTTTAAATTATTAAATAAACCGCGATTTCCGTTAAAGTGGTTTTATTGTAACATGTGAATTTTATCACACATTAGTTACCGTTGTAAACTAAACTACAAAGAAGGAATACAAGCTGGTCAGCCATTCTGATAAAAGCCTAGTCACACCACGCGAAAGTCAAGTCGTGCTTTGAGTCGAAAAGGAATATTAAATTTCAGTTCACACTCCAGGGCGGGCGAATTGCAAGTTAAATCTACACAGCTTCTGGCCAAGGATGGGATTACAAGAAATATCCACTATAATTACTTAAAATGAATACATTCATTTTGAAAGGCTAAAATAAATATGTACCTTCTCTAAGATGCAGAATCCGATGAGTGTTTCAAGAGCGGGAGAAAGGAAAATTAATATTCTTGAAATTTTTTCGAGATGAGAAAATTATACTTTCATAAGATGATAACAGTCCGTAACGGTTTTAAATGCTTTTAAGTCAAATATTGACATGGGTCAAAATAAATCAATGAAACATTCACAAATAAGCACAGAGTAAACACGCAAATATTTTTTTATGAGCGGTATCTTATCGAGCCGATCTTTTTGTGATATTTTTATAAAGTCCAGGCACAATGGTCTCCGTATTATGTCCCCCGTCTTCCTCACAAAGCGCCCTCTAGAGCTAATATTGTGAAGAATTCTAATAGATTGTGAAAAGATATTTAAACATGAGTCGTGATATCTTTTAAGAAAACCGAACAATGCCTTACGACGAGAATAAATTATGAAAATAGACAATTTTATGTTCTTTATGTTTAGGTATTCCGTCTCTATGAAAAATACATCTTTGCCTTTCGTATAAAATCTATGTGAATAAATTCGTGACGATTTTACTCTCATCTGATGATAAAGGGGGCTTTACCCTTATTTTTTTTATTAATTTATTTAAGGTCGTTTTATAACAACTCAGGTCCTTAACGACCACGGTAATAATTTACAAAAATTTGTACATATTAATTTAATAAATTCTAGTGTACGTGTGCATCCTTCTCCAACCAAGCAGTCTTTTATTTTACCAGAAACTTTGCATTTAAGCCTCTCATTGTTGAAAGATGCACACTCCACTAACAAGTGTGATACAGTTAGATCCAGCCCACATTTATTACATTTATTTCTATCAGCTTTAGTAATTAAATGAATGTGTGTTAAATTAGTATGACCAATACGCAGTCTAGTGATGGCCACTTGATCTTTTCTGCACAAAAAGGATGTTGGGGGTTTATCAAAAATGGAATGTCTTAAGTTAATTAATTTACTTATGTTCCCTGCTTTCCAATTGCAAACACCGGGTACTTCTCAGGGACTTTTTTTTAAAATATCAGACGAGTAACTATATTTTGAAGTACATTTCATCATTATGCAACTCTGGCAACCTGAAGATGTAATAAAATGTGTTTTAAAATATATATTCATGAATGTCACTATTTCCAAGCAAAATATATTATTACTGTAGAATTTTTGGCAAAGATATGAATTACCAAGCACGCTAAAACTTTGAAATTTACAAAAACAAAATTCTTTACATACGCGATGGCTGATTTTACTCGACTTCTGTGATGCAGACGGGGAACATAAAGCTTGTTGTCTCGCAGTACTTGCTCGACATGTTGAAGTTCGGTATCCAGGTGATGCTAGTCACAGATGCATGAGGCGTCTGTGTCGAGCCTCGCATGGCCAAGCTTAGCTTTAAGACGCACGGGGTGCTGTAACTTTACCGTAGACTTGTGTTCGCATCACAAATTTTAGTGTTGCAGCCAAGTCCCGTGATAGCTCAGCACTAACTTGATTTCAATGTCTTCGTTTCAAACAGTAAAAAAATATTTCAACTGAAAGTTGAAATATTTTTTTCCAAGCTCTAATACGTATAAAACGTATAGTCGTTTAAAAAAAATGTGCTCGGCCATTTTGGACTTTTACTTCCCGCGAATGTTTCGAGAGCCGAGAGCCAATTGTGCCACTTTATCACCGGGATCGCCTTTTCAACATACAATACGTCTGTTTACAACATGACAGCTGGAAATATTAGAAATCCTCGCTTGCAAAATATTTGAAAAAGATATAAATAAATTTATATTGTTTCGATGGTAGAAACACAAATACTGTTTAGAGACGTTCTCTGGTTATGTTTACAATTGTATCTAAAAATGATTCTGTAAATCAATCGGATTCTGTCATTCAAATTCTACAAATAATAATATGTAGGCGGCGCCCATAAATATTATGAATTAACTCTTAAAAGCTTTTAAAAGTAGATTTAAACATTTGTCAAACCAAAATAAAAGAATTATTGAAAGAGTTGACCCATAAACTGTCTTTATCCGTAAGTTGACTGTATTGAAGTGATCGGTGATGTATTTCTTAAAAGGTCAGACGGCGACGGTGAATCAGAGATGCTTCTGAGAGGCCGGCTTCGTGCGTACTGAACGCCTGATTTAGTAGATGAATGATGATTTTATCGGTTATTTTCCGATTGAGTTTCGTAGATCAATCTCTTAACGTATAGCAGGCAACATAAGTTGTTAGAAAACAGACTTAACAATGTAAACTTAAATTTAATTCTTCTCTAAGACCCTATAATTTATGGCCTTTGAGGTCACGGCGATTTTATGTAAAATCTAATCATAGTCTAGTTAAAAAAGTATAAATCGACGCAAGCTGAATTTAAAATAGAAATTTCAGCTTAACAATAATTAGATGATATTTTTCTCAAGAGCAATGCCCGAAAACTGCCAGCCAAGAACAAAACCTACACAAAGACCTAAGTTCCATCTCTATATAATATACAAGGTTGATAAAAGCGAGAGGCATTAAATGAAATCACATACCTATTTAGTGTATCATTTCCAGATTTCACAACTATAAACATTAATCTGAGCAATAGTTTAGCTACAGGAATTTTATAAAGTTTTTTCTCACTTCGTACAAGTTGTATCGCAGCTGATCGCCGACTATGGCCGGCCAGGGTGATTCACCCCGTGCTCGCTGTAGCCGCCCGGTACAAAGAGTGATAACATTTTTTCGCTATTTAACTTGTTTGACAAAAGTTTTTTCGTATACTTGTCGGAAAGTTTTTAAAGTTTTGGATTAACAGTAGGCATTTCTAGTATATGTGGTTTCATTTAATGCTTCTCGGTCTTATCAACCCTGTATAAAACTCAAAGGACTGACTGACATAGTGATCTATCAACGCACAGCCCAAACCACTGGACGAATCGGGCTGAAATTTGGCATGCAGGTAGATATTATGACGTACGGCACAGCTATTAAAAATAAAGAAGTAATTATAAAATTATGTTCATGTTTGTTAAACTCCGGGAAATTGGTAGGAAGGAGAAAGGGGGGCAGCGCATCTGTTTAGTCTCTATGCAGATGTATATGGGCGTCGGTACTCATGAAAATGACTACAACTGCTCGTTTGCCCCCCTATACCATAAAAAAAAGGTATTTAATTTGATTTCCGTGTAATATCATTTCTGTTAATATCAGGCATTTTTTTGGATGGCGAATAGGCAATCCCCTTTAAAAGTAAGAAACAAGATCTTTTTATGCGTTCATCGAAAATAATAAGAATAAAATATTATTCAGATGATAAAATACTACGTTGAAGTTAAAGTGGACCAAACAACCAGACAGTCCCAGAAACATTTTTGGTTGTTTTATATGTTTAATCCCAAATTTCGGGATTAGATGTAATATAAAACAGTGTTAAGCGATAAAGATGTAGCAATCGAAAGTATAAACATATATAATTAATGTTGTTATAAAAGCACTTTTATTTTTTTATGGTATAGGGGGCAAAAGAGCAGTCGGAGCCATTGTCACGACTACTGACGCCCGTAGACATTCGCATAGAGGCCATACAGATACGCTACCCTGCTCTCTCCTCCCAAGTCCATGGGCCACCGGCTACTTACACACCGCACGAAACGCAATAGCACAAATGTCACTGATACGTATAGCAAATATTAGGAAATGGAAAATGAATAATGTAAAAGTACGATCAAAAACCAATGACTTGTTCGCTTTTTATATTCACAGATAAATTCACAATGGCAGCCGTTAACAAGGAACCAATTAATCATGGCGGCTGTTTCGGCTCCGCGCGGTTTTTAAATCAAATTTGGAACGTTTTTGATGTAAGTTCCTGATGTCCGTTCATTTTGCGGTACTTTATTTTATTTATATTCGCATCACATTAACACGATTAAATTGAAATTATTACAAAACATTAATACAGGTTAAATATTACAATGTTATTTATGATAATCGGTATATAAATAAAATAAATCTTCGTTTACGTATTGTATAGCTTAAATTATATTTAAAATAGATATGTTTGAAAATGGATACCGTTTATTAAAGGGGTTTCACTAACAATACACTTACATGAATGTTAATCTTGATCAAATATGTTATTATTATAAATTAAGGAAATGACAGAGAAGATGGATATGTCGAGAGACCCCGTCGCCTTAACATGCAAATTTTAACCAGCTGTTGACCGCTGCATGTTTGCGGTACGGTGATATGGATTTAACAAAACATGAGCACCTATTAAAAATTCGATGAAGTCATAGGCGAAAACAATAATTAGAACTAACTCTAAATCTTTTTTTTTCACTCACTGACTGACCGATCATCAAAAGCTTAAGGCACTTCTAGCAGACAAATTTAGAATGTTTTTATTTAAAATGTAAAAGATTTTTTATATTGATATGATAATAACTTAAGACAGAAGGTTCCTTAAGTAGGGACTAAATAAATTAACCGACTTGGTATTACATGGATCTCAAAACTTTTCATGGTAGAAAAATTGAGGTGCGAGACTTGGATTTTTTACAGGTTGTTTTTGTTGGCATAAATAAACTTCATAATAATATGAACTTTATTTTCGACGCACGTCGTAACTTACAAGAGCCTATGTTGTGGTCGGCCACTCACTTTTTTTATCATTTGACTGATTATTAGAAAAAGGAACGTTGTTCCTTTTATCTTTATCAAAAGCTATTTCTTATTAAACTTTGATAGCTTTCCTTGTTTTTGTTTATTTGACCGCCTATCACAAGAAAAAGTCTGCTTGTTTTATGAAAACTTTAGTCATGTTGAGGAAGTCTCGGCCAGATTCATAGGCTATAAAAAAACAGTGGTTCCTTTGTAGTTTTTACTAGAATGAGTGAGAATCTGTGATATTATTGAAGGCTAGTTGGCCCGACAGTAATTTTCTTGTCATTATTGGAAAATATTTTGTCATGGTAATGTGTTATGTTATGTCGCCGAAATGTGAATCTGTTATTTTGCCCTACAATGTTGTATTTAAAGTAGGGACTGCAGCTTTATATTATATTGATAAATTATATCTTATATGTTACCAAGGGATAATAATTATATAACAAAAATAAGTTTCATTAAAATCCGTCCTGTAGTTTTTGCGTGAAAGCCGCACAAGAAACAGACAAAATTACGTCTTCTACAGTTTTATTATAGTATAGAACAAATTTCCTGTGTCAAACGCTTTATAAACTTGTTATTCAACAGTACAGTTAACAACAGAAGCGCTGAAGGCTGGCTGCAGTTACTCGGCTCGTCGTCAAACGAAGACATTCAAATCAAATTAGTCGAGAGCCCACACGGAACATGACTGAACAACACAAAATTGTGATGCGAACACAAGTGTGGTAGTATAAGGGTGTTACATAGAGAAACAGGTTACAGCTACCAACAAAACCTGCACCGATCGGTACCGACCCGTACCGGTTTTGTCCGTACCGGTAACCTGTTTCTCTACGTAAGCACCCTTAGGTAGTAAAGTTTGTTTTATATCGCGTAACTTCTTTTTGTGTATAAATGGATAGAACGAAAGTAGATTTTTCGGAATTTGATTAAACAAATTAATAATAATCTGTAGTCTACAGATAATTATTAATTATATATATATATAGCAGCTGAGAACCGTTTTTAAGGACTATACAGGGTTAGTTTTTGGTCACCGGCCAAATTTTCAGATTTGGTTCAGAATCGATAATACATTCGATTTACGAAATAAAACAAATAAGAAAAATAATATAAAAAATATTTTTGTCCCGTACGAAAATAAATTCCGTGTGGATAACGTAATTGATCATAGCCGCGGCGCGGCGCGCGGCGGCCGCGAACACACAATCAGCTGTTGAGGTCAACACACTCTTCGGGTGCTAATGCGTGTAGGTATAATTAAGGACCGTTTCAAATCGATGTTTATGTAACAAAATATTATAAATAAGACGATACAATTAAAACACACCCTTGAAATGATGTTTATTTCCTTATTTTTAAATATGGCCGGTGACCAAAAACTAACCCTGTATAATATATTGAATTTCAGCAAGAAAATAAAGGATAGCTGATGATGAAATAATCCCTTAATTACTTTTTATGTATTGTAAAAAAGTGACAAGGTATACTCAGTGGTTGAGCCGGGCAGCCCTTTAAAAATTTTGAGGTGAAGATCAATATATTTTATTCAAATCATACTTTGGTTTCTTTATCCTAAATGTTTAATATTCGCATTTTCGGTTAATTTAATAAGTCTTTGTCCATTTTTAAAAGATACTATTAAAGGTAAAAAGATTAAAGGAACGGTTTAAAAATATAATAAACTAAAGCAACATGCCGCGAGGGAAACATTGACCGCGGCCTGAACAATGTTCATTATCTGATTTTCAGCGCAAATT
>LUGF01018013.1:13284-31578 GCA_001625245.1 Calycopis cecrops | reverse complement strand
TATCCACTTACTAGTTGACCTCAATTATACAACCTGTGAAGCAGCTTGAGTTATTGAAATATAAATCCAAAGACCTTTCCCCTTTTAATTATTAAAAATATGTAACTTGACCCCACGGTTTTTCTTTTATTATTAACATTCCTGTGCTGTTACATTTATTGCTTCTTATTATTCGAAACCTGATGTTGGCTCTTTTCTTTATATTATAGGGCAACCGAACAGTCGGAGCCATTTTCATGAGTACCGACGCCCATAGACATCCACACAGAGTTTATTTACTTAATTATTATTTGTAAACTTTTGTAAGTTTTTATGAATGTACGAGTACTACCCGTAGGTACTGAACCGTCGGTGCGTAAGTATACTCGCACTTGACCGGATTTTTTCTGGTACGATTTATTCTTTAGTAAGAGTAACATACGCATTCATGTTTAAATTCAAGAATAATATAGAACATGATAAATTACGCGCACGCTATCAGCTAGAAATTACCAGTAACAAAGGTTTTTAAACAGTAAAGTACATTATCCCCTTTAAATACAAGATAGCATCTCTCGTTAATTGGACAAAATTATTCATATCCCGAGATGAAACGGAAAGAGCAAAGATAGATAACAAAGGACGGTTAATAATGTACAAATTGGAGTGAATCTGGAAGGACCTCGATTAAAAGCCTCTTTTTAAGCTCCCCCTTTCCAATTCATAAACGTTATGTCTTAAAAGCACTCGACACAAGAAATAATTCGGCGTGTGCATTCATAAGCTAAGGGGTAAAATTTTATTATTTTCACTGTTTTTTTTTCAATACGATACATACGTCCTACCTTTTTTTTTCCTGTCCTTTACATAGTTTTTTTTTAATAGGTAATAAGAAATTCATGAAATATGAATATGAGGATATAAATACATGGTATGTTTTTGGTCACCGGCCAAATTTTCAGGTTTGGTTTGGAATCAATAATACTTTCGATTTGTGAAAAAAAAATAATTGATACAATTACTTTGCCGCATGTTATAAATATATTTCTTGGTCACCACGTGGCATGGCAGCACGCGTGTCGCGAAGCTCGGCGTTCTTGTCCTTGAAGTCGATACATTTCGTGTACGAACAACGATCCATGTATTTTAAGGACCATTTCAAATCGATTTTTATTTAACAAAATTACAATTAGACGATAATATTTTTAAAACACATCCTTGGAAAGATGTTTACTTCTTTATTTTAAAATTTGACCGGTGACCAAAAACTAACAATGTATAATAGAAAGGTTTGCTGTTATTGATGATGACATAAGTGACATAGAGGAGTATATTGAATTAACGATTGAAGTAGAACACTAAGAGCAAGCATACGCGGTAACCCGAACTGATATTAAGCCGAGGACATTAACACCGGAGCAGGCTAATCTAATACGAGAGCACTCCACATGGACTCGCTCAAACTCGACTTAAGTAACCAGATATTCCGTTTGATTATACATAACTTGTAATATGCAAACTTTACTCACTCGTGGAGGTATTCATGAAACATTCCGTGTGACATTCAAGTAGAATGTCACACGGAGTTCGGTATTTGATGTTCTCAATCTGGATCTCTTCATTAAAATTATTATATTTTATCGTCCTGATTAGGTTTTTGAAGTCAAACTTCTATGCTCGCTTGACTTGGGGAGTAAGCTGGCGAGAGCGTTACAAAAATCACACATCGGGCGAGGCCAATGGAAATTCAAAATTCAAATTCCATTTAAGTGCAACTTTTTTGTATTTAAAAAATAAATATCATATGACATATAATGTCATTGTACCTACGGCAGTGAAAATCAATAATTATGTTTTACTTCAGTTGTGTGATCTAAAGCACACACTTTTTTTTATTGTCCGCATGTATTATATTCTATTCTTTGTCGCACAAAACACGGAACAGTGAAAAATAGTTTTTTTTTTCTATTCTGTGGCAAACTGCCCTACTTTGCCACAGAATAGAAAAAAAACTATTTTTCATAGGTCTTACAAAATCTTGCAAAAGTGGATAAGTGCGAGTCAAACCCAACCAGCGAGGCCAACCGACTACTGTTATTTTCAGTTATATAATTATGAGTTTCTAATTTTCGAATTTCATGCTTTATTTGTGTCAGTAAGTTCTTACTGCGCTTTCTCGAGATAAAGGTCATGACATACATAATGACATCTGAGCGTCGCGTAAGTTACGGCGCGCGTCTCCAATACTCTATAAGCCGCGATGATTTACCGCGCTATAAGTAACGCTCTTTAACGTCTATATCTCGCGGAGCCGAGTATTCACAGTAACAAAGACATGTCATACTCAAATTGTATGTGGGATTTCTTCCGCAGCCGCTTTGTATTTATAAAGTACAATATTGCCAGGATGTGTACCCGCGAATTTTGCCGGTATTGTATGATGAATGTTACGTTAACGAGATATTAAAGTTAGTTGATAACAAGTTGTACGTATTGTTAAAGCCCCTTTATTATTTTGCATCAAATACATTTCTGTATAACGAGTCGCAGCGACGAACGTAATTTAATAAAAATACATTTCAATGCAGCGTGATAATCTGAACACCAATAAACTCAGCGGCGAGTATCAGACCGCTCTATGAGGGTAGGAGATGTCATTGTAGTGTTGCAGTCAAATGGTCACAGTATACGGTAGGTTGTTATAATTTTAGAAGGCAATATGTCTTAATAATATTATGTTTTGTCTACGCTAGTTCTCTCTTTTGATTACGCCTCTATTCAATTACAAAAAACAATGTGTCTATTCTAAAGTCAAGTAAAGTTCTTACACACCGCACGAAACACGACAGCACAGCTGTCACTTTAGACCTGTTTCGTGCAAGCGAGAGGTACCTCACTGTACATGCTTGGTAGTGTCGGCCAAATTCGGCTACATGCATGCATACAGCGTGGTACTACTTCTTACAAAACGGTTTTCCTTTATGATTAAAGAATGTTACTTGAGCATTAAAGACTTGAGTGATGTGAGATATAAGTGATTGCTATTAATGTCTAAAACCAAGTAATCTAAAAGTATTGCTCAGATGGAACATAGATATACCTACTTAATAATGAAGAGCAAAAAAGTTTTCGCCTATGATGCCATTGAATTTCCAACGTGTTTTGTTAACTCAATGTCATCGTACAAATTGTAACAAAAATGCAATGTTTTAGTGACAATTCAGCGATGAACCAAACAGCTGGCGTCTAACTTTGCATGTTAAGGCGGCGGGGTCTCTCGGGTGTACATCCATCTTCTCCGTCATTTGTTTCACATTGAAAGCCTTTTCCACTCCTTCTATATATTAATAACACGTATATTTGTTCAGTATTGACACTCAAGTGAGTGTATTGTTAGTGAAACCCATTTTCTAAGACATCCATTTTTCAAATATATACACCCGCGTAAATTTCAAATCGTCTTATGGCATCCCATTGGAACATTTTTTCCTATCCTATTTTATCCTATCCAAGTTACCCTCTATGTGTGTGACAAATTTCATTAAAATCGGTTTAGCAGTTTTTACGTGAAGGAGTAACAAACAAACAAACAAACATACAATCTCGCATTTATAATACAAACATCAAATATGCTTAAAAGGGGGTTCAGGCCACAGTTCACAAAACATGTATTTTAGTAAAGAAATAAAGATTTTTATTTATTTATTGTTATATTAGTAGGATAAGATATTTGTAATTAAAAATTGGTGGATGATTATTTGTTTTATTTGTACACAGATTATAATAAACTACATGGTATTTAAGCTGTATTAACCATCCATAATAACTTCAATTTAATCCTCATTAAACCTGTTAACTTGATGCGAATATAAATAAAATATAATACCGTAAAATAAACTGATACCAAATAGTTATTACATACGAGATATATTCCGTCCGTTTTAATTTGGTCAATGTTTCAAAATGTTTACGATGATTGGCCAACTGTTGTACGCTAAACGCATGTCTGGCCGCAGGAACTTATATTTGTTAATGTTGAAAACGTTCCACATTTGATTTAAAAAGCGCGCGAGCCACGAGGAGGCATAGAGGAGAAACAGCCACGTAAGAGCAAGTCGTACCCAAGCTACCAGAGAGTTGATATATATTTAGATAACTGTATACCGATGATGATTATATGAATCTGTATGTTATATTGTGTAGATACGAGAAAAAAACATAACCCTCCCCCCCCCTAATCCAGTCGGATAAAAATATATCAAACAAGAAATAAACATGAATAAATAGGCACAGTCCTAGTACGTAAGCAAATAATTGTCTTTTGTGAGCCGTATCATAAGGAGCTCACTTTTTTGGTGATTTTTTCATAATATCGAGACACAATAGCCCCTTCGTTTTTCTTGTCCCGTCCTGCTCACAAAGCGTCTTCTAGAGCTAATATTGTGAAGCATTTTAATAGATTATGAAAAGATATTTAAACGTGAGTCGCGATATCTTTTAATAATATCGAACAATGCCGTACGAGGAGAATAAATGGTGAGCAGACAATTTTCTGTCATAAGTTTAGACATTCGTCTTTATGGAGGACCTTTCGCTTCTCGTATAGTTTGTGCATAATTTTGAGTTGCTCTTGTGCAGGAAATAGAAGCCCGATCTCTTGCCGTTCTCTTCCAGCGTTACAGGATTGTACTCAACGTGACCGGTTCTAGTATATTAGATAAAAAACATTATTTTGAAGTATCTATCGTATTTATCACGTGGAGTGTTCCGAGGGATTGTTCGGATTAATACCTGCAGCTGAATTCCATTATAGGACTTCGCGCCAAAATTCCAAATTCCACCGTCACCACCTAAATCCCCCGAAGTCTACTACTGTGTGCTATAAGCGCAATTTTATCCCACGCACCATTTCAATATGGAATCAGCTGCCCCCCTCGGTATTTCCGGACCGATACGACCTAGGGATCTTCAAGAAAAGAGCTTATTCTTTCCTCAAAGGTCGGCAACGCATCTGTTAGATCTCTGGTGTTACGGATGTCTGTGGGCGTTGGTGTTCACTTTACATCAGGTGATCTAACTGCTCGTTTGCCTCCTATGCTATAAAAAAAAAAAGTGAAAAAAACTATTGCACTACAAGCAGGACGGATAATTCACAAGAAATTTTCGACAAACATTTTATGAAACTAGTAGCGAGGTCTAAACTCGCTAAATTTACATTAACGTGATATAAACATTTGTTACAGTGTGTAAGTATAATACTCGAAAAATGTAAGGTCAATCGAAATTTTAAGGGCTCACCCGATTTGGGAGAGCACCTTATGTGTATGCCTTTGCCATCGCTCATTTTTTTACAATTTTTAGGCATTTATATATATTTCACGTTTTCTTCACACTACAGGCACCATATAAATTTACACAAATAGGAATATATTTTATTTAGGGCAAATACACTGTTACACATTTTTTTATTACACATAGAACTACTACTTATTCTAAGACACATTACACAGTCAGAAAAATGCACAACAGTGTAACGAGTTCTAAAATGGTGACCACCCAATTGTATGGTTGTGATATGGCCCACCAGGGTACATCACGACCCTGATTATATGTCGACACACGTCAGGTGCAAATGTGAAGAGTACAGCAGCTAATATGTCCATGTCTACGCAGAGTATCGTTATTTGATAGTGTATCACAATCCTACTAATATTACAAATGAGAAAGTTTGTATGTTTGTTTGTTAATTTGTTTATTTGTACTCCTTCACGCAAAAACTGCTAAATCAATTTTCATGAAATTTGGCACTCACTTAAAGAGTAACTTGAATTAACCCATATTTGTCCCGTTTTTATCCCGAAAAAATGTTCCTATGGGATGCTAATGGATGGTTTCCTATTTTCCACGGGATCGAAATTTACGCGGGTGAAACCGCGGGGCGCAGCTTATGACAAATATTGAACCGCTTACCCAGCAGTCGCATAAAATACATAAAATATGAATTAATTTTTACCGTTACATGGAGGCGGGCTGTAGTAGACATGAAGGTACCATGTACGGTCACAATGTTCGCTCGCCCCTCGGGGAAATCAACTACCAAATCTGAAGTGCTGATCTAAAATACATATCAAATTTGATCGAATATCGTCCAATAAAATATGCATAATATTCTCAAAATCATTATCTATTTTATGATGTAATTTTGAGTAAATAATTTCCATAAAATTGTGTTGTGCGATTTCGATCTATCTAGTGAATAATCTGTCTAATCATGCACAATAATGTTTGAATGGATGTTTAAAAAAATTTCATCACTCTCAATTTTTTACACTGGGTTTTCACACTCGTTTATTTAATTGTTACACATTTTTTTTGCCAGTGGAAATTCATTGGCTGAGGTCGCTCTCTCTCATACTTTTATCTAGGGTTACAATATTACTAAAATTGATAGCCGGACAAACCAGCCAGTATATTCTGAAATATGAAAAAAACACCGAACTATACTAGAAGTGTTTTATCATTTAGCCAGTATAAATACGATAAATAATTCATTTGTAATTAAAACCAGACTTTTTGAGTATTGACGTTTCGTTTGGCCGGACACGAATGCAAAAAGCCTAAATATCATTATGCGGACGATCGAAAGCGCTACTGTCTTGTAGCTATCTTGTTACGTCATTGTTTTAAGAGTATCATTTTTTTTGTATCATTTTCAAATGAAGATACTATTATTATCCGTATAATAAAGTTAGGTGCATCCTCTGTGTCCACAGAACATCGAAATCTAATATTTGATTGTGTGAGGAGGCAAAAAGGGAGTCGGAGCCATTTTATGTCTACTAACACCCATAAATATCTACATTAAGACTAGAAACTCGTTGTTGTCCTTCTGACTTCTGCTTCCTGGGCTGCCTGAAACTATCAAAGGAAACGAAAGCAGCAGAATAGACGGTGATAAAACGTAAAGGCGATGTCGTGCTGTTGACACAGTAATGCCACTATTTATAATACCAGTACAACAATGTTGGCTGTTGATGTTACAAAGTCTGTGCCGCAAACTCATCGATCCAAACTGAACGTTAAACTTGACGCCAGCTTCAACAGAACGCAGAGATGCGAACTAATAATAAAATTCCGTCTGTGCGCTAATTCAAACACGCAATCACTAAAGTTGGACGACTTAAGGCGAGCTCACAGAGTGCCCCGCTAACTTGCCACTTTTATTAAATAAGTTAACATATTGGACCTTAGTTCATTTGATCTGACCTTAGTTTATGGCCTTAACTTGCTTGGCTTGGAGTTATTTACTTATCATAGATAAATCTTTGAACTAACAAGATTATGAAAATAATATTATAAGACATTTAAGATATACGACAATTATGTTTTTATATACTAGCGCCTTAAGGTTTTACCGCTTTTTTTGTTGACGCGTTGACCTATTTGCGAATTTGTCTGCTATTAGATACGCGAACCGTCCGTAAATACATGTGACGCTCAGAAACTTAAAGTAAAGATCTTGTAATTCCAGTCCCTAGGCCACAGCCACACGGAGTATTCCTGGACCTAAGCTAGAATAACAAGTTTGATGATAATACCTACATTATTATTATTATATTATATCAAGCCTTTTATTATGTGTCCCATTGTTGGAATATAATTTAATATTAATAAAATTATAATGTTGATAATACATTATAAGCCTGTAAAAACATTTACCTGCGTGGGATGGTGGTCTGATGCTAACAGCCTTTTGTCTTGGCAGAAGTTTTAAACTGCTCGCTTCCCGCGTCATGTAACAAGTAAAAAAGAAAAATTCCACACAACTGCACCGCTAAAGCATAAATTCTTTTTCGCGTAACACTATAAAATTAAATTAGTCGGTTCTTAGACTGAAACATTTTTCCAAACCAGTAACTGCAGTCCGCTTCTCACTTAACATTTGCAATTCGTTTTAGACTGTATTATAATATAAGGTTTATTTAAAATCCACCATTTTGATATTTATCTATGTAAAATGGAAAACCACTTAATAATAATTAGTCACAGAAATCCGTGTGCGATTTGCGAATTCAAATAAACTTTCAATTGAGAAACAATAAACCAGACTGCTTGAAATCCATTATAATTTAGGATGACAGTCTCTCTTTGTCAATATCAATCTAACGTCAGATATACACTTCTCGCTTATATGATACTACTGGAAAGAAAACGTTATGCTGTTTTGTTTCATGCGGTTTGTGATTCCGGTGGCCATTTAGGTAAGTGAAGCAAACCATTGAATATCAAGGATACGAGCCCAGGTCCTCTAGCTACACATCGCTCATGATTTGTGCATACAAAACCACGTAAGGGTTCATCAACCTACATGTAATAGAACATAATACTAGTGCATATTTTCAAAATTGGTTGAGCGAAAAGTATTTTTTATGAAAAACTTTGTGTTAGCACGTTTTCATTTTCCGTGTAAAGTGTAGGTGTGAATGTAACGGTGTTGGAACACTGTCGTCGTCGCAGTTGGGAATACACTTGAACTCGTGGAGCCCCTACTAGCTGTTCTCGAATGTGAATCTCGTTTGTAGGAAATGTCCAATTACTGGGAAATGAAATCACCCGATCGAAATCAAATAATTAAATAATAGATGTCATAATCAATAATCATCACATCATTTGATTTCTTGACCAGTTTTATTTCCCTATAAATCGGTATTTTTTCTTTAGTTCCAAAGTAATTTATGTATCTTGCTTAAAGCTTTAAGTGCTTTGTGATTTAGAACTACAAATAGAAACAAAATACGTGTGTTCTCTGATTCGTAATTAGAGACTTCTTATTATCTCTTAACACCTTAATATCGAACAGGATTATGAAGTAAAACAACAGTAAAAAAAAATCTGAAGTGTTTCACACAATTTGACTCCTCATATTTTGACATATAGCGGACATTAAATATGACCAATGGAATAAACTCCAATATAGAAAGATAAATGATAAAAAAAGAAGAAGAATAGAGTTAGGAATGTGGAGCAAGCAAGGTCAGTGTGCAAGGACCGTGACGTGTGGCACTCTGTACCCTCGGCCTGCCCCGTCAGGGAACTGGCGTGGAGATGTGTTGTTGTTTAAAAGACAAAAGGAAAGCAGGGTTAATGCATACGCCCGTACTTCAAAGTATGTTGCTAGCATTTACAATACCAGAGCAACAACTCGGATTTATGCACGTGGGGCTCTGTACATTTGTATTCAAGAGAGCGTACAAGCCCGTCACCGTATTGTCCACGGGAGATGTAACTCCCGCGGCACGGGCGGGGGTCGGGAGTCGGGAGTGCGGTCAGACGCCCGGGAGTCGGGCAGCTAATCCCGCGCTAACAATGTGACGCGGGAACCTGTGGCTTCAATCTATCCCGATTATGCAGCTGCATTGGAATCTTTTTCATGTCTACATTGTAATTACAGGTTTTGCGGTCAGTGTTATTCATAGAGGTTTGTTTAATAGTATATGGGTTCAATGAGCAGTTAAAGTTCCCCTGTTCATGACTGCCAATACAAACATTTGCACAATTGTTATGCAGGTTGCACTCCTTTCCTGATACCAATACCCGTGCTACCGGAAACTTTAAGACATGAAAAGCGACGGCATTGGTTACACAATTCATGACAAATTCAACTCTATGTGATTAAAAGAGCTAGTAGATGAACAAACTCATATGTTGAAAAGAGATGGTTTCCGCTGCAGTAGACCTCAGTAGCGCCCGCGACATAATCGCTTACGTCAACACACCACGTATGAGCTCTTACAGTCAAGTTGACTAATTGTTTAAATCCTGACAATTGTGACCTCCACATCCATTGTTACTACGGAAGAATGGCAAGTAATAAATGAGTACATCGGTAGGTAAATTGTAAAAGGATAATTTATGAAACAAAAATAAAAACTCGACGATCTCTAAAGTTTGTAAGTTTCTCGTCGCCGTCGGGTAGAACCACTGATCTCCATATTATAACATGGATGGCTGATGCAATGTTAAAAATTAGAAGTAAGACTGAGAGTAGTTAACGAGTTAGAATATGCAAGGACGAAATTAGACGACAGCGTGCATCCGTCTTACTTCATTTTCACCATTTATTAATTGTCTATAATGGCTAAGAATCTGAAGATTAGCAATGCTGGCCGCGCATGTGTTAAGAATACGTAATAATCGTCCCCTTTGAAAATTATATTAAAATTTTCAAAGCATACAAAGCGCATTCAAAGCGTCATAATAAACTCAACTCCCAAAACTCGTCAAAATAAGATCTGAATATTAATACGCATGCCCCCAGCTATATTAATTAATTCTTTCGTCAGCATCGGGAGGGTTGGTGATTGTTTAAGCAGCGTCAATTAGCTATCCATATATTATAGAGATCAGCTAGTGGAACATAGCAGAAGCGAGTCGAACACTCAGTCCTATCCAGCCGTTATTCCGAGTAAAACTGAATTTGCAATATTTTCTGCGCCGGCACCAAATTCAAAGAATCAAATCAAAGTTGCGCGGAATTCTTACCCTCGAGATAGAAGCTTGTTTGCGCGACCGGATTTATCTTTTCAGATCGAGAAATTGTGTTTACCATTTTATGGGTTTCGTTCGAAATTCGAAAAACTTAGATCGGTGGGGATTTTTAATTTAGACTGCCAGCTTTTAGCAAAATATGTTTAAGATCTACTTAAACTGAGTTATTTTTATTACAAAACTAGTAGTGCCTAGCGGTCTCAATCAAATTATGTTTCGTATAATTATTATCATACATATCGTATTATATTATGTCATCATACTTCTTACAAATATTTCTTGCATATAATATTTAGTCGGGCCTCGAAGCCTTCTAGATGGAGATAGCCTACATCTTTTATTCTAATATAGGTATTATGTGGTTACTATTCATCCATTTGTTTTATTTGGAGTAAACAAAACAAGTCTGTCAGAAGTTTCACTACTATGGTGTTTGAATTCCACACACACTTTATATAGTAAACATAAAAAAAAGTTTAAACAAAAACAATTGTTGTATTCTGTAATTTCGGCGCACTACGAGGAATTAAAACGCACTATTACTCTTTTCACAACCACCACATTATGCATAAAGCTTATAATGCATTCATAGACATTGCACTGAAATCTCCCGTGACGGACAAATGCGAGTAATTCCCTAAGGACGTGGTGCCACTGCTAGCTGATATTAGAATTATTAATAAGTTTTTTTTAGTGGTTTCAGAGATAAATTGCAGTAGTTTAGGTTTTAACCCAGCCAATTTCAAATCTAAGTACATTTTGTCAGTCCTCTTACGGTGAAGGAAAACATTGTGAAGAATCCATTATTTGTATTTGACGTAGTCTACGATTGGGCCTTTGGTAGCAAAGGTACACCCCTTTAGTGCTCCGACATATTTTTGTACTCTCCCTACGTAGGCATTGAAAAATTTCAATAACACTTTTTGGTCTGTCTCAAAACTGGGAAATCACGATTTATTTGACTTGACACCACAAGATCATAAGGCGTGTGCTTTAATCAAGATACGCTACTGCTTGGCGGATGGAAAACGCTGCAACTGTAGCGCCCGCCTTATACCAGGTCAGTGTTGGATTAGTCGTTATTACACGTGAATATCACATCACAGGGCGTCAGCTGTCAGACCAAAAAACCGAATGGCCGCCCACAGCGGCAGGCGAGCCACAGTCGCGTCCTCAAATCCCTGACACGCAATGTAATCAGCCGAACGGCTGCATCTCATGTGTAAACGGGGAGCTTGGATATGCTTTGTAATGACTATCAGGTGATAGTATAGTGATGACTATCTTACGGATGAATTCATCCGTAAGATAAACAGAGTTAAGATAAAGATAGTGATGGCTCTGTTTATAGTAGGTAAGTCGTTAATATATAGCTTTCAGATAATAATTGATATTAAGAACTGATATAAGTTCCTGATGAATATCAGTTTTTACTCGACGTCAGCTAGATTTTACTCTGCATTTGCAGCAGAAGCTGAAAGCTTAAAAATAAAAACATTGGCCTCCTTTCTTCCTTTCCTCGTAGGGTTAATATTTGTATTAAACTTTTAATTTTATTACGTATACTTTTCTTTTTTCCACTAAAGCAGTTTTACTACTTTATAATCATAACTCGATTTAAAAAAAGAGAACCTCTTATGGATGACCCTACCTTAAAGGTAGAATAAAAATGAAAGGGCAAAGGGTCGTAACGACTACAGCGCCCGTTCAGAGTTAGGGGCTATAACGGAGGGCATTTAAAAGGACCTCAAATTATAGAGTCGTGGCTTCGTAGTTTTTTTAGAATTGTTTTTTTAAGGTACATAAATTAAGTTTACTAATGGATTGCTCATTATTGTTACTATTTACATTAATAATACTATATTATTTTCCAAATAAAATAAAATAAAATAGAAATGAGTAAGTGTAAAGATGTGTTGTCCATAGTTAGTCATAGACAATAGACTAAAGAGGGAGGGATCTTTGACCGTACGGCCGTGGAGTGGCCAGTCACAGCTATCATCATATTACCGTCAGACCACGATTGCAGATATGCAAAATACATGTACCTTAGGCATCATGTGTCAACTCTGACCTGTCAGGCTTTTCCTTCCTCCACTCTGGAACTTGCATATGTAACAATGAGTTGCTCGTCACCAGCATCGACAACCTATCGTTCAGATCTCCACGGCCATTTAGAATGTATGTTGTTTCAATTTTCACTGTAAAGTATAGGAACCGTAGACGCGCTACGCCGATCAATACGCAGTGCTACGAAAAATGCTACGACGCTGCTATGCTCTTGCATATTAGGCATTACATAATTTTACAACATTAATAAACCTATACACATTCGTTTTATTTCTTCCTTGAATTTCCTTGAATGATTACAAGCGTAAAATCGTAATTATTTCTCGATTACCATTAAACTCAATACTCTCTTTGAATCGATACTCGATATCGAATCGAATTCCAATAGGTAATTATTTTCATTGCGATTGTTGCAGTAAACGTTGACGGGGTACCAATAAACTTGTTTAAGCGAGCGTCCCCTATTACGAGCGGGGTTTTATTGAAAAAGTTCGCGTGTCGCCCTGCGGTAAAGGCTCCTTCACATATTCATACCGCCATTATAATTTCCTTATCCTCCCCGTTCGGCCTTTACCCTGGCATTTTGTGCCCAATTTTCTGGTACTTTGCAAGTTTATTATGCATGAATAGAATGATATTAACATGACCTGCGGAAACCGTAAGCAGCAATTAAATAGTGTATCATATGTCTATGTCTATTTATGTCTATGGTATACTATTTATTTAAAGACAGTTCATTGGTACAATTATTAAAGTATTTAAACTATAATTAAAAAAAAACTAGATTAAACGAAAATTAAGTAGAAAAAATAAGATACATTTTCTCATATAATAAGAGAAAATGTACGCAAGTCGATTTTGTAATTTTTCGTAGCGTATGGATATTATTAAATATGCTTCATATTGATGTACCTGAAGCTGCTTCATATTGATGTACCCAGCTGAAACTGAAACTAGAGCTGTGGACTTTCAGAGTCAATAAATTTAATGTCAAAATTCGGTTTTTATGTTTCTATAATGTTCAATAATATAAATAAAGCACATTTTTATGGAACAGTGTGTACTTTGCATTATAATACAGTTACGTAAGTGAACAAATATAGACATTGTCATATAACTTACCCTCGAACTTATTTTACTGACAATAAAATTATTTAATCGCGATTCTGAATGTCCCTGACGTCTTTACGTAACTGTAGTCGACGAGTGTGTCGCGGACATGAGTGGTGTGCGATATTTACATCGAATGTTCTAGTATTTACATATGTGAGATGCACTGTGACGATAACGACAATAAATCCACGTTGTACACTGATTCATACCCGATCACAAGCTCCGGAGATGTCCGGCAGGAGCCGAACAAGAACGATCATTTGTTATTGTTAATTATAAATCCGGGAGCGAGCAATAGTCGGCCGGTGTAATTGGTGAATTATTTAGATGAGTTATGGAGGCGCCGCTCTAAATACGCGATGTTACGGCCGTCTAATAAATAACGTGTCGGGTTTAAATGTTTACAATTGTGGGCCTGCAATTGACAGGGGATAGAGAGGCTTAGGGTAATTGAAATTCGGGTGTGTTTTTAATTTACTTTATTGGGAAATTATTGTATTGTGAATATGTTTTCCATTTAAAAGTTAATTTATTTAGAATACAAATCTTTGCTTTATTCTTTACTATGCTTCAATGCACCGAATTGGGATTATAAGACTGGGATATTTGCCACGGATATATACAAATATTCAGTGTTTGTGATTTTTCAGTAACGATACGAAAAAAAGGAAATACATAATAATTACGAAGATGTTAATAATTACAAAGTACATGAACAAGAAAGGAGAATACCAATAATATGACAACCAGGCTGGCGCAGTGGTACAAGGTTCGGATAAGTGGAGCATGTTGCGCCGGGGATCTCGGGTTCGAAACCCGCCTTGGTCATGGATGTTTATATATGTATTATATGTATTTCTATAATAAAAATCTTAAATATATAAATTTTCTTATATTTATAAAACATATTAAATATATTCCGTTGTCTAGTACCTGTAACACAAGTCCTTACTTAGCACGGGGCCTACCCCCGTGCTAACGTGTTGTGTAAAGTCCACAGATATTTATTTATTTATTTAATGTTTATCAAAAATTAACAATAATCAAAAGCAATGTCACTTCGCTACCAAGTGATCATATTATCAAGTAAGCGAGGAGTATCTCCCCGGTAGCTCATTTTACCTCTGCCAAATTAATTGTGTAAGGGAATTTGAGAGCACAAATTATTAGCATACAAATTATTGATCTTTGCATCGATTGTCTAACGTAATGTTTATACGTATAAAAAATACAGATACAGTGCAAAAGTATCTTAATAGATAAAAAATCAAACACTAAAATCTCAGCTTGTTCTCTTTCACCGTTCGATCAATAAAATCCAATTATCAAATAGACGGTTTACTTTCCATTAAAATATTGTCGTTCGATGACTTTTTAAGGAAAAAGGTTGAAACATTTTTGGTAAACGACAAAAAGCTCGGCTACTTCGGACGCGAGCGGCCATCGTTACTTCAAGCGAATATGTTTCGAGAGCCGAGGGCCAATTGTGCCACTTTATCACCGGGATCGCCTTTTCAACATACAATACGTCTGTTTACAACATGACAGCTGGAAATATTAGAAATACTCGCTTACAATATATTTGAAAAAGATATGAATTTCATATTTCACTCGGTAGGGAAAACACATGGTTTACTGTTGTATCCTCAAATAAGTACAAAAACCAGACAAATTCATAAAAATAATACTATAGAGATCAAGTCATTATTGTGAACTTAGATGAAGTATTCATCTAAGATTGTGAATGATCTCGTAAAACTTGATCTGCTCTTAAAAGTAGATTTATATATTGTATATCGTATTGTATACGTCTGTTTACAACATGATAGCTGGAAATATTAGAAGTACTCGCTCGCAAAATATTTGAAAAAGATATGAATTTCACAATTCTCTCGGTGGGGTAAAACACATATTAGGTATGCTGTTTACAGATGTGGTCTGTCATGAGTCATGTTATGTTTACAATTGTATCCTAATCCAAATCAAACCAGTCCCGAAAAACAATACTATAAAGGTGTCTCTACTTATTACTGTATATTACTTACTTTCTTCTTAAAACTTGACCTGCTATTAAAAGTAAATTTAAACGAATTTATAGCTAAAAGTTGACCCACAGACGGTTTTGATCGGTAGCTTGATTGTTTCAAAGTGATTGGTGAAGTGTTTCTTGAAGGTTCAGATGGCGAGGGTGAATCAATATAAATGCTCCCGAGAAGCCGGCGGCGAGCATATTGGACGCCTGATGAAGCAGCTGAATTATTTATTATTATTATTATTATTTTCCGTATGAGTTTCGTAGGAAAATCTCGTAATGTGTAAAAGTATTAAAATAAGTAAACATTATTAAAAACTAAATAATCAAACTTAACATCAATTTATTCTTATTTTTGAATATAACAGTCTCCGGAATAAGTTATAACAAAACCATCATTGAGTTTAAAAATATGAATGGAGACAAGCTAAGTCTCAAACCAAAGTAACATATTAAATTTATTAAAATCTTATTTTATTTTACATAGCGTTCGTTAATTGTGTTCCCCATTAGATGCGTCACCGGACGCCATATTGTACAAGACCTCCACAGTCTCACAGTTTCTATACCTGTGTGAATGGTATCTGATAACGTGACGTGTACCTGATATTGTGCCGGCACGCGTGTGCTGAGCGTGACGTACATATGTATGGCTGTCACGGCGCACATTACACGCGGTACCACTGGCTCGATAATTCGACGTCGACATGACGTCTCAATATCGCCTTTAAGTATTCAAAATACAGCTGGAGCACACGCACACTATACGCTAAATGTGACCCTCATACCATATTTATATATAGTATGGAGTATGTTTGTGCAAAAAAGTTATTTGTTCTTTCTCTATATTTTTGTCTCTTTTTTCATTTAGATAATCAATTAATTAATTGCAGTATTATCCAAGAGTTCTTAGTCATGTTTTTTTAACTTACTACGCCAGTAATAGTTATGTTTCATAGCGTACGTATTGTGTGTATCCTTTCACTAATAGAACACAACATTACCAGGAAAAGGCAAAGGTTTTACTGCGACTAAACAATTTTAATTTTTGACGCTCAACAAAGTAATAATAATATAATATGTGGGCAGGAAGTACGAAAGGACAAGCCTAAATCATGGCTAGTGGCGCGCTATGGGAAAGGCAACAGTGAATTGCAATAGGCTGATGATGATGATGATGATTTTATCACATCCTCATTATACCGATTCCACTTCTAGCCAATTAAACAAGCCGAAAACAAATACTCCGCCACAATTTATACAAAAAGCTCGTAACAAATGAACAGTTTTTGAAATATGTAAATGTGCGAGCGTGGAACTGTTCTGAATAATATGGAGTCGGCGCTAACTAGCGGGTGTTTATTTAAATTAGCTCCGGGCGTATTGGAGCCGCGCAAACAACACTCTGTATATATTTGGAACTATCGTGCGGGGCGGACTCGTGTTGCTCTTCACGTTTGGTAGACGGGGTGTGGACTCGGAGTTTGTTTATTACTAGCTGACTGTGTCCGCTTTGGTGGGCGTCAAAAATAGAAATGTTCGATCATAATAAAGTATTGTCCATGGTACTTCTTGATACTGCTTCTTTTTGCTTTCAAAAGCAGCTTTGTATTAGTAAAATCTTCTTTATAAAAATAACTATTAATGGCTGGTCTAAGACTAACTGTGTGCTGCTAAAATGGAAATCGAATGACTTTCTTTAAGCATAATCTTCTTATACATATATAATTATTATCGTGTAACGATGTTTGTGGTTGATTTCCCCAAACGTCTCAATCTATATTCATGTAATATTCTGTATGCATGGTAGGTCTGAGAATAAAGGCAAGTATATTCCCGATATTCACGTGTGATCTAAAGTTACGTAGGTAAAACCGCGGGGTGTAGCTAGTGATCAATAACAAACACTACGTAGATAATAATTAATTTATCAATTGAACAATTTTCAATGACGAGTTTTAACAGCGTATTGTTTTGTCTAACTTGTGTATTTTCGGTTCAGTTGACTGAATTAACGCAGAAATGTAATAGGACTACGGGCAGCATTATCATCAGCTTTTATTAGTCATATTAATGAATACCATAACGGCTGATCCCCTACTGTGATGTGTTTGCGGAGGTACAGAGGAACAGGCAGACAAAATTAAAAAAATAATATAGGAGGTGGTCGTAATTTCTAGCTAGCAATTGATAATGGGTTCATTGACCATTCTAAAACAGATTGATTATTAAGAATCAATAAAAGCAAATTATTTCTGTTTAAAAAAAACATGATTAAAAAAAATAGTACATATATTAAGATGTTACTAGATTTCTTGTTGAAGTCGTTTACTCGAAGATTACGTTTCTGAAATTCGCGTTTGTATTGCACACACAAGTTACATTTCATTTACAAATCGGTACCAGAACAAAACAGAAATGCCTAAGACAGACAGAGAAAATGCTGTTTTCTCCAATGATTGTGCCATTAGTTGCGAACCCCTGATTGTGAGCACAGTCGATACTTCAGACGAGGCTTACAAAGAAATATCTGGTTGCTTTCAGTTGTTACA